>CM029618.1:9811406-10065204 GCA_017311315.1 Dendrocalamus latiflorus | reverse complement strand
TACAGCCCAAACTCCCCCTCACAACAGTCCATAAGGACAAACCACCCCAAGCTCTCCCCGCAGAGCTGAAAACCTAGAGCTATCCAAAGGCTTGGTAAAGATATCGCCAACTGGTGGTCACTCTCCACAAACTGGAGCACTATGTCACCCTTCTCTACATGGTCTCGAAGGAAGTGATAGCGAATATCGATATGCTTGGTCCGAGAATGCTGCACTGGGTTCTTAGCAATGTTAATCGCAGAAGTGTTATCACAAAAGAGTGGAACACTGTCGATAACTAACCCAAAGTCCCGCAGGGTCGAGACCATCCAAAGCACCTGGCTACAGCAACTGGCTGCAGCAACGTACTCGGCCTCTGCAGTGGACTGTGCAACACCGGACTGCTTCCTCGAGACCAGGAAACAAGAGAAGTGCCAATGAATTGGCAGGTGCCCGAAGTGCTCTTCCTATCTATCCTACAGCCGCAAAGTCTGCATCCGAGTAGGCTCTCAAGGAAAGACAGGAAGAGGAAGAGTACCAGATACCATAGTCAATGGTAGCTCGAAGGTACCGAAGAATGCGCTTCACCGCCTGGCGGTGAGATACGCGAGGAGAAGCCTGAAACCGAGCACAAAGACACACAGAAGTGTATGTCCGGTCTCGAGGCAGTGAGGTACAAGAGGGAGCCAATCATGCTATACTCCTTCTGATCAACTGGCTCGCCGTCCTCATCTGGGTCAAGAGAAGCTGTGGCGCCATGGGAGTTGACACGGCTTACCATCACTCATGTCAAACGTCTCAGGAGGTCACGAGTGTACTTGCCCTGATGCAAGAAGGTACCCTCCCGAGTCTGCTTGATCTGGAAGCCAAGGAAGAAGGTCAACTCGCCCATCATACTCATCTCAAACTCGGTGCTCATGACATCCGAGAACTGTGAAACAAGAGTATGGAAGAGCCGCCAAAGATGATGTCATCCACATAAATCTGGACGAGCAGAGGTCAGTGCCATGCCGGCGAATGAACAAGGTCTTATCCACTTACCCATCTCAAACCATGACTCAACAAGTAGGACTTAAGCCTCTCATACCAAGCTCTAGGGGCCTGCTTAAGTCCATACAAGCTTTGGAAAGCTTGAAGACATGGTTTGGGTATTTGGGGTTCTCGAAACCTGGAGGCTGTCTCACATAGACTTCTTCCTCAATAAAGCCATTGAGGAAGGCACTCTTGACATCCATCTGGTAAAGCTTGAAACCCTTAGAAGCTGCAAAGGCAAGCAGGATTCTAATGGCCTCAAGTCTAGCTACAGGGGCAAAGGTCTCCTCAAATCTAGACCCTCAACCTGGGAGAAGCCCTGAGCTACCAGTCTAGCCTTGTTTCGAATGACTACCCCATCCTCACTCTGCTTGTTCTTGAACACCCACTTAGTCCCAATGACATTGTGACCTCGAGGGGGCTCAACAAGCGACCAGACCTTGTTTCTCTCGAAATTCTCTAGCTCCTCATGCATGGCATTGACCCAAGACTCGTCAGAGAGAGCATGACAAACATCCTTGGGCTCAAAGGAGGCAACAAAGGCAGAATGGAGACAGAAATGAGACATGCCAGATCTTGAGCGTGACTCGCTCAAAAGGTCTCCAATAATCTGCTCAGAAGGATGGTCTTTTTGGATGTCTAGGAGGTCCAGATGAGAAGAAGTGGCCTCTACCTCATGAGCTGACGAGGTAGGAACAGAGCCACTAGCTCCAGAAGAAGCAGAAGGCATGGGCTGATCGCCTCGAGGTGCGGTGGAAGACGGCACCTCGGGTGGAGGATGAGGAACTGGATCGGGTAAACAACCTCATCTCCATCGTCCTCATCATCCACAAAGATGGGCTCGGACTGCTCTAAAGAACCTGAGATATCGGGCCTAGTCCCCGGACTGGCCTCGTCGAAGGTCACCTCACAGGTCTCTACCAACTAGACTCGCAGTTCCAAACCCTATACGCCCGCGAAGAAGTCGAGTAACCTAGAAAGATACCATCACAAGAACGTGACTCGAACTTGTCTAGGTTCCCGGACTTCAGAATAAACACTTGCAACCAAACACACGAAAATGAGATACACTGGGCTTTCGCCCATATCTCAACTCATAAGAAGTGCGGTGCAAGTGTGCCCGAAGAAAAACTCGATTGAAACATGGCACGCGGTCGCAATAGCCTTAGCCCAAAACTTCCTAGGTGTAGAGTACTCATCAAGCATCGTCCTGGCCATCTCGACCAAGGTACGGTTCTTCCTCTCCACGACGTCATTCTACTGTGGGACGTGCGGAGAAGAGAACTGGTGCTCTACACCTGTCTTATCACAAACCTCTCAAAGTAGGAATTCTTGAACTCCGTGCCATTGTCACTGCGGATCGCTCGTAAGGCACCCGGGAGCTCAACCAGAAAACCTACTGAAAAAGACCTCGAAAATGTGTAAACGTCTCATCCTTCGAGGCTAAAAAACACCCAAGAGAACCTCGAGAAGTCATCGACAATGACAAGAACATACCACTTCCCTCCTGCTGACTGCACTCGAGCTGGTCCAACTGTATCCATATGGAGCAGCTGTCCTGGTGCATCGGTCATAGTAACTGTGACCGGGAGGATGAGAAGCGGCAACCATCTTGCCGTGCCGCAAGGAGCACAAACTAGATCTTTGACCATATTGAGTTTCGGCAGACCACGAATGATATCGTGGCCGCTAACTTGGGTCAAATGGTCAAATCCAATATGACCAAGTCTCCTATGCCAGAAAGAAAGATCACGGACTCCGAAGCAACTAAAACACCAGAGAGGATCACCAGAAGACTCAGAAAAATCAGCACAAAAAATCCTCCCAAAACGAGAAATCCCACAAACCAGACTACCCAAAAAATTAAGAATTTTGCAATTTTTTTTTCTTAAAGCCTCACCTCGAAACTGTCATCGGTAAGCTGAGAGACTGAAAGTAAATTATACTGCAACTTACTAACCAAGGCAACATCTTTCAAAATGAAATAATCATTACACGCACTGTACTTTGGCGATGATGCGCCCAGATGAAGCATTTCCAAAGGTGATCGTCTCATCACCTAGAGCATGGGCAAGGGAAGAAAACCAACGGGAGTCTCCGGTCATGTGTCATGAACACCCGGAGTCTACAAGCCAAACCTTTCCCTTCCCTGCCCAACGAACCTGAGTCAACAAGAGAGTAAAGTCTCAGTACTAGGATAAATCAAGAGTGATTTTGGCACCCAATACTGAGTAACACGTCGAGCAGATGAAGTAGTCAAACACGACTAACCTCTATCTACCCTACGCTCTCTGTCACTCGAAGAAGCAGACGGTCTATGTGTAGACCTGAAGCTGTTGTTGGGCTTGATTGCTACAGATGAGCGAGTCAAAGACATCAGCAACATGCTGATCACGCCGCGGGTAGCTATCTCGACGGGGGAAACGAGATCTACCCTCAGGACGGCGGGAGTCACGACCAGGAGCATATCGAGGACGAAACCAGAAAACTCGGAAAAACCAAGTCCTCGATGCTGCCCAAACCCATCCAGCTGAACAGTCCTAGACCTCGTGTGGGTCTTAGGGGCACTCACGGTCTGGGGCTGACCCTGAATACGCCTAAGAGCCTCAACACTGGTCTCTCCGCGTGATCTTGGTGCGCCTGAAGCATCGCTCGATCGAGTGTCCATCCTTCTGACAGAAGGTGCAATGGTACTTCACCTTCTGAGAGGTAGAAGTACACGGTGAGGCTTCGCCTTCTGAGAGGCCGAAGCAGCAGGTGGACTCACCTTGCTGTCAGAAATCCCTTGGACAAAGCCCGCTGACTTAAATTGGACTTTCTCGTCCTGGGCTCAATCTCGATCACACCTGCGGCTATGGGTCTAGCACGGCAGGTGGATGCTTCCTCATGTCCTCATAGAAATCGTATCCTAGACCCTGATTAAATTGCAAATCTTGGATTGGTCTAGAATAAGATTAAGCTTCTTCTTGCCTCCTACAAACTCTCGAGAGTGTTCATAAGGTACTGACACTCCCGAAAGAGAGGTGCAAGAAGAGCAGGGAGAAGAAGAGACAGCAGGAGGTAAGGGAGCAGATGAAGAACCAATAGCAGAAGAGTGAATGGCTTGTGCACGCACAGCCGACTCGGAAGGGGCAGTCCTACTGCTAGCAGTTTGGTTCACGTCGCTAAGCGTCTCAACCTTACCCTTGGGCTTCTCCCACACCAACTGTAACATCCTGAAATTTCAAGTGTTCAAAAATGTGGAGGTTTTAAAATTTTTCTTGCATTCTACTAGCACTCAAGTTTCTTCTGAGTATCTATTGAAATCTTTTTGGGTTTTGTGCCATACAAATTAATAATCAAGAGTACTCCTAAATACAAATAATAAAAAAGGAAATTAATAAAACCTAATAAAAATTTCAAATTTAACTTAAAAGTCTAAATTCTGAAAACTTTGCTTAAACTTTCTCTTTTCCCCCTCTTTTCCTTCACTTTCTTCCTTCTTTCATTTCCATGTGGCCCCTTCTCCTCCTCTCACTGCCACTGGGATCCGACTTCCTCCTTTCTTTTTCTCCTAGCTCCCCTCACTCTCATGGCAGAGCTAACTCCACGTCGCTCTTCCCTGGGCGCCGTCGTCCTCCTCGCGTCATGGTCGTCCGGCCTCCCTGTTCGCGCCGTCAGCTTCCATCACCCCACGTCACCGCGCACTGCTCCTAGGTCAGCGGCCGCCGTCCTCCTTGCGTCACCCGGCCCCGCCTCCCTGTGCGCCCGTCCTCCCCGCGTCAGCGCACGCATGCCGCCGCCCCTGCCTCCCTCGCGCACTGTAGCCATGCCGAGCCCTACACCCGCGTCCTGCTCCGCCGCCCACTGCCCGCACGCCGCCCGGTCGGCCCGGTGTCCTTAAAAGCGAGGGAGCGCCCCCATCCGCTTCACCTCATCCCTCTCATCTCTCCCCCGTGGCGAATCGCCCCAAAAGCCCCCGAGCTCGCCGGAATTTCACTTTTCCCCAACTCCGGCCGCCACCGCCATTCTCACGGCCGCCTCTTCCTCGGTCGTTCTCTCTTCGATTCCTCGCCAGCGGAGCACCCCCTCGGCGCCCTGAAGCTACTCCAACCGCCGGCCAAGCCTCCCTTCGCCTGAGCTTCCCCCTCCGCGTGAGCTTCCCTCCACCACCACCGGCCTCCGCCGCCGGCTCACCTTGGCTCCTCTCCCGCTCGACAAATCCCACTGTAAGCCACTACCTACCCTTCTCGAGCTCATGCGCCGCTCATTCCTCCTCCCCTCCACGCCGCGCCGCCGTCCCCGTTCTCACCTCACCGCCGGTCGCCTCGAACCACCACCCGCCCGCCTCGCCGCCGCTCCGGCCAACTTACCGCCACCCCTAGCTTCCTTGTTTCCAGAACAATCCGTTTTGCCGGTCATCACCTCCTCCCCGGCAATCGATCGCCGCCGGCGATGCCAGAGCCGAGCGCGCCCAAGCCCTCTGTTTGCTCTGTTTTGGAGCCGATGCTAATGCTCACCTCATTTACATAATCTGTCGCTGGTTAATCAGCCCAGGCAATGTGCCCGCCTGGCTACCCGAGCGCGCTTAGAGTCCAGCATGACCCCAGGTCCCGAGTTCAATCCCTGTCCTCCCCATTTCCATTCTTTTTATTTTGTTTGTGCCTTCTTTACTCCATTACAATTGAGAGAAAAGTAAGAAAAAAAACTGAAATTAGTCCCTGGAAACCAGCAAATTCTATTAGGATTATTTAAGATTCAATATTTGATTAGTTACCATACATACATGATTGATGTGTCTTTATTATTTATCTTAATCTAAATATTAGGTAAAGGCATCAATAAAAGATGGGTCCAAATTTAATAAGGAACCTAATTAAAAATATATTCAAGCTGAAATCAAAGAAACTACATTGGATGTCATGTTAAAGCTATAAAACAAAGCTTTAAAATAAAGATCACACCCAATTACAATATAGGCCTTGATATTTAGCATGCCATCGGTACCTTGAATTTTAGCTATATGTCTAGTTGGTAGCAATAGTGAAATGTAACTATAAATAGCAAGCCAGGCCATCACCTAAATATACTTATATACGATCTTTTTCTTTAAAGCTTACTTTGCACTAAATAACAATTGAAAACGCCTACATTGGAAACAACCTTTAATCCAAAGGGTGTCCTTAGGTAGGAACGTCATGATAGAAAGAAATACATATGTGGCAATTATAATAAAGTAACCTCTAAGTCATCGGATGATTAAAAGTAGTCTACCTAATGTAGCTATGTAAATAGTAGTTATCACTAGTGTGTCATCGATAAATAAATCTTAACCGTAGATTTAATCGAATATTGATATTAAAGTATAACCTGGTATGGCATGCTCGGTCCCACATAAATAAGTTTAGATAATAACAACACTATAATAGTAACTAAACTGTACGTAAAATAATTATGATACCTAACCCTAAGGGCACCTTTAACTAAATTCATGTTGGTGTGTCTATTAAAAATTCCTAGGTCATTCGTAATTAAGATAATTTCACCACTTGGCGTATTAATAAACAAGGTAATATTAGCACAACCAAAAATCATACATCTTGAATTGTTAAAAATATAAACTGTAAGATTAATTCAATAAAACAGAAATCATATACGTCGTGTATATAACTCATACCCTAACTCTTAAAAGCTAACGCTAGATGAGACAATACCCTACGCCCCAACTATAGTCTTACATCTACCCCTAGGTCGGGGTTAATGCTCTTACGATGTACAAGCTAAGTGCCATGCAAGAAATAACAAGCTAGTATTATAAAGCAGCACATAGGCCTACCCTAGCTCATAGAACTTCCTTGATAAACACAAAAATAATGAAGGAAACTATTAATACAAAGATCGAGTCGTCGTACTCTGCCATTAGGTATACCTAGTTACCTCCGAGCACTAAACAAAATAATCTCATGAATATACCTTTATCATAACCTATCCTTTGACCTCCGTTTGGGCAAGTTTCCCTGCTATACCCCCACTTTACTCCAATCACTATGACATCGACAATACTCCGCGTCCGATCAACCATGTCTCAAATCACCTGTTTGATCATAATAAAAGTTAATTGAGTTCAATTGGGTTTATTTGGATTTATTTGGATCTTTTGAGTTATTTATTTTTATTTGAATTCAGTTGCTTAGCACATAATTAGAAATTGGAGTCTGGAAGAATCAAGGAGCAAGCGAGGCCGAGATCGAAGTAAAGATAAAGACCCGAGCCTCAAGATCGACAAATGAGAAAGCTTCCAGTGAGCTCAAGACCGCGGTAAACCGTGCAAGGCGAGTCAATACTTTGATCATGTTGAACCTACATTTTCTGCAAATTATTTTTGTTTAAATTATCAAATTGCATGCTGTTATTTTATATGCAAATACATGGTTAATTGATTCTAGTTATATGCCCAATTGCTTGTCTTGAATAATATTACACATCCTTTGGATTACTTGATTATGTGAACTTTGTCGCCCTAGCAAAATTACAATAGTAACCTTTCAAAAATAAGTCCGTAATTATATGCCATGCTTAGTGTTGCTTAGATACTCATGGGCGTGAGAACTCCCAAGCATCACTTTTTAATCCTGAGAAAAATTGGTTGGGCAGTCATGGTGGTAATGACTGGTGTATGTTGGATATGGTTATTTTATATTCCCAAAAACCTCAAGTTGCTTATTTATCTGGGCGGATGGTTTGGGGGTATGGTGCAAGGGTGCACGAGAGTGTGGTTTGTGGCAGAACCGCCCAGATACCCTAAGGACTGAATCTTGTCATGACCTCCTGTGTAAAACAAGTGCAACCACAAGTCTGTAAAGTACAACTTGGCCTAGTAAATTTACCGGACCCTAAAAGTCATCATCATAGGTGGAGGAGGTGATGAGGTAGTGCAAGCGGCTGACTAAGTGACGGCTTGAATGGGACACTCGTGGAGGGTGAAGTTCTTCTGCGGCGTGCTAGCAAGGTGAAGTATCCAGCTGCTAGGCGCATAGGAGGGGAACTCCCGCACAACCTATGAGACCTGCCGCAAGCGGGACAAGCTCATAGGGGTGAGATGATGGAAGGGGCGAGGTACTTTGAACGGTTACTGTGATGGTTGGCTCAACCGCATGACTAAGGAATCGTGTGGGGCAACGAGTAAACTATCTCTTGTGGGTAAAGTGTGCAAACTCTGCAGAGTCAAAACTATTCGAATAGCCGTGCCCACGGTCAAGGGCGGACATGGGAACTTAACCAGATATAGTTCTATTTCAAAATGCTTTATGAATGGGATTGAAAAAGTGGAGGGCAGTAGAAAGCCCTGATTGGTGTTGTCCTGGGTGTCGTCCCAGTGGTAAGTTAAGCGGCTATAACGCTGAAAGATGTTATACGGTGTGATGCCAAATGTATGGAAAAATTATGGTGATATTAGGCATATGGTGTGATGCCATATGTATGGAAAATCATGTTAATATTCCTTGAACATTATGTTTTGTTCCAAAGCTGCTAGGTCTCAGGAAATTTTATGTATTGTATTTCAAATAGTAGCATTTCTATTCCTGCAAAATAAAATATGGAAAGAATAAGTTGGGTCGTGAGTAAAGGAAATAGATGTTTGTAGTGTACACATAATGGTATTGGTGGATTCATGTCGATCATAAATAGGAAATGATAGTGTGGGTTCTAGGAGAAATAAATTGGTGGAGTCTAGCTGAATAGATAGGCTAAATAGATGATCTAATTGAATTTTCGGGAATTTGGAGGAGTAATACAAGTATTGGATTATAGTTCCTGATTAGTGATTTACTTGGTGGGAGAATACTAGTGGATCGTAGAATTGATCAATGATATTCTTGGTGGATATATAATATTGAATCGTAGGCTTGATTAATGATATTCTTGGTGGATTTGAATCAATAAGAAAAAGGATTGGATTATTAGAAAATCTTAATGAGAATGTTCGGTGGATTAATTAGGTGATGTCACTCGCTGTTTGGAGTTTTAGACAGCAATCAATATAGAAAGTATATGATCGGTGGATTAATTAAATGATGTCAGTCGCTGTTTGGAGTTTTAGACAGTAATCAATATAGAAAGTATATAATCGGTGGATTAATTAAATGATGTCAGTCGCTGTTTGGAGTTTTAGACAGCAATCAATATAGAAAGTATATGTTCGGTGGATTAATTAAATGATGTCAGTCGCTGTTTGGAGTCTTAGACAGCAATTAGTATCGAAAGTGTACCTTTGGTGGATTAAGTCAATTATGGCAATTGCCGTGTGGAATATAGGCAGCAACAATAACACGATGATTAAATAATAGCAATGCTACTAAAGCGATTTTTGGCAAATAAAATAACCCGAGCCTCTCCTTTGTTAAACCATGCATACTATTTATTTGCATTCTGTGTATTGGCTCACGGAGCACGGGGTCGGAGTGCTCACGCTCGCTTTTGCGACAAAATTCAGAATCAAGAATCAAATCACCTCGCCTCAGCATCAAGACTGGACAAGCTGGCAGAGAAGATGAAAATGTCAAGGGCTAGGTCGCGAACCTCCAGTTGGCTGCCTATGGGCATGTCCTGAAGGTCCCACCTGTGTGCTCGTTCTTCCGCTGCTGCAATTTATTGATTTCGGCCTAATCGGCCCATGAGTAAGTCTACTATTATATTTACGCTTCTGCATGATATGTATTTTTGATATTCATTACTGTAACTGTGAGCACTATCTACTGATCCAGGGAATAGTGCGGTGGAATCACAGAGGGTGCCGGATTGTATAATTGGGCCCCTACACCAACACACACATCACAATAAGATTGTGGCTTCTCTAGTAAGTCCTTAGTTAGCTTAACACATTTTTCCTACAAGGCGATCAAGTCAGATTTTAGTTTATCACAATGTTTGCAAGGTGAGCTAACAGGGTCCTTGGAAGCATACTGAGCCATCTTGTTGTTATGATCAACCATCTCTTGGAATTGCTTAGAAACAGATTCAAGCTCAAGTGTTAACTTTGGACAGTTGGTGCAAGACACAATCGGCTCAAGTAATGAAGCTTGTAGTTCAGCAATTTTATGATCTGCCCGTTTTAGGTTCATCTTCAAAGTATTGCAATTTTCACAAGTCTCGGGCAGATCGAGAAGCATAGTATAAAGACCTCTAAAAGCATTGTCCTTATCCTCACATGAGGTGCAAGAAATAGTCTCAACAGCAGTAGATGAAACAGGAACTACCCTACTCATCTCAAGTTCAGCAAGAAGACTAATGTTCTTCACCTTAATCATGTCTAGTTCAGAGGACACACTATCATGCAAGGTCCTTAGCTTCTCCATGTCATCCAGCAAAGCAGAACAAACATCACAATCGTCACGGGAGGGAGCAGATCTAAGTGAAGTAAGCTCCCGTGACAATCTATCTACTTCCTTCTCCAACTCGCTATACCTAGCTCTAGATCTAGCATGGAATCTACCTAGCTTAAGAAAAGCATCATTAAGTTGGTCGTAGGTGGGAGATACCTCGTCGGAGTCCGAGTACAGCTCGCTATCGCTCAGTTCGCCCTCAAGGGCCATGAAGCACATGCCGGAGAAGTCGTCGCCGCCCTTGGGTTCTTGCTCATCCGTTCCATCGTCGTCGCTCCACCCCTCCACCTCGCTGAGATCGAGGTCGTCGAAGGCGGTGAGGACGCGGTGGAAGAGCTTTTTGGCTTTGCCAAGGTCGCAGAACTTCTTATTGCCTTGTGTGTGAGCTGAGGGCTTCTTGTTGCGGTTCTTATCGATGTAGTCGTTCTTGCCCGAACCGCCATAGTCACCTTTGCCCTTCCCCAGCTTGGGGCAGTTTGCGCGAATGTGGTTGGGGCCACCACACTCGAAGCAAATCACGGGTCCTCCTCTCTTTCCGTCCCTCCTCCTCTTATAAG
Source organism: Dendrocalamus latiflorus (assembly GCA_017311315.1). Classification (NCBI taxonomy): domain Eukaryota; kingdom Viridiplantae; phylum Streptophyta; class Magnoliopsida; order Poales; family Poaceae; genus Dendrocalamus; species Dendrocalamus latiflorus. Next base: position 10,054,274 of record CM029618.1, on the reverse strand, counting down.
CATGGGAAAATCTCCGAGATAGGAGGGCTAACTGTTCATCCGCAAGCTGCTCTAACTGATCATTAGTTATGTCACAGAGAGCAGCAAGGAAGAATCCGCAAGTCGACTCGGAAGAAGGTCCAGATGCGGGATCGGTTACTAAAGCCATCGACTGTGACTTCGACCTACGAGAGACTATGTCAATCTCGTGAGTCTTGAGGCGTGAATACAACGCATCAAGAGTCAAGGTCGAGAGGTCGGTGGTGTCCTTAATGGTAGCCGCGAGCATCTGACGAGCGTTGTCCGAGTCGGGTATGTGAGACCGACCGCTCGAAGGTTGCTCAAGATCTTGTGGAAACGCGCAAAACACTCATCAAGGGACTCGCCAGCGAGCATTTCAAACTTGTTGTAATCTCGCTTGAACTGATCCTGTCGGACTGTCTTGATCTGGGTGGTGCCCTCATGGTAAACATCGAGGGTCACCCAAATGTCGAAAGCTGACGTAAGATGAGAGATGCGGTCAAACTCGCTTCAGCTCAACCCCTGGATTATGATGTTCCTTGCCTTCGCATTCGCCTCAACATCATGCATGTTTCCAGCGTTAATGTTTTCATCGGCAGGAACAACATACCGTACTTTGACCTTACGCCAGATGGCGTAGCCCTGAGCCTGGATGTAGGTCTCTATCCGGCTCTTCCAGAAGGGATAGTCGATCCCATCGAAGACCGGGGGCTTGGTCGAGTACTTGTCTATCGCCATGGCTCTAGAGACCGGTTAAGATCTATTGAGAAGAGCTAACCGGCTCTGATACCAATTGTTGGACCGAAATGGCGAAAGAGGGGGGCTGAATGTCGACTTCAGCAATGATCCCCAAAAATCTCCAATCAAAAAGTTCTACTCCAATAGCAAGGAGTGCAATGAAGAAGAAGCTTGGCTTACTGGAAAATCAAGTTCTCAGAAGGAAGAACACAAGGTAAAACTCTAACAGAAGCAGCAAGAAATAACATCAATCAAGAAAGTCTGCTGCCAAAACCCATCAGGCCGGTCTGACCGCAATGGGCTGGGCGGTCAGACCGCTTCATAGCCGTCGGTCAGACCGCCAGCCCAATACCGGTCTGACCACCGGTCTAACCCCGATCGGACCGCCCCCATTAGGCTGGTCTGACCGCCCGACGAGGTTCAGTCCAGGCAGACAACAAACAAAAAATCCTGAAACTTGAAAATAATGCAGACCTTCGAAGAACAGAGAAATAAGGGGTTTTCTTTCAATCTATTTGGCCCAGAGAACCTCTACAACCAACTAAATAGAGAGAGGGCTTTGGAAAGCAAAGGAATCAAACTTATGGGCATGGATTTCAGATTATGGCAGAAAAACTGAAATTTTGCAAGAACTGGACCAAAACCCAAATTACTCCCCAACCTTTGATCCTCTGGCCATGAAACTTTGAGGAAAGCTACTTAATAGCCTCAGAACTCTAGATATCAAGTTTCATGCCATCTCATGAAGGGAAACACGAAGTTCATCAAAACCCTAGAAATGAAAACAAGGGCAGAGGAGCTCAAATAGCCAAATCTGAGATTAAACTTGATTTGCTCTTGGTACAACTTGATCAAATGACCTTGAGGCACTATCCCAACATAGAGCAATCCATTTTACATCTCCACAGCAAGAAACAATGCGAAAATGAAAATCTCAGAAATCAACCACAGAGAGTATCGAAGGCAAAACAGGAGCACGGGAGAAAAACTCAGAGATTTCATTCCAAACAAAAGAGGATTACAGATGAGTCCCGATACCCCGATTACAAACAGAGGAACGATTACAAAGGAGCTCACTACATCCTCTCCCTCTCACACGCCCAAGAACACCAAGAACTCTACATGTTTCTTGGAGAGGAAAAACACACGAACACAACTCAGGGAGACAACTCACTGCTGCCCTCAACCACTCTCCAACTACTAAAGAGAAAACAAAACCACCTCCCAAAGCTTCTTTTGACTCAAGCAAACCCTAACTCTCTCTCAAAGCCATGGGAATACATGCAGCCACTCACTCCTATTTATAGCCCTTGGCTAACAAGTCTCCAACCCGTTACGCCTGCTAAATCCAACGGAACCCGCTCCCGTTTGTGCAGCCTTGCGAAATTACCAATTCGCCCCTCCTGCACCTTCCGGGAAGCTTCCGCGTCTCTTGTCGTCCAAGCCTCGCAACCACCTCAAGTCTCCGCTGTCTTTGACACATCCCGACTGTTCTGACCACGACACCGCCTGTGTCTAGTCCGGTCACCTTGTGTCTCGCCACGACTCCACCTCGACGTCCTGCAGCCATCACAAACAAGAAACACATCAAATAGCACCGCTCGATACATGAAAGCATAAATACATTAATGAAACCACATTAAGCATAAGATAGCCCAAACCTGACAAGCCAACATAATATGCAACCTAATCACTTTGACCAGGTTTGACCAAGTCCTACCGAGCTCGATTGCACCATGCATCGTCAAGGTCCGAACCATCCAAATCAAACTCGACTTTCTTAAACCGATGTCAATTACTCATCACACACATGGGGTCACAACCACATGGTTTCTCAATCCCCCAGCATATGGCCGACAAGGTGCTCGTACAATATGGCCAGGTTGGCCATCAATGCCAGTGACAAGGAAGAGTAGAGAGTCATTTATTTGTTCTTGAGAGATAAGGAAGATAGGCGGGAAGCCGACGATGTGCTCGTACAGGATCAGCAATGTGGGGATTAATCTCTGGTGGTGGACGATCATTTTTAAACAACAAGGAATACATCCAGCGCGTGAGACGAAGAAACGCATCGAGGAGCACCATTCATGTGTACAAATATATATCACAGACAGTTCCAACCACAAGCCATTTGTGATATGCAACTATCACAGACAGTTCATAATAATAACCATTTATGAACTATCACATACAGTTCTAATTAAACCTTTTGTAATCTCTGTAATTATCACAAACAGTTCGAATTAATAATCGTCTGTGAACTATCATAGACGGTTATTAATAAGAACTATCTGTGATAGTAGCGTACCACAGACAGTATACGGTCACACTTGGAAAACCATCTGTGATGAGGCGTCCAGTATAGCTTGTTTTATAGTAGTGGAGGAAAACAATAGTTGTTTGAATTATCGGCCATATTAATTTGAATAGGTAAAAAAAATCAAAATAAGTGTTTGGCATGGAAAACATTGGACCAATCTCAAACTGTTGCTTTGCTAACTTTTCTAAGCCAAACAGTGTACCACAGCAATTGGTAAATATGTTAGCAGAAATAGATTCTGCAAAAGCAGTAACATATGTAGGGTTGGAAAATCTACTCGAAGCTAGCGAACCAGCTCGACTCGTAATGAGCTCGAGCCGTCTTGGCTTAGGCTCATGAAATTTTGAGCCGAGCTGAGCCCACCATCTAGCTCGTGCAAAAAAAATTGAGCCGAGCTCGAGCTGGCTTGCGAGCAGCTTGCGAGCCTGAAATAGCTCAGCCCATGAAGGCCCAAGAGTCCCCATGCCATGAGGTCCATGACCCCTCAGGCCTCCCTACCCTAACCCTACACACGCAGATCCTTCCCCACACACGTGGTCGCCATCCTTCCCGATCCTTCCTCATCCTCCCCGATCCCCTTCCTTCCCGATCCCCAAATCCTCGTCCACCGCGCCGCCATGCAAATTCTTCCCAATCCTTCCCCATCCTTCTCGATCCACTTCCCGATCCCCAAATCCTCGTCCGTTGTGCCCCTTCCAACCCTAGCTAGCCACGTGCTCCCCCGAACACTCCCCCCCCCCCCCCCCCCCCGTGTTCCCGCCACTGTACTGGCCCCATCCTCCCCCAATCACATTTCTCTCCCCAGTCCTGACCCTTCCACCACGGCCTTGCGCCCCATCTCCCGCCGACCTGCCCCTTCGCCCTGTCCTCTAGGCCCCCACCGCCAGTCCTCCATTCACCTCGTCATCCAGTGCTCCATCTGCCACCCTCCATCCGCCGCGGCCTCCTCCAACTGATGTGCATAGACCGCCAATGGTGCATGGAGTCTCGTGCTCGAAGGAAGAAGGCGGCCAACGTTGGGGCCTCTGCCTCGGTAGTAGAGGGCGGCATGCAACTGGTGGACGCCACCTTAGCTCCCAGCCGCTTCCTAACCTTGCCAAATCGGTAGCCTCGGTGAGTGTAGTGTAGATGTAGACATGTAGTAGTTCAGTTGTTGAAGCTAGAAGTGTTTTGAAGCTTTGAGCAAGTTCACAGTTGGTACTTCACTAAGTTTATCATGTAGAATTGTAGATGTAGTAATTCAGATGTTGTACATGTTCTTGAGATAGTTTGTTCATGTAGGGAAGGCTGCTTTACGGATTAGCAAGAGTACTTTGCAGTTTGCAGTAGACATTGATCCCCATTTTAATTTCTTTATGTTTCACTAGTGAATGGTATTGTTGTTGTTAGGAGTTACTTTCTTGACATATGTTGTATATGTTATCGTTATAGTTGTTGCACTGCTAGGGTCGAATTTATATAGAATTGATAGGAGAATGATTAAGTAAAAATTTGCAAATGTTGTATAGTAGTACATTGATCCCCATTTTATTTTCTTTATAGTTTGCAGATGTTGTATATGTTATTGTTATTGTTGTTACACTACTATGTTTCTACGGAGCAATGCATTTGCCATCTTCTAGCTCGAGCCACCGAGCCAAGCCCAGGCCACCAAGAGGGTGGAACACTGCCTACTCCTGGCTCGCGAGTCGACACGAACCTTCCTTCAAGCCGAGCTGAGCCGCCCTCCTGGCTCGTGCTCAAAACGAGTCGAGCCCCCTGTTAAAACGAGCTTGGGCGAGCTTGGCTCAAGCCAGTTCGGCTCGGCTCGTTTCCACCCCTAAACATATGCATGCATCGATGGTACATCTGTTGTGCACGTGTTTGTACAGGTTACTGCACATTGGTTCCAATAGCCATCTAATGCGAATATTTGGTTCAAATCTGTATGAACACAATGCCTCTAGAAATTCAATAATGTCTGTGAGTTCATCTGAATTTCGACAGGCTTCTATCTTATGCATGTGCAATCCTCTTATTAAAAAGCATTTATCTTGGTAGGAAGAGCATTTAATATGACAGAGATTTTTTCCTTGTCCTTTAATAGACTCGATTGCAATATAGTAGAAAATAGGGTAAATTCCTTATATGCAATTAGAAATTTCCAAAATTCTTGATTGTGTCATTGGCATATAAGGTCTAGGCCAAATGTCAATGACATAATGAGTGTCATATATCGGGTGATGTAAACTTTGATAGTAAATAAGGAATTGCCCTAGAAAATATTAAATATAATGTGAAATTTGATAATATAGAATATGCAAAACTTCATCTTGACATTTCTATTACTCCTTCCAATCACAAAAGAATAACATTCAAGGTACATGCAGTGAAGGTTTCTAAATTTTAGCTATTTGCATCTTTTTAAATATTTAGATTCAACACATAAAAATGATGTGTGCAAATTTATCCTTCGAAAATAAATTTTATTTTATTATGTTTTTTAAATATATTATATAGAAATTAAAGGCAAAATTGTGTTTTAAGAAACCACGCAGATGTCCGAAACATTGTTCTCTTCTTTGATCTTTACTGGTACGTGCAAATCGTTGAGGACCATTCTAAAATCCACCCCTATCTTTGCACGCAAAACACGAGTTCCACTCAAGCGGCACACGTTTCGTTTAAGTAAACCATGGCTATAGGATAGGGTCACTAGAAATGCCTCGCCTAGCACGAAAGCTTTCGGAGAGGCACAGTAAATATAGGTGGATGTCACTATGTCACACGTCTGGCTGCAACAAAGTTGGATTCTATTTTCTTCAAGGCAACGAAGTTTCTTGTGCTCGTTAACTTCATTTTTTTACCACACCGTTGCTGGTTGCCATCTCGAGGGTCCATGCCTCTGTGCCTATCCAACAGCAACAGGTCATCAGCTCGGAATGGACCAATCATCTCTGCAAATCTCCAGCCTACACGTCTCTCTCTCTCTCTCTCTCTCTCTCTCTCTCTCTCTCTCTCTCTCTCTCTCTATGCAAGTCTGCAGTTTCATCCACCAATCGCCTTTATCGCCATCCCGTCTCTATCTAGAGCCACCCATCCGAACATTCAACCAAGCCACTGCGCTACGGCCGGGGGGACCACGCAATGTGGGTCCATGTTTCAGTGAGAGTGTTAGTAATGTGGCCACAACAGATAGCGAAAGATGGGGTGTTCTGGTTGTTTTCTTCAATTCCTTTATTTGATCTTGTTAGTATTACTTTTAAAGAGAAAACCGCTCCCAAAATATTTCCAAGATTAAGTGAATTTTTGAAAATAAGTTTGGATATACTGGTGTGGTTGCAATGATCGTTTGCAACATTACCGTTCACAGTATTGCAGCGAAGTTTTCTTTTTTAAAAAAAAAGGAAAAGATTAATAAAAAGTTATTTGCTCTATGTGAAAACTAGCATGCGCCATAAGGTAAAAATATTCCCCCAACTTATATCCAAGAATGAAATTGTAACAACCCTGGTTTTCGGTTGACTTTGCCACAAAGTTGGCTAGGCTATAATCCAGACCCATACGGTTGAGTTGATGGGTTAGTCGTGCCACGATACTAGTTAAAACCTAAAAACCTAATCGATTTTCGTTCATATGCGTTGATCGTGAGAGGACCGACCAAGATACTCTGGAACACCTACACCTCTTTAAGAACCTTCTCATCCTTATGCATCAATTGCAAATTTGCATTGCATCAAGTTGTGCATGGAACACAAATTCATATGGAACCCAAAAGAACTGTCTGTGTGCTCTCAAACACACAATTTTGTTGTAGGAGGCCTAGATACTTGTTTTGGAAAATCTATGTGTAATTAGATTATAAAACCTCCATTCTTTGAATACATATAGTCTATTGGAGCTGCGCCGACACACTCGGACATAATTTCAATAGAAAAAACATTTAGAAAATAGCAAAAATATTTTTAGGATGTTAGAAATTAATTTAAACAAACATACTTTTCGTAAAAATGATCCAATTAGGCCACAAATGCAAGAAGGACCCTTGGGGCAAAATTTTGCAATAGAGTCCTTAAATATTATGAAAACTGCACATAGGACAAAATTGGTAGGTAAGAATCACCGTAGTAAATTTCAGATTTTACCAAAGTAGAATTAGTAATTCAACCTCCTCTTAATGCATGCCTAGCACCTTTGAAAAATTTACAAACCATACCATCCATTATGAAATGCCCAAAATGACAAGTGTCCAATGATGTGTTGAGCCTTCACAAAATTATGAAATCTTCAGAGAAAATACAAATCATTTTCACCACTAGAGAAATCACCATTCATGCCATGAATTAGGAAAAGAATAAATTGCCCTTTTTTTTGCCAAATCATGCTCTGAGGTGTCAAGCCACTATAATTTGCATGAATTTCTAATGCAGCCATAAACATTTTCCACTGATGCGTCCAATGTACCAAGCCATCTATAAATAGCACCACAGAGCATCAAGCCACCGGTTAGGAACCCTAACTTGGTGAGCCCATCTCTCTACTCTTTTTTTCTTTCCTTTCTTTCTTTCTTGCTAGCCCTAAAGCCATGGCACCAATGTAGGTTCGATCAAGGCAAAGGTGGAGCAAGGGAAGGTAAAGAACAAGGAAGAGGAAGAAAGGGAGCTCAAGCAACCATCATCTAGGTATCAACCATTCATTAAGGAAACTTAAGGTTTATGCTACCCTCTATTTTCCCACCATTTTCTACTCCTATTGCAGTTTCTCACTTGAGAATATTGTTGCAGTTTGGAGGAGTTAATCAAGAACAATATTCAGAAGCAAGGAAACCCAAGTTTCACCTTTGCCATTTGGCCAAGTTCAAGGTGTGCAGCATGTTCATGTCTACATTGATTACTAATGCATTTTCATACCTATATGAATGTCATGACATGTATCAATGGTTGATATGTGCATAAGTGTGATGCTACATTTTCATAGGTGATCCAATTTGATAAACTATCATGTGGTAATTCCTTTGGTATTCCTTTGCTAATAAAAGGCAAGTAAAAAATAGAATATTTGGCATGCATAGAGAATACAACTTGAAAAATAAAATGCTACATGAATTATACTACTTTGTCATAAACATGAATCATAGGATTTTGGTCAAATACTAGCATGAATAGGATTATGTCCATATCAAGCGTGATTAGAAACCATGGTACTCACATTCCACCTATGTATGCAAATTTCTACATCTCCATGTACAAAAATCCTAGGTTGGGCCAAACATTAGTATGAATAGGGTTTTCTTTATGTCAAGCATGTTCTTGAAGACATGACATTTCTAATATCCATATGAATATGATCCTAGATGATTATCACTCCATGACTCTTTCCACATAAATGTTTTCGAGAAACATGTCATTAGCAAGATTGTGGATCCTGGTAGTTGATAGCTGGTATTCTATTCACTTTTCTATTCATGGATTTATTGAGTACCTTCTGTACTCATCCCTATTCAATTTCTCCTTTGTTAGACTATATGAGCTAGAAGAGCCAGGAGAATACTTCTAGATGGTCGATGATGAAGTGTTCAATGATGAAGGCCAGGGAGAATATGAAGGAGTAGACTACTACAACACTCCTATCTTTGATGGAGTCGGTGATCCTTGAAACTGAAGCTAGATCTTTAGTAGCAATAATAGTGGTAGTAGAATAATATCTGCTCTGTGTAGTGTGATGTCTTTTGTTGAACTTGAAGTCTTCTGCTGCCTTAACTGTAAGGTATGCACTTGAACTCCATGTACTTTGGTCTACAATATATGTAATCACCAATGGACCATTGTAGTGCTTATGCTATGCTACTCTAATGTGTCCATCTCTCGATGAAATGTATCTTTGCTGATGGATGAGCCGAAGGCTAATCTTGCTACCAAAGGTAGTGGCAGGTTGGGTCATCACAAAAATGATTTGTGGGGCTACAGACTAGGTTATTTTAAAAAAAATATAAGTTTGGAACTATCCGTGGCATTTGCAATGTTGATCCATTCATAGTGTTGCAAGCAAAATTTATTTGAGGTGTTTACGTTTAAGTATAAAATGAAAAAAAATCAAATAACTAAAAAAGTGTTTTCTCTATATAAAAATTAACTTAGTCATAATAAAAAGATTTGGGAAAAACTATGCACTGCTACGGTAAAGCACTTCAATGTGATAGTTAGGTCACCAAGAGACCAAGTGCTAGCCTTATCTTTTTACCTTAACTAATTGAGTGCCCGTGCGTTGCTACGGATTAAAAAGCATAATATATTTACACATCATGCCACTGTCACCATGGCCGACCTTCGACACGCCATTGACTCTGTTGAGGTCCCCAGCCAAGCTTTGCCCCAGCCTGCACTGCTCCTTTACCTGTGCTCAGCCTACACCATGCCCTTGGCTCTGCTGCCATGTTCGACCAAACAAAACTCTAGGGCTCTACCTGCATGATGCTAATGCTTGGCTTGCACCATAAGATTGGCTTCACTGCCACACTCTCCTTTACTCCTTGCATTCCATGTGATGTGACAACAATTTCATCTCACTATCCACTCAAAATAAAAGGTGAATCTGTCTAAGTCTTATTCCTCTTCCTTGCATCCATGTTAGCTCTCTCCTCATGCTGCTACCTGCATGCACAGGAAAACAACAAAATAATTGGCACACAAAAAAACACCAATTATTAAGCTTATAGATCCAATAAATATACGAATGGAATTAGTATTTTAGTCTTACAATAGTCAACATGGTTGACATTGCATATGGAGGCAAGGCTGTTGATGATGACCTTGGTGCTGCACAATCTTCTCCTAAATGTCAATATATTAGATCATTTCATACATCCTCTCAAAAAGAAAGAAAGAAAGATCACTGTAGACATCTCTTCTATGCTCTACAGCCTCTTATTCTCTTCAGCAATCTTCATGATGCGAATGGCTCCAATCTTTCAGACGCTTTCCTAGTTGCAGAAGAAGATGGCACACCTAATTGGTTGATCCACCTCAAATTGATCCCATTTTTCAGAAATAGTCTTTGTTGCTGTGCACATAAGAGATATTGTAAATCAGAGAGTCTTTCACTAAGGGGTTTATCTACAAAAATAGTCATATTTTCAAGAGTGGTCAACAAACCACAACTAGCCCAAGAGTTTCTTTTTTACTTCAAAACACAATATGGTATGATAGGTCGAATAAATTCTCTTCCCATAACCAACTCCCAATAAATTTTACTTCAAAATTAAACTCACAACAAAACTACAGGAAAAACTCTGAAACAAACTCCCCCAACTAGCTCACTTCCTTAGTTTTTCAAATAAACTGGCACAAACAAACTAATCTTTTTCTCTTTAAACAAACTGCTTTAACAAACTACTTACAAGATCGCAACGACATTGCAAAAGCGATCAGAAGAGGGCAAAACCCAGATCACCTTGGCCGCCACCGAACAACAAACTCTACCACACATGGGGTCATCACAGATTGTTTGTAACTCTCATCAGAGATAGTTTCTGAACTGTCTGATTTATTGTGTCAGTGATAATATGTGGTTATCACAAACGGCTCCCAAACTGTCTATGATAAGTCACAACACAGATGATTTTTAACAATAACCGTTTGTGATATCTAACATATCACAGACAACTAATACAAAAAAATCATATGTGATGGTCTATAAATCATAGATGGTTTTATGTTCGAAACCATTTGTGATAGTTTTTTATAGCTAAATATTTCCTATTTTTTGCCTAGCCTCAAGAAATGCTAGCCATGCCATCTGAAAACAAGCAAACAAATTATAAATAAGTAACAGATAAGTGAATTACAACACTCAAAGTGATAAACAACTCAAAGTGAATTATAACTCAAAATCAATTATAAAAGAATGGTCATGTATTGTCCTCAGATTTATAATTGAATTAAAATTGAATAAATTAAAATCAAATGAATTATAATTGAATCAATTGTTTGAACATGTATTAAGCGGTGTCGCCGGAGCGAAATTATTCTTTTGGGTCAATGGCCTCCATCATGAAGAAGGTGAAGAGCTGTCCTCGAATGTCCAAGAGTTCATTCAGATTGAATGTACCTGAATTGATTGTCATGCCCTGTTGCTAGAAAAAGTAAAGTAGTAAACATATATATTTAAATTGATAATTAGGAAATAATTATTGTGAGATCGACAACATCTGGATCATTCATCTTAGCAGCTAAAATTTCATGCATATGACGGCAAACATAGAATGCACATAGGTTGCCTTATAGCTACTGGTGGCACTGCAAAAATAGAATTACATATATAAGTATAGTTATTTCGAGAGACATTATTATGAATTGTGATATAGGATTATTGTGTTGTAGCAGGTACCAGAAATCTCGCCATGTGTTACAGTGTGGTGCTCGATTCCTTGTGTCTCCCTGCCCCCAACAACATAAGCGCTGAACGACCAACGTAATTCCAAAATGCTATCCTCGGCCATTGCAAATGAAGGGAAAACTATAATAGAGTTATGTATGAAGAAAATGACCATACCTGTCAAATGTTTGTTACAGAAGGGTGAAGTCATGCTTGTTGCTGAATAGGGAATCAAGGTATATCACCTTGTTCCAGTTTGGTACAATCACTAGAAGGATCTAGTGCCACCTACTCATGTATGTCACTATAGTCATTAAATCTAAGTTCGTGTTGCATATAAAGTGCAAATGAAATTTATATGGCAACTAATAAAGTACTTACCTCTAGTTGTAGGGTACTAGTATGTACTCCTTGTTGCCCTAAGTAAGTAATCTCGTTGTTATGTAATTCTCGACGTAGGATACGTTTTGAGTGATGCATTGCTTAAAGATCAAATGTGGGTTAAGGAAACCCATCGGTTCTCACAATCGCCAGGCTTCTTACATCATGTATCTATACATAAGCAATGAGTCATGATATTTATCGATATTACATAAATAGAGAACTTGATTGTACATACTTATAGTATCCAACATCATAGAAGTGAAGCATCGAGGGCAGCATCGAGGTTGAATAGTTTGAATAAGTTATCGAAGCCTACGACGAAGAAGCCTAGCTCATGGAGGAAATGCCACTGGACAAAAGTGTGGACGACATCTCCTAGTGTTATGATATCTTCATTTGGGTGCTTCTCCACCGGAACGGCCATAAAAGGGTCATGTACCATGTCCACCTGGACCTTGGCGTAACGTTGTGCCAGCTGTGCACTGTATAGCATTGTCCCTTCCTAGCATGGAAACATCATCCCCCGCCTAGCCTTAGTAGGAATAGACCTAACCAGCCTCATTGGAGCTTGCAGAGCGTGGGCTCCTACAAAACAATACACAATTAGCTACGGCATCCTACATGTCTATCTTTAGAGCATTCCAGAGATATACAATATGTACCTAAATTTCATCAATCAGAAGTTGGGCGTCGCTTTGGTTAGATTGGTGTGTGGATGCGTAGCTACTCCGATGTTGATGTAGACTGGCTTCCACAATTATGGGGGTGAGATGCGACTGGCTAAGCACTTGCTTTAGCCTTTCCTCCAAACGTACTAGCTTACCAAAAAATTTTACACAAATATCCTCTTTTATGTGCACCTCGCGCTCAGCCTTCGATCTCTTCTGACTCCTGTACGAGTCAGAGTCATATGGGAATCCTTGCCTCCAGGGAATGTAAACCCCAAAGCCTTGTGTGCGACCCAGGTGCTCCTTGTTTCCCAAAGCCGTGGATAACATATCCCTCTCCCTAATAGCCTGGAAGTTGCCTTGGGAGGATTCTGCAGTCAACGTTTCTTGCAAGAGGCCAACATGTTATTTCAGTTCCTATGAAGTTATGGACATATTACCAGCCAGGTAGTTTGATATCTTACAAAGCATTATGACACTTCCTAGTCTGTCGGGTTCTTGAAGGATATGGCATCCGAAGACGTGGTAGATGTCCTCTCTCTTAACCAGTTTCAAGTGCGCTTGTCTGTGATCCCAGCAAATAGCGGGAAGGCCACCGATAGGATTACGGTGCCAAGTCTATGAGGATGAGTGTTCTAGGCCTGGATTATCATGTGCGCCGCGCTTTATTTCTAGAATTTGCCGATCATCTTCATGCTCACAAAGGCATCCAATGTATTCAGATGGATGAAAGGATATTTCATGAATGATGTCCCATTATAGTTCACGTACTTCATGACAAATGTGTTCTTAAAGTTCTTCCATGATTTGCCCATCGCCAGGAATGCCTGTTGTTGCATGAGGCCCTGGACTTCTTCTCCAATCTCGAAGGATATTGGCACCTCCTCTCAAAGATGCTCTTACTCTTTATGCATCAGAGACTTCTAGCTCGATGTGGTGATGGGGACCCGTTGCCTTACAACTATCCCACAGGTGGTCCAGAATGCGGTCGTTGCTTTCTTAGGATGCACAAGGACCCCAACTCGACTAACTCCAAGATAGTCATCTAACTCTTAGGCATTTTCGATATGCCTCGGCCCTGTCGTTTAGTTGCTCCTTTAGTCGGGTCATTAGACGCATTCAGTGAAACTAAGCCTAAAGACTGTATGAACGCCATCTTGCGAAGACACTATCTATGAAGCATTTATACTTTAAATACATCAAACAATATGGGAAAGGCACCCACTCTAACAAACAAAAACAAAGTAATTTCTACTGATTGATACCAAAATACCCTGCGATAAGTCATATTCTCACTTGCTCTAATTAGTGATGACATATAATTGAGTGACTAACATTACAAATTATGGCACAACTAGCTTCACTGAACATTACAAAGGATAAGCCTAATATAGTGTCTCAAAAGAAAAGCACACAACTAACAAAACAACTTCACTGTGACACATTCTAGTATCAACTATTTTGGTTCATGAAAGTGCATAACCTATTAATGCTAGCAAGAGTAACAGACGCAATATCACAATAGTAACACAAATAAAACAGAAACCTACTAGCACTGGCACATTACAAGACATCATACAACAAAGAACGCCATACCAAAGCTTCCACAATTCAGTAAGTGTGAACTCAAACAAATTGCAGAACCAAATCCTTAACAAACTAATCAATACAACTAAATTAGTTTACATTCTATCCAACCCAGCAACTAAATTTCCACCATTCAATACATTTGTCACAAACTATAGTACCCTTACCAGTAACAAGGTCTGTTAGGATTCAACATCTATGGTCAAATCATCATAAACATCATAAAAGCGAGGAAATTACTGACATCTATAGCACAATCTACCAACAGGCACATTCTTGATTGGCATATGTTGGGTGTTCCACCTTGACAAAGCAAAGCACAGATATTGCAGTGAATTACTTTGTACAACCAATAAAAAACCAACCTGCCCCAAATGATACAATGATGGGGAAGTCGGGGAGGCGACAGTGATGGGGAAGTCGAGGAGGCGATAGCAACAGGGAGCCAAGGAGGAGCCGCACGATGGCAATGGGGAGTTGAGGAGGAGCCGTGCAACAAGGAACCGCAGGGAGGAGGCGCCAAGGCGGTGCTTGACGGGGAGCGTAGAAATCACTACTACAAAAAGGCTAATACTAGATGCCTCGTCGTAGACGCTTAATCAAAACTGTCAGTATTAAATACAATCATAGATGTTTTGGTTTAACGACCGTCCGTGTTACTAGCAGCTCTAAAACTGTCTGTGAAGAGATAATATCACAAACAGTTCATATTGAAAACCATCTGTGAAGTATCACAGACGGTTATTAATAAGAACTGTCTATGATAGTAACTCATCACAGACAGTTTATATTAAAAACCGTCTGTGATATTTCGTCGCTGATTTTGCCACCCCCATTATTCGAACTTTCAAACTGAAGCTACCCAAATGACCATATATATGCTACCCACACGCCTCCCCAAACACTCCAAACCGAAGCGCCACCTAGCTCCCCCAAACCGATCAAAGCACCGCCTCTCCAAATGATGCTGACTACCTCCCCGAACTCCTCTGCCTCCGGTTGTGATGCCACGGTTCACTACATAAGGCACACTTGTCGTAAGAGTGTCTTGTGAAGTATCACCATCGTAACACAACAGTGACATTGCCGTCGCCACTCCTTCATTGCCGGTGATATCTATAGTGGCACCCTCACCTGGTGCCATTCTCGGACAGGCCCCCATCCGATCCCCTTCCCTCTCTTCCTTGATTCTTGGATATGAAATTATGAAATTGTTTGATGGATAGGGTTTTGGCCATGTAAATCTTGATGCCCGTGCGTGTGAAAATTAATTATTGATGCCTTAGTTCTTGTGATGATTGATGAATGGCTAGCGTTTCAGCCCTTATTGAAATTTATGTTTTATTGCAGGATGAATACATGGCACCAAAGTTTATTGCATGATGATCTTGTTCTCATAAATAGGTCTACTTTGGTTCATTTATATTCTTTAATTATGCTGTTTTATAGTGCAATTAGATAATATTGATGAACTGAAAGAGGCCTATTTATGATAACGAAATCACAAACGATTTTTAACTAGAACTGTTTGTGATAATAAATTATCATATATGGCTATGTTTAAGAACCGTCTGTGATATCTAACATATCATAGATAACTTTTTAAAAACCATCTGTGTTGTAACTTATCACAGATGGTTCGAGAGGTCGTCTGTGTTAATCACCTATTATCATAGACACATAAATCTAGACAGGTCAGAAACCGTCTGTGATGACAATTTTGAACTGTCTGTGATGACCCTTTCTATGGTAGTGAATGAAGTTAGGTTTTTGTAGGAGTAGTGAGTTAGGTTTTCACCCTAAGTGATGTATATATAGGAGAATATTATCATAGATGGTTTTAGAAAACAACCATTTGTGATATAATCACCACAGGCGGATCTTTATAAAAATCATCTGTGATACATTATCACAGATGGTTCTAGTAATAAACCATTTGTGATATGAATTTATAACACATATGGTTTTAGTAATAGACTATCTGCGATGTTATTTGGATATCTCAGACGGTTCTTTCACAAAACCATCTGTGAAATGCTATATTGTGTGCCTCAACAGATAGACATTTCAACATAACTAGCCTATCTTTGTAGTGAGCCATCATACAACAATAAATACTACTGAATCATTCATGAATAAATCTGTCTTTGAATATATCATAAGAAAAAAGATATTCTTTTATAGAATGAAGTATAATAGAAACACAAACACATCAGAAAAGTAAGCAAGCAAAAGTACGTAGTTGAGCTCCCAATCTCCTCTACGAACCCATAGTAGGGGCTCGACCCACATTTCATTACGTTTGGCCCATCGGTATTGAACTACTATGATTCATGAACCAATCAACAAGAATTAAATTAGATAGGAGTGAGACCCACTCTTAAATTAAAGCAAAAACTACCAAGCTAGATCTCTCTTTCATTGTAACTAAAAAGTGTGTAGATCTAGTTAGAATATAATGCATTTCATTATAGTACCAATTACTAACATTAGATCACCAAAAATAAATGGATACACAAGCACTCTTCCGAATCTCTGGTCTCCTTTCACTTAATTGCCTCAAAGCTACTGCCTAACAGACAAATCTATCAGGACAAGGATATTTAATAACGCAGTGAATATCATAGATGCTTCTATTCACAAGTCATCTGTAATAAGTTGGTCATCACAGATGATTTTTTATACAAACCGTCTATGATATATTAGTGATAACTTTTCATAAAAACCGTCTATGATAAGTCATACATCACAGACGGTTTGTATATGAACCATCTGCGATGTATCACAGATGTTTTGTGTAAAAAAATCGTCTGTGATAAGTAGGTCATCACTGATGGTTCTTACCATCAGTTGTAATATAGACGATCACGCTAGTAAAACTGTCTAAGATAACTACGCTGCAACTTAACACTGATGGATTCTATAGAACCATTTGTGATGAGACATCTAGTATGACCTTCTCTGTAATAGTGAAACACTTCTGGCCGCCAGTTTACTTGGATAAATTATAGTTTTTGACAACAAAAATACACACAAAAACTTGGACTGGGAAATGAACCTAAAAACTAACTCTAGACACAATCAAACCTGAACGAACCCGAAAGCCATGCATCACATAGTAATCTGCAATGAGCCCATCAAAATTGCCAACATCTCAGCTTTCGATATGAGCATGCTTCTTCCTGGTGCACTCTAGTACACTAAATCTCTTCAAGAATCAAGAACCAACGCACTAAACAAATCAAGCAACAACCATTTCAATTGGTCAAAGAACAAAAATCCCCATTGCTTTCTAGGACTCACACAACTATATGCTTTCACAGATCATATGAAGGATTGCTTGTCTGGCAACTGCAAAAGATGAAGAATAATAGCACTTATCAATCACAACATGTTTCATCCATCTCTAAATATCAAATGAGATAATAGAAGAGTATTAATGTTACACAATTAACACCTAGAGCTGGTCAAGGGAAGAAGAGCGGGCATACCATTGTTAGATGGAGGAGGCCGACTAGATGGGGTGAATAGGTGGTCTAAAAAATTCTTCTCTAATTAATTATTAATTTATATTTGGCTAAACCAAGTATAAGATGTGAAAGCTTAACTCAAAATAGTTTAGCACAAATATCGCCTAAATTAATTATGATCACCTAAGTGCAACAACACTCAAAAGCTTATGTCAAGGTTTGCAATTCTAGAAAGACAAGAATCAATTTAATTCTATGAATATAAATTGCTTGAATGACAATTGAACACAAAAAAACAAACCACAACTGACACAATTACTTTTTACCGTGGTTTTCGAAGACTTACCAGTCTCGCCTAGTCCACGTTGAGGTTAGCCCAAACGAATTAGACCGGCTTGACGAATTAAGACAAAACACTTCAATCCACTAGTGGTAGCTCTTTCCTGCTCCGGGTAAGTAAGTTCCAACCTTCACAACTTTGCTGGGTCTTTTCACAATCTGCCTTGAGAAGATCACCACACACGATACCTCCAACGCCATCTAGGAGTCGGGAAACTCCAAGAATATTAAGTTAAGCCTCTCGCTTGACTCTTACCACGTGCAACGAATGCACAAACTTAAGTGGATACACAATCCACCTCTAGATGCAACACATACAATCTAGAGCCTTCCTCCTTACTCACAATGTGCAACACAGGCACAATTAAGAGGAGGACATCACACTAGTTCAAGTGAGTGAAATGGAGTGGCAAAAGTTATATTCTAACTGGCTACAAGGGGGTATATATATCCCACACCTTGAAACTAGCCGTTGGGACAGAAAAACAGGATTTTCAGAAGTACCACAAGCAAATGGCCGGTACTTTCGCTCCCCTCAAAACTAGCCATTGCAGGCTTCCCAGTAGTTCCGTCATGCAAAGTCCTACTACTGATCATCGAAAGTACCGCAACACTCGTGTGGAACTACCGATTTCCTTGGGGATGAGAAGACTCCACACAGGTGTCTCTCTAGAAAAAACATACCGCTACATAAGTCGGACGTTTCACAAATTGGATGTACCACTCACACAAAGGCGGTAGTACCGCTTGCTGATCAGACCATTCACACAGAGCCAATCAGACCGCTCACACAGAGCTGGTCAAAAGTACCGATCGTCGACCACACTAGTCTCTAACCACATCAGATGGTTCGACTACTTAGGTCTCCAATCACATTGTCCGGTTCGACCACACAAGTCTCCAACTACCTGGTCTCTGACCACGCTGGGCTTTGACCACGTTGTCCGGTTCAACTACACAGGTCTTCGACTATGTTGGTCTCTGACCACATTAGTTTCAACCACTCAGGTCTCGATCACATCGACTATGTCAATTTTCAACCACGTCAATCTTCGATCACACAGATCTCCGACCACCACGTCGATCTTCGACCACGTTGTATCAATCACGTCAGTTTGACCATGTTGATTACGACCACACAGGTCTCGACCATGTCAGTTTGACCATGCTGGTTTCTATCACACAGATCTTGACCACATTGGATCCGACCGTCTTAGTTCGACCACGCTGGTCTTCGATCACGCAGATCTCGACCACGTCGATTTCGACCACACTGATTTTGATCACACAGATCTCGACCATGTCAGTTCTAGCCATATTGGTTTTGACCACTTTGATCTTCGACCATACAGGTCATTGACCACATTAGTTTGACCACAATGGTTCTTGACTACACAGATCTTCCGACCACCAACAAACACAGTAAATCTGTGATTACAACGCTAGTAATTCTGACTAACGGTAGTACTATAGAATACACAGCGGTAGTTCCAATTTCTATGAGAAGTGCATATACTTCAATAGATTTCGCAAAACACATTTGTAAACTACAGTATCATGCACACAAGGATTATCCATGATTCCCAACAAGTTGCAAACACATTTGCATATTTTTAGAATCATGACATAAAGATTATATATATGAGCTTCAACTATTTGCAAAACACATTTGCAAATATAAGCCTCATACTATAAAGAATGGAAACATGAATTTTAAACACATGTAAAACATATTTGCAATGTATAGTCCTATGTTATAAGGATTCAACACATGAGTTTCAACTATTTGCAAAACACATTTGCAAATACAAACCTTATGCTAAGGAGAGCTAGAACAAGTGAGATTGAGCTATCAACACATGATGAGACTTAAACTACTAGACATAACACCTCTAAATAGTATGGCAACATATACTAGTAATCCGATCTTCCAACCAAACACCAAGACCAGTAAAAGACTAGGAACACATCCTTAGCCCTAGCTAGTCATACCTTTGCTTTGCGCATCCCTTTGAAATTTGATGACCCATATCTACACTTCAAGTCTGGGTCTTCATTTTTACATGCATCAACATATGATGCATCCTTCACTTGACCTCCATCAACACATGATGGGTCTTTACTTGACTTGATGATCAACGCATGATCATCTACTCTTGGACATGTATCAACTCATGATGCATCCACCACTTGACTTGATGATCTTTAACATATGAAGTCATTCCAAATCTTCCTCATTTATGGAACCCAACCTATTCATCCAACTCATGAAAAATGTTAGTCCACAAAATAATTGTCATTAATTACCAAACTTCACCATTTACACATAATGGAGGGACTAGATTCTACAATCTTCCCTTTTTGTTAATTCATAACAATCTCAACAACTAATGGGATAAAAATTAAATTACGAGTATACAACATGTACACAACACTTGTATACTCTAAGGTAAGTTTTTAAATCAAAACTTACTTATCCGTTGTTATTAATCATCCAACTATTAACACATAATGGAAGAACAAGATGACAACCTGATTATGAGTATATATAAACTACACAAGTTATATATACTCAACGAATATGTTTCAAAATAAAAATCCTTAATATATAGAAATGGAATATAAATCAATACTAATCAAACCATAAAACATAAAGTGAACTCCCCTAAATGTATGCATACAAGAATATATTATGAAAACATATGCACATATTCAAGTTTGACTTATTTGGTAAAGTTCATTCTATATTTCGGATCCGAGGAATGCAATAAGATAAGAATATGATATTGAATGCATACCTCTTATGTGTTTCACCTTTTCATTCAAATGAGACTAAACAATATCATAATCAATAAATATATTAGACTCACAATCGTATTTGTCATTATTACTAAAACCAACTTAATATAACTTGAACTTACAACCATGCGATGATTACAGCGGCCCTAGCCCAAGCTGCCCATGGTCCTTATTCCCCCACATAGCCGCCACCCACCACAGCACCGTCTCTCCCACCGCGTCCAAAGAAAATCACCGTGATAGCGGCCACGGCCAACACCTCGCCAGCCATATTTTGTTTGCGTTTGTTCTGCGATGGACTTCTCGCCAACGTCGCTTGCAACACCGGTGAGCCCGCGCGGGTGTCGAGGGATGGGTCTTGGCCGCTTGGGAGGCGACTGTGGTACACGATTCCCGAGAAGGATTATTGGAATGGGAGGGCGGTGTTGCAGGTGAAAGAGAATAGGAACGAAACAAATCGCTATGCGAGGGGTGCGGCTATGGCAGAGGGAAGATGAACGGGGCGATGAGAAATTAGAACGGCATTGATATATCTCTAGAAGAGGGAAAGTGGTAGATGAACCACTAACATTAAGAAAGTAGGAGAAATTAGGAAGACCTGTCTCTTGCAGACTCTCAAGTAGCGGTACCGAGCTCTCCTGCGTTTATACGTGTTAAAAAAAGGCCTCAGCAGGTGTACAACGTTCAATAATACCTCTCCTGCAGCGCCAGCGTGCTACAGTTCCTAATTAATCCTTCCTCCGAGGGCACAGCCTTAATTAACCTTAAACATGATCTGACGGCAACCAAACATGTTGCTTTCAGATGAGTACGTACAAATCTCGACCGTATAGGGCACAACCTTTTCGCTGATGTTACTATGTCCGGAAATAGATGAGAAGGAAACATCAAGGCATTTATCTTGTACGACATACTTGGTGAGCTGTTAATAGAGAATACAAGGCGAAAGAATTTTCATTTCGGCTCAAGTGTTAATGTGGTTTGATTTTTTTTCTTTGACATATCTGGGAAATAGGTAGTTTGAAATTAGAGAATTATTAAAAACGTACGTAGTACTTGATTTTCAAGAAAGTACTGTACTGTTATCCCAATTGAATTCATTCCAATATGAAGGGGCCATGATGGAAGGTAAAATGTGTAGGTAAGGTTTACAAAGATGAATTCTAGGGAGCAAGGTTTTTTTTCTCGAAGAGTAAAGAGTTAACCAAGCCTATCCCGTGGATGGCACGAATAGTTTTTAATTAGGTATCAAAAATTATAAAAATTACTACTTAATAGTTAAGACGAATAGGATAAATTACAATTAAAATAAACCAATTGTAGATGTGAATTATGGCATTGCATATGAGAAAGGGTAATCAAGGATGACTATTATAGTGGTCTGCGACAGTACTTGAAATAGCTACTCCCTCCGTTCTCCATTAGACGACATTTTGGGAAGTTGATTTTGTTGTTAAATAGATGTTGTTTGGATTTTTTAGTTAGTTTTTTTCAGTATACCCTTGTTAATAGCTGGATGGCATAAATATCATCATTCTATCGAATGGATACACGCGCATGCTTCTAAGATAATTTAACACGTCGATGAGGTGGGTTGGTAGATTAGTTGGAGTGGAAAGGTCTGGCTCATTAAGTTAGTAGTTGTCATTGGGACTCCATGCTGTAGAGTAATTTTGGGTGACATTAATAGATTGTAAGCCTGCCGCTAAGAGGATCAAATATGCCACAAAGCCAAGCATTAGAGGGGATATTGTTCTGTGTACAATGGGGTAAAACGAAAGTAATTCCAAACGGAGGGAGTATATTAGGCCCAGTTCAATTCGGCTGCAACTGATGACTTTTGGTTTCGGTTGAAATAGCACTGTAGCGGTTGAAAGAAGCTATGACTGAAATTAGAGGTGTTCAATTCGGTTGTTGGCTTTTGGCTGAGATGATGAGGAAAAGGGAAAAAGAAAAAATATGGTGAAAATTTAAAAGGATTTAATGAACATAAAGAAAAATGAAAGGAAAAAGGAAAACAAAAATTTTGCCAGGCACTGGTAGGCGACACGGGCAGTGCTAAGGAAGAGGGGCGGTGGGTAGGAGTGACGCCTGTGGAGCCAAGGGAGGAGGGGCGGCAGTAGAGGCGGAGAACAACACCAACGAGCATGACCAGGCTATGGCCACCAGATCTGGTTGGATCTGCTTGGGCCCAACCAAATCCGGCTGGATCTGGCCGCAAAGGAGTGACGACAATGACCAATCGACGGTAGCAGTGATGGAGTTGATGAAGATAAAGCGGGGCCACGGTGGACAGGGACATGATTGAACGAGACGAGAGCAGAGGTGGTGGGAGGAGGTGACAGGAGCAGAAGTGGCAGGGGTAGAGGCGGCAGCAACGGGTGAGACGGATGGCGGCAGCACCGGGTGAGCTGGCAGGAGGCCGGATTCGAGAAGCTGCTGCAGTACTCTCAAAAAATGGCTTTTACAAGCCGCTTCTATAAGCCAACAACCTGTTTAATTCGGCTAAGCCAAGGCTATTTGAAACGGCACCTTAATTTGGTATTGTACCTCACTGTAATACCCAGTCAATCTGATCAAGTCTTATATTTTTAAGGAGGTGATTTTATACTCTCTCAAATAGTGAATTGCAACAATATTAGAGCATTTTCAAGGGTGATACTTTAAGATTTGTGCATCTCTATAGGAGTGAAAAACATGAAATCACTGCTCCTATTTTTATCTGATGGTTAAGAAAGACAATGGCACGATGATATTACACTTGAGACCTTAAGAACACAAAATAAAGCAACACACACATGTAGCGAAGTCTTAATAGGGAACAACACATGTCAAGTGGCAGCAAATCAATTTTAAACACACAAGAGCCAACTCAAACCCACAGTTCGGATTGGTTCACCACCTAATACTGTTCAACAAAAGGAAAAAAAGAAAGAGAAATGATAGAAAACGTTCGCATTTTTTCCATCAAGAAACACAAGTCCATTGCCCATTGGCTTTGACCATAAAATAGGTAAAAGAAAGGCAAAAGGAAAGAAAAGGAGAAAGAAGCGAATTAAAAAAAAGGAAGGAGAAAACACTGAAATCCGCAACACCCACCAAACTTTTTTCCTCCAACCCCGCTCACCTTTTCTCCCTTGTTATATCTCACCTCCATTCCCACACCGGCAAAAGCTTCTCCCCCATGGGCGCCTCCCCCTTCCCCTCCTCCGCCTACCCCCGGCCCAAACCCCACTCGCCCTTGGACTCCGCCTCCGCCGCCGCTTCCCGCCTCCCGCTGCTGTTGGATTGGAGGGCTCTGAGCCATGCCGCCTTCTTGCACGCCGCGTGTTCGACGGAATGCCTCGGCTGCGCCGACGCCAAGAAACGCGAGGATTAGGCGCCCCGTGGGGTCCCTTTTAGTTCCCCTCTGACGATTTTTAGCTTTTGGTTTGGTGTTTCGTTGTTTTTCTGTGATTTGTGGGCGTCTTTGGTGTAGAGCCTAGAGAAATCAAGAAGTGCTAGGTTTGGGTCTCCTCGGTAGTTTTTACCTTTTAGCGGGTTTGCTGCTTTTATGGGAGTGCCCGTCGCGCAGAAGTCGGATTCTTGGATTGCGGACCTTGCGATGACGGACTGCGGCGGCACCGAGTGCTGCGACCTCGGCGTCCGGCCTATTAACGGAGGCCGAGGAGGTGCCATGGGGCAGCGTGGTGACGGCATGGACGGGCCCCCGGTTTCCCCACCGGAGCGCGTCCTGACACCGTCTACATCGAGGTTCACCGGGTGGCGGCGCTTCTCGTCGCCTGGTCCTCTCCGATGCTCAACACCAAGGTGAGTAATTGACTTCCTTACATACCTTGGAGGGAATAACTATTAATAGTGTGCTCACTGAACATAAATTACTGGATGTAGGAGTGGTTGTTATGAAGATGGTGAGGACTCAGAGCGGTATTTCTCCCCCCGGAGTGAGTTTTCTCAAGACACTTCTGATACGGATTCGATGAGCACGAGTATTAGTAGGATGTATACCTTCAGGCTGGGGACTTCGAGCCCGGTAGATAGTCCTATGAAACGATTGGGACTAGGAGACACAAGTCCTCCCTCCAGGAGGAGTGGCCATTCCAGCCAATATTCTCCTGTCTACCCTTTGAATTCTGTCCATGGCTCCGATGATGTTGATTATTCTACCTTTGTGGATTCACCCGTTTGTGATGATGAACAGCATAAGAATGCCATACAGCCAATTGATTTTGAGAGTAATAGACTTATTTGGTATCCACCACCGCCTCAGGATGAGGGCGATGACTTTGAAAATGGCTTTTTTGAATATGATGATGATGATGAAGATGACGATATTGGTGACGGGAAGATCTTCGGACATGTTAACAATGATTATGGTGGTGATGATGATTTACTAGGAATCAAAGGAAAACATAATATAGCTCATAAAGAGTTCTTGAGGAACGCTCTACATGGGCATTTCAGGGCTCTTGTGTCCCAATTGCTCCAAGGTCATGGAGTTGATCCTGTGGATGGATGGTCAGACATACTATCCTCATTAGCATGGCAGGCAGCTACCTTTGTTCGGCCAGACACAAGCAAAGGTGGTAGCATGGATCCCACTGACTATGTCAAAGTCAAATGTGTAGCATCAGGGAATCCCAACGATAGGTATGCCCTTTAGTGAACTACATGTATCGAAGAATTACGTGACATCTTTGTCATGGTATTTTTGGAGCTAAATGTTATTCATCTCTTTGCAGTACTTTCATTAAAGGTGTTGTTTGTTCTAAAAATGTAAAACATAAACGTATGGTGTCAAAGCATGAGAACCCTAGATTGCTTCTTTTGGGAGGAGCACTGGAACACCAAAAGGTTACGAACAAACTAGCATCGATAAACAGCATTCTTGAACAGGTCAGCCTGTCATTTTCCAATTATGATATGCTTATCCTGATTGTTTTCAATATGTTCATAATTGACTTTTAAGTGTGATATGTACAGGAAAAGGAGTATCTTAAGAATGCAGTTGCAAAGATAGAGGCCCAACGACCTCATGTCTTGCTGGTTGAAAAAAGTGTGCCATTGTATGCTCAACAGATTCTTGCAAAAGATATCTCTTTAGTACTGAATGTCAAGAGATCACTTCTCGAAAGGATATCATGCTGTACAGGTGCTCAAATTGCTTCGTCCATTGAAAATGTCCCTTCAACAAGACTTGGACAATGCCAAACATTCTGGATTGAAAGAGTTACAGACTGTTCATCTCCAAAGAACTCAAACAAAAAGTCTGTCAAGACACTAATGTTTTTTGATGGTTGTCCAAGACGCTTGGGCTGCACGGTAATGCATAAAACTATTAGTTGCCTTTCAAAAATCATCAATATTCTTTCAAAGATCATCAATATTCAATACCATGATCAATTAAGGGTCAATTCTCATCGTATTGTTACTTTGGCAGTTTGGCCCAAATGTTATATTTCCATTCTCTCCTTGTTTAATCATTCTTTTACCTTCTCTGCTGAGGATGGCAAAGCACTCTATGTTTTAGGTCTCTCAATCTTGTACTCATCTTTGGAACTTATTTTTGTTTGAGTTGTTTTTTGTATTATGATTATGATTTATGACTGATCTAATAAAAGCATGTTTTTTCCTAGGTCCTTTTAAGAGGCTCATCCTATGAAGAGTTAAGGAAGGTCAAACTTGCTCTACAATTTGCTGTGTTTGCAGCATATCACCTATCACTTGAAACCTCGTATCTTGCAGATGAGGGTGCAACACTACCAAAGATACCTTCAGATTTTCCAGCTCTTCCACTTGAGAAGAATATAGATGGTAATTCCCAAGTTATTCTCCACAGTATTTCAATGATTTTCAAATAGTCGGTGACAGAACTTAAGAAAATGGGTGCATCCTGCCTTCAAAGTGCCTTGATGGTTCTTTAAAATTGTTATCTGCAGATCAATCTTTTTTGAGGACTAACTTTAATCAGGAAGAACACATTGGTGGAACTAATGACATATTTTCTTTTCCCCCAAGATCCTCTCTTGATAATGGTTGTATACCACCTCTAAGCATAAGTGTTCAGACATCCAAAAGTTCACCCACCTGGGTCAGAAAAAGGGCAGCAACAGATCTGCATTTTTGTCATAATATTCATAGGGATGAAATGGTCGGTGGGGTTTTTAGAGTCGAAAGTGACTTGGACAATGGTTGGCATCATATATCAGACGACGAACATACAGGAGTAACCATACGTGATCATAACGAGAGTCACAATGAATATTTCCCTACATCTGAGAATCCACAGAGCATTTTGGTTTCCTTGTCAATTGCATGCCCTCTGAGAGGAATTGTATGCAAGCAATCTCAGCTCTTTCGCATAAAGTTCTATGGTAATTTTGATAAGCCACTTGGAAGATACTTCCATGAAGATTTATTTAATCAGGTATCACATTGTCATCCAATTTCCTATTGGTTTAATGCACTGACCTTGTACTACATTATTAATATGTTTGGTCTTTGTTGCCAGACTTCATGCTGTGAATCTTGCAAGGGGCCTGCAGAATCTCATGTTCGATGTTACACCCATCAACAAGGCAGTCTCACTATCAGTGTTAGAAATCTTGCATCTGTAAGGTTACCTGGGGAGAATGATGGGAAGATATGGATGTGGCACAGGTGCCTCAGGTGCAAACCGAAAGATGGAATCCCTCCGGCAACACAAAGAGTAGTGATGTCCGATGCAGCACGTGGACTTTCTTTTGGGAAGTTTTTGGAACTAAGCTTTTCAAATCACACAACAGCTAATCGAATTGCCTGCTGTGGACATTCCCTCCAGAGGGACTGTCTTCGTTTTTATGGGTATGTGATTTCTTCTTGTGGTAAAATCTGCAGTTTTAAGGCCAATGTAAATGTTAGCATTCTCCATCAACAGGTTTGGAAGCATGGTTGCTGTCTTCCGCTACTCTCCTGTAGACATTCTGTCTGTCAACTTGCCGGCCTCCATATTGGACTTTGCTCATCCAGTAGCTCAAGATTGGGTCATCAAAGAGGCTGCTGATGTATGTTGATGTAAATTTAAGTTTGTTTATTTAGGGCCTGTTTGGCCTAAGTTTCACGCTGAAGCTGGGCCAAACACCCTGCTTTTCAAGAAGCTGAGACCACCTAAAGCTGTGGGGGAGTGGGGTTTTTTGGCTTCTCAACCTTTCTCCATCCCATCTCCCCACCTCTCTCCATCCCACCTCATTTATAAGCTAATATTCTTAGTTTTTACCAAACGGCTTCTCTGGCTTCTATGAAAAGCTAGCCTTTTAGGCTTCTCCACCATAAGCCCCCAAAGCTAGCTTTTTAGAGAAGTTAAGCTGTGACAAATCGGCCGTTAGATGGATGCTGACAGTGCCCCTTTGACATCCTGTTTGTGAGATTTATTCCCTTTCATATTGTTGTACTTGCAGGTAGCCAATAGGAAGGAGCACTTCTACAGGGAGATCTTTGACAAACTTGACTGCATTGAAAATATAGTTTCAGCCCAAAATGTGAGCATGAAGGCAGGCTTGTATAAGCATGTTGTTGATCTTAAGGATTTGATTAAAGTTGAGTGGAAGAAGTATGACGTAAGTTCAACTGTTGCATGGTTTTATTATTTGATGTCAAACTGTACAATATGTTTTCTACATGCTGTGCTGGAGGTTTGATTTGTTTGTCATGAATGTTCATTATTTTTCAGGTATTGTCAGGATTTGTTAGCATAGATGACTTGCATAAACCAACTATAGATGTTCTAGAACTCAATCGCTTGAGGCGAGAGCTTGTACTTGATGTGCACATATGGGATCGCAGACTGTACATGATGCACTCACTCACCAAGGAGAACTGTCATACTGTGCCAACTGATGTACATTGTCCCGAGAGGCTTCCTGAAAGCTTGTCAGAAGAGCCAAAGGCTGAGATTTCCAGAACACAGGAGCATATGGATAATTCACTAGAACATACTCAGTCAAGTTCATTAGCAGTGATCACAAATGCTGGGAAACTATCGCTCAGGAGAGAACAGAGTGAAACAACTGTGTCACATTTTGGGTTGAAAACCGACATTATAGATGAAGTACCCCTCCATTCTGTTGAAGGGGTGCTGGCTGATGAACTTAAGCTTAAAAAAACAGTGGAAAGGTCACAATCTTCTGCATCCAATCTTTCTGACAGAATTGACTTAGCATGGACTGGCTCTAATCAATTTGTTAATGACCCATCAAAATGTAGCATGGAGGCACTTCCAGTCATACCCGCTGCTCTGATTGATGATCCCTCATACCAGAAGGTTATAGCGCCAATTAGAATCAAATCATTTGATTCTGCCATCAATTTCAGAAATAGGTTATCACCTGTTGATGATTCGAATGGAAGCATTAGAAGAGCTTATTCTCAAAGGCCTCCAAGGGCTCTTGAGAGAACAGGCAGGGGTTTGTCCCCTACATTCACAAATAATCTGCCACTTCCTGTTATGATGGATGGTGAGGGTCGTTTGCTTCTACCGCAAAATGCTCCAGATGTTGTTGTTCCCATTTACGATGACGAGCCATCCAGCATGATAGCCCATGCCATGACTGTTCCGGAATATCATAGCTTCTTGTCGCCTCTGCTGGATCAGCATAATGAATTGGACAGATTTAGTGCCTTGAATTCTGTGGATCAGAATTCCACTTGTAGGAGTTGCTCAGATGTATCAATGTGGAGCCATGGTTCTGACCAACCTCAACCTAGAACTGGAAATGATTCTAAGGATATTCATTTGACAGTTTCTTTTGAGGATGACAATACGTGTTCTGTGGATAAGGCAAAATTTTCTGTAACATGTTATTTTGTAAGGCAGTTTGATGCAATCAGAAGAAAGTGCTGTCCAGATGAACTAGACTACATCCGTTCTTTGAGTCGCTGCAAGACATGGAGTGCTCAAGGTGGCAAGAGTAATGTGTACTTTGCCAAAACACTAGACGACAGATTTGTCATAAAGCAAGTGTCCCGAACAGAATTAGATTCATTCGAGGACTATGCAGCGGAGTACTTCAAATATTTAACAGAATCTGTATCTTCTGGAAGCCCAACTTGCCTTGCTAAAGTCCTTGGTCTTTACCAGGTTTGTTATGCTCTAGTGTTATTTTCATGTGTCTGTGGAGTCTTGTGAGATTGAAACATGTGAACTTAACTGCATCTCATTTATGCACTAGGTCATTGCCAAGAACTTGAGAGATGGAAAGGAACTGAAGATGGATGTAATGGTCATGGAAAATCTGTTTTTCAAGAGGAAGGTATCAAGAATATATGACCTGAAAGGCTCCTTGCGTTCCCGTTACAACCCCGATACATCAGGAAACAACAAGGTTCTCTTAGATCTTAATCTATTAGAGACACTTCATACAAAGCCCATTTTTCTTGGAAGCAAAGCAAAAAGAAGGTTGGAACGAGCTGTCTGGAATGATACTTCTTTTCTGGCAGTAAGTGACTAATTGCTGTTGTTAAATCGTTATGTTATGTATGTTGGAAGTTATGCACTTATATTCCTAGGGTGCACGAACCTAG
Organism: Dendrocalamus latiflorus; assembly: GCA_017311315.1. Taxonomy (NCBI): domain Eukaryota; kingdom Viridiplantae; phylum Streptophyta; class Magnoliopsida; order Poales; family Poaceae; genus Dendrocalamus; species Dendrocalamus latiflorus. The sequence continues at coordinate 10,024,059 of CM029618.1, read as the reverse complement.
TATTTCTAGAAGGCCTCTTGACACCAAGATATTGGAAACCGCTGGAACTCAATTAATATCTATGCAGTTTCGGTGGAAGCTAGGAGAATTAAAGAGTTGTGTAGTTTTTTCATTTTTCACAATTAGTACTATGAAATACTGTTTTGTGAAGTAACATGGAAGTAGTCTGGAATCGGTTTGAATCATGGAGACTGTATCTCAATATTTATATTATTGGTGATGTCTTTGTCCATCTTACATGTTCCCTTTTTTAGACAGACAAACACACCTACCCTTGCTTCTTTTATTGAAACCAGGAAAGTCTTAATCTTATATGTGTTTCCTACCTTGCTGAGCTTCCAAACTGGCTACAGAGGTAGAATTTGTGTGTCATTGGAGCACTTTCTGCTGAGAGCACGGCGAGATAAGATAAATATCAAGGGTGGGTGTGGGCAGGCAAGGGAAGCAAAGGGACTGATGTAGAAGTGTAGAACCCTTTGATGTAGCTGCAACATGTGGATCTTTAAAACAAATAATCGAACTTGCGGCCACATATAACATTGTTGCCACTTGCTGGATTGATTGGTGATTTTGGTACCACCTTGCTAGCTAGACCCAGTGGTTAGTCAACATGGCAACAGTCAGTTAGGTTATTAGTCAATTTGGCGACGTGGATCTGGCTTGGCCAAGTCACCAGTCAGCTTGGGCTTGGCTGAGTGACCAAAAGCTGTCCAAGACCTAAAGCTATGCTAGACCCAGATTGTCGATTTGATTGCTGACTTGATTATTTGCCATTTAATTGACAACATGGATCTGAATGATTAAGTGGCACTTAAGTTGCTAGTCAACCTTACAACGGTGGTATAGCTTTGCAAATATAGAAAGGCATGGTATATATTAGCAATTGATTTGGTGTATTTGTGCAAACTGTTCAGACCAACTCTCTCTGTAGCATCTTAGTTGATAATATCATAATACCAAGATGCACAATAATTGCACCTCTTGTTGCTGTTAGCATGCATGATCTGTTTCTTATACTGTTGTGCATTCCCTATTTTTTCAGTCGGTGGATGTGATGGACTACTCCCTTTTAGTTGGCATTGATGAAGAAAGCAAAGAGCTTGTGATTGGTATCATTGACTATCTTCGGCAGTACACGTGGGACAAGCAGGTAGAGACTTGGGTGAAGGCGTCAGGAATTCTGGGTGGCTCCAAAGACGTACTCCCCACGATCATCTCCCCAGATCAGTACAAGAAAAGGTTCAGGAAGGCCATGTCAAAGTACTTCTTAACTGTCCCTGACCAATGGTCATCTTGATCTTTTGATGCCGTTACTGATTAAATCGTCAGATGCGTTCAGGCGATTCAGGTGCAAAATGGAATGATGGGAAGCGACACGCTGTTTTTTTTCTACTTTTTCTTTGGTTTTTGTTAGAATAGTCGATCCATTTGTGCCTCTTGTATGTTATTTTTGTTCACAATAGGCAGGATCGAGCCCCCTGGAGAGGACCGGCGGCGATGGTTGTCCATCCAGGCTGAGTCTAGAGATCACAATACGTGTACATTACACTAAATTGTAGCATGAAATACATAAGGGATGAAAATACTCGAGTTCCTTACGAAGGCAAATTATTTGAGCTTTTGTTGGTTGATACTCTGCTGTGTTGCTATTAATCTGATATCCCATTGAACTGTGTTGCTCTAAATCTGTTGAAATTGGCAATCTTGTGGTTGCATCAACTGAATTATCTGTCCAACTGCATAGCTAGATATTCCGATAAAGTCAGCTAAATATTACGATAAAGTTATCTTTGTTATACAAATATAATATTATAACTTATGCTTAAAATACAATTGTATTTGCCATCAAACTTAACATCTATCTATGATTACTTTACAACGTTGTAATCTTTCCACACTAAAATAAGTGAGATAGATTTTTTTTTCTTTTTATATTGATTAATGAGAGAATTTTTAGGATTTTTTATTGTTGTGTGATTTTTTGGCTTTAAAACAAAGGGGATGTTTTAGATCTCACCAGATATTTTTATTTATATAGATTTGTGTTAGAAAAAGAATGCACCTTCCAAGTAACACCTTAGCTATATTGAGTCCACATAAATAGGAATTTGGCCCCATCAGGCTGTAGAATTTGTGTTATTGCATGATGGACCATCCAAGGAAAAACAAGTTTCACCTTCTACCTTAAGTTATAAAGCTGGATGGATCGTCGAAGGGACACTATCAGAGATCTGTTTGGCAGCAATTGGAAGGCGACAGGAGGGAGTTTGTATGGGGATTGGGCATGTGAGTTTGCATTCTAGTCCCAATTCCTTGTTTGGTAGGAGAGATGGGAAATAATGGAGAACTAGTCTTAAATTTGCTAGAGATTCAAGTCATCATGAAAGGCTAAGATGTGTTGATCTTTCGTTAAGAGTAATTCCCTCTCAATTCCGACACCACCCTGGGTTTCAAATGATGGGAACTGGACACTCAAAAACTCCCAATCCTCTTCCTGCTTAAATTTCCACGCCTACCAACCAAACAAGAGAAATGATAACCCCGAATACCTGAACTCCCATTTCCTCCAACCAAACAGTCATGTACTTTTTTCTTTTTGAGGGGCAGTCATGTACTTTTTCATGTGCCTGTTTTGCTGTGGTTCACTCTCATCAGGCCACAGCCCGTTCGGCAACAATTTGGGGGCCGTCGGAGGAGACCAAGCCAAGGATCACTGCTGTAGGTTGTTGTTCGGGTCACTCTTTTTGACGATCTACGCCACCCTCTTACTTCAACCAGGCCGGCGACAAGCAATTCTCAGGAGGCCATCGTGCACTCCGACCCGCAATTCACTCCCTCAAGCCTCCTTTTGCTGCCTTGCTGGAACTAGAGCAGATGGTGTCATCTGCAGTGCACCGGGCTCCAAGACGTCCAAGGCAGTCACGGATGGCGTGCACTCTTCTACCGCCCAAGCCTGTGTCCGCCGCCCAATCCAGGGAGCGAGATGAATTACACCACCATAGGCCAAACTGGACCAAAGCTTAAAGGATCGGCGCATGGCACCCACACGCAACAGTTTCCAAAAGAGGGGGGAAATGGGCACGGAGCAAAATTTGAAGAACGACAATAAACACGCCACCATTTATTAACAAAGGTGGCATTTATTACGGCAATGTAAATTTGTCGACGAACTTTTAGCGTCAACAATAGCCGTTTGATTGTACTTTCTGACATCGAATTGCAATAAAGGAGCGGTATGGACATGACAGAATGACGATATGGGCTCCACTGCAACGCACTGAAGTTACTGCGATTCCAACAAAAGATGCGATAGCCAGTGTTGCTGGCGTCGGATATTACGGTGGGGCTGCATTCAGGCTTTCCCAGCAGATCCAAAGAGGCGTATTTTCTCTGTTACGACAGCTTTCATTGCTTCCTTAGCAGATGCCATGACCTGAATCAGGTCTTTTTCTGGCTTTTTAAGGGATTCCAGGTAACTGTTTCGGACCTCTGTGTTCACATTCAACTTCCTCACCCCCAAATCTATGCATTCCTGCTCCAAAAGAAGTTGGGATTATTGGCACTTCAAATGAATTTCAACCATGACAATAATTGCTGCTACAAGTATGAGATTGACTTCATCAACAGATTAATCTTTTGTATGAAATTGTAAACTGGTCAGTGCATGAACCTCAACATTGTATTAGAGCCCAAATCATAAATTCATGACCCGTCTGGCCTATTTATGAGGGACAATTAATTGTGGCATATGGAGGATTCATTTTTTTTCCTGTCGGAAATGCCCCAAAAAGTCTTGAACACAGGTAATCTACACTCCAGTACCATGTCAGGTCACATGCATAACTAATTGTGCCAAAAGGTTAAAAGTGGTGGGGGGGGGGGGGGGGGGGGTTAAGTATATTGCCCACCTGCCTTTCCCAAATAGCTTAACCTTTTAGATGAGTTCGTGCAGGAAGCTCAACAATAAATACTACAAGCTAACACTTCACTAATCTATCCTAATAATGAAGGAAACATTATGTCAAACCTTTACAAGTTCATGAGACAGGCCAGATGCTCCATGGAGAACCAAGCTTACTCCTTTCTTCATGGTTAATGCACGAAGGTCCTGTCATCATTTCAAGGAAGAACAGACTGAGTTTTGTAAGGAGATAACTCGACCCAACAGCAATCTAATTTGCTCAGTACTCCTATACACAAAACTTCACGAGATAGAGTGGGTACAATTGCAAGAGGGTATAACTACGCAAACAACAGTTTATTCATTAACTATTTCATGCTACAACAGTTTCTTCATTAAATATTCCACACTAAAACAGTCTCATGCTGCCACAAAGATCAAACAAAACACTTTCGAAGTTTTTTGCATTTGCCTGACCTTTAGCAAGTCAAATCTGAGGTTTGGTCCACTAGGGGGGTATTTTCCATGAACATTTCCAATGCACACTGCTAGAGCATCAATACCGGTTTCATCAATAAATTCCTCAGCCTGAAAATGTGTACCATATATGTTTCAAAAATATAGCACGAATATGACAATAGGAGGCCATAGAGTTAACATTTGTTGGAGAAGAGGAAATAACCTGAGCAACATCAGTAAATCTTGCTTCGTATTCTTCGACTGTCAAGCCATCTTCGGTGCCTGAGAGTCTTCCCAGTTCAGCTTCCACAAGTATGCCTTTTGCGTGAGCCAAGGAAGATATGCTCTTTGTGTATAATATGTTCTCCCCTAAAGGTAGATGGGAACCATCCACCATGATTGAATCAAATCCCTGGAAATGTAAGGGTCACAGTAAAAGGTAAGAAGAAAAGTCAAGATTGAGACATTCATCATTCATGGTTAGGGAAAGGATAGCATATGCCATTTTGGTACTTCAAGTTTAAGGGAACAATGCATCTTCTTCTTCCATACCATCTCAAGAGCTTCAAGCAAATCAGACTTGGAAGTTCCGTGATCATAATGAACGGTGATAGGTACCTGCAATAAGAGAATCACAGAATGTTCGCCTCTAAAGAACTTAAAACAAGAAGGATGTCTTGATCGTAACGTGTGAGAATCCAAATTATATAAACATTTGCCAAACATGTTGTTTATTTTGGATCATTGGATGTCTGCAGAATGCAGATATTCTCTAAGCATGATATATCTCAAGTTTCCCTTACACTGGCTTGTTCTGCAGCAGCAATGCAGCACGCTACCAATGGGACTCCACCTTGCTTCAGGGCACTGGGATGAACCTAAATAACAACCACAATAATCATGATCAGAAATCAATAAAATACATATCATCTACTGAATTTTCATATACTGAGACTCTGTCTATACAAGAAAGAAGCACTGGTAGAAATCATTGTCAGGACTCAGGAGCTGTGTGGTGCTGCTTCTATCCAGTTACTAGTTATAAACTACTTAGTACTTACCACTCTACTCTCATGACATACAGCAGTAAAAAAAATAGCATCAAAGAGCACCTGACATGGTTAATAATGTGATTTGCACCATCCATTTCCAGAAAAAACAGCATATTAAAGCATTCCTAACCTGCAGGATAGCAGGGCTTTTTTCAGCCTCTGCAGCTGCAATGACAGCTTCAGCTCCCTCAAGGTTATATACATTGAAAGCACCAACTGCATAAGCACCATTCTCCGCATTCTTCACAATAAGGAAATAGTCAATGAAGAATTTAAAGCAAGAAACAGTGATGTATACATTAGCCTTGATGAAAAGTTAAATGGAGGGGAAAATCTTACAAGGAGAAGTTCTTTTGTAGAACTTCTAGAAGGGCAAGCCCAATTCTGGACTACTTTTGCAAGAGCACTGTTATCACCAACATTACCTGTCATTAGGGGAGTGGCAAGATAGTTTTGTGAGTAAAAAGGTTAAATTATATATATATCGGTATGGAAAATGTACTAAAATGTTTATGACCAGGAAAAACAATGTAAGGTACACCGGGATGTCTACTCTCAGGACCAAGCTGCCACAAAGGTACACCAGCTAAAGCTTGTCCCATTACTTTGGCACGCCGGGCTTCCAAAGCTTTTGTAGCAAGATCAGATGAAGTGATTCCTCCCTATATGAAGGACAATAGAAACAGTAACTCCAGAAGTCAATTTCATACACATCTTGTGAGCTCAATCATTTTGTTTGTGCTTGTACACACTGTTTTTATTCTGAAGGAAACTGTCACAAGTTGATAGTCAAGCACTTGTATACATTGTTTTTATTCCGAAGGAAACATGTAGGTGTAATTCCTGTTCGAAATATGAGCTTGGTATTCCAATGGGCCAAGAGGCTAAATATATACAAATGACATTATGCAAAGAGCCCCCCTATACAATGTAATAACCCTGCACTTCTACATGTCTAACACCCCCCTCAAACTCACGGTGGATCAGAAACACCGAGTTTAGAGAGATAAAAACTGTGATGAGAGCTTGTTTGTGCCTTGGTGAAGAAATCTGCCAGCTGAATCTCGGAAGGCACATACTGAAGAGCAACCACCTGTGCCTGCACTTGGGATCTCATGTAAGAAGTATCAACACCAATTTGCTTTGTGAGCTCATGCTTCACTGGATCACGAGCAATACTGATCGCACCCGTACTATCTAACAAGAGAGGAGTCGGTGCAGAAACAGAAACACCAAAGTTTGCGAGAAGCCACCGTAATCAAGTGGTCTCAGTCAGGGATCCAAATACCGGCGGTAACCGGCCGGTTACCGCCGGTAACCGGTCTTACCGCCGCCGACCGGGAGGAAAAAACCGGCGGTTTTTATTTTAATTCAAATTTAAACTTTTGAATGTAAAAATTAGTTTCTCTAATGATATTTACATTGTTTAATACTAATAGAATGTATTAGGAAGATGCATATATTTCCCGTGTTTGATTTCATACTTTTTGCCGTAAATGTATTAGGAATTTTCAAATTTTGAATGTAAATGTTAGTTTCCCGAATGATATTTACATTGTTTAACACTAATATGATGTATTAGGAAGATCCATGCATCTCCCGTGCTTAACTTCATACTTTTTGCCATGAATATGTTAAGAATTTCTAATTTCAAATTTGAAAAACCGGGTTTTAGCGGTTTTTCCGGTTTTTAGCGGTTTTTCTCCGGTTTTTTGGGCGGTTACCGGCCGGTTTTTCCGGTTACCGATTTCAAATTCAAATTTTGGCGCGTGAAATTCGACCGGGTTTTTCCCGGTTACCGGCCGGTTTTTCCGGTTACCGGCCGGTAACCGGTACCGGCTGCCTGGCGGGATTTATCCCGGTAACGGTATTTCGAACCCTGGTCTCAGTAGTCAGCAACACCAAAGTCTGCGAGAAACACCAAAGTCTACGAGAAACTGCAGTCTGCTTCTTAGTCTTCCATGCAATAAGAGAAGAACCAAGAAAGATACAGTAGGCAAAAAGAGACCCGCGATCAGAATGATCACTGGCCTAGGTCGCATCAGAATAGGCCTGATGCTGTAAGGAGCTAGAACTGGGAAAGAAAAGACGACGAGAGATGGTCCCATGAAGATATCGCAGAACACGAAGGTGGCTATAGTGGATCTGAGTGGGAGCCGAAACAAACTGACTCAGGATGTGGACAGAGTGGGAAATATCCGGTCAAGTGATCCCAAGATAGACTAGACTGCCAACAAGGTGACGGCGCATGATCACGAGGAGAAGTGTGAACAAAAAGAGCAGGGTCGTGATCGCTAGCGATGAAACCAGCAGCAACGATGACAGAAGAAAAGCTCGCAAACCAAGCGCGAGGAGCTTGCTTGAGCCCATAGAGAGAGCGACGAAGGCGACAAACCATCCTAGCAGGGACAAAATACCCAGGAGGCGGCTGCATATAGACCTCACGCAGCTCCCCATGGAGAAAGCATTCTTGACGTCCAACTGAGAGATGGACCACTGACGAACGAAAGCCACAGCAAGGAGAGTGCAAACAGTGGTCATATGAGCAACAGGAGCAAAGGTCTCATCATAGTCACGACCGTACTCCTACTGAAAAACCACGTGCCACAAGACGAGCCTTGTAGCACTCAAGGGAACCATCCGAGTGAGTCTTGATCTTGTACACCCAATTGCACTTGATAGGAGTGGTATGAGCAGGTAGAGGAACAAGGTCCCAAGTGCCAGTACGCTCCAGAGCAGCAATCTCCTCTGCCATCGCGTGCTGCCACTCCGGATGAGCAACAACCTCACGGTAAGTCGTAGGCTCAGCAAGAGTAGTGGCCACAAAACCATAGCACTCAGGAGGCCTAACTGAACGACGATCACAAAGATCATACCAAGGAGTAGAGACTGGAGTAGGACCTAGCAGGGACGGAAGAGGGGAAGGGGTGGAAGAAGACACACCTGAGGGTGTGTCTGGGCAAGGACGTTGAGAGTAGTGTAGCAGGAAAGGAGGGACGACCTCAACAGAAGAGGTAGTAGGAGCAGGAACAAGAGAGTCTGAAGCGGAAGGAACAGATGGAGGTGGAAGAGATGAGAGTGACAAAGGTAAAGTCGGAGGAGGAAGCGGAGAGTCAAGAAAAATCAAAAAAAGAAAGCATGTCAGAAGACGCTGAACTGGTGGAGGAAGACCGAGGGTAGTAAGGACAAGACTCATCAAAAGTGACATCTTGAGATATTCACATCCTACGAGCAATAGGGTCATAACAGCGATAACTCTTATGCTCAGAACTATAGCCAAGAAAAACACACTCAACTGATTGAGCAGTCAGCTTGATGCGCTCGCGAGAAGGAAGAAGAACAAAACAGACACAACCAAAGCAATGGAGATGACTATACTGAGGAGGCCTACTAGAAAGACGCTTAAGCGGAGTACAACCCTGAAGAGCAGATGAAGGCTGTAGATTGACAAGATAAGCAGCCGTAGAAACTGCCTCAGCCCAGAAATGAGGTGGAACATGAGATGCAAGCATCACAGTACGAGCGGTCTCAAGTGGCGATGTTTACGTTCAGAAACACCATTTTGAGCATGAGCACCAAGACAAGAGTACTGGGGAAGAGTACCCTGGTCAACAAGGAAGCAATGAAGGGCAGCAGATAAATACTCACCAGCAGAGTCAGCACGAAGAACACGAATGGCTGAATCAAACTGAGTACGAACCATACTGGCAAAAGACTGATAAATAGAAAGAACCTGACTACGAGAAGTCATAAGATAGATCCAAATATATCGAGAATAATCATCAATAAAAATGACATAGTGGCGATGACCCCTTTTCGAAACGAAGGGGGCCGGACCCCATACATCAGAATGAACAAGATCAAAAGGCCTGAGAGACACAGAATCACTAGAATGGTATGGGAGTTGTAGCTGTTTGCCAAGCTTGCAACCCGTACAATGTAAGGAAGTGTCACCAGAAACAGAGCCAAGAACACCACTCTGAACTAAAGAAGACAAGTGTGAACCTCCGATGTGACCCAAACGATAATGCCACTGGACGAAGGTACCAGTAGAGGAAGCGACTGAAGCGGAGGTAGTGGAGGGAACCGACTGGCTGATGGAGGCAGCGGAAGGAAGGTGCAGCCAGTCAAGCTACCAGAGACGTTGCGAGCCACGACGCCTAGGGCCAGTCCCAACCAAGGATCAAAAAACCGGAACCGGGGCAAATCCCGGCTGCCGGGCGGTACCAGTAACCAGCCGGTTACCGGAAATCCCGGATAAAAACCGGTTAAATTTTGTCAAATGAATTTTTTGGGCGGGGCGGGAGGAGACCGGTAACCGGTCGGTTACCGGAAAAACCGGTGGAAAACCGGATAAACTGGTGGAATGAAGTATGAAGACTGAAAAATATTTTTCTCTCTGCTGCTGCGCTGCTTGCTTAATTCTAAGTTCATGTATCAATCAAAAGCTGCTCAACACATTACATTTCTTCCCCTTATATAGATAGGGAAGGGGATTACACTTGATTACTAAGACTCTTAGGATAACTAAATACCTGTTACAATCAATTTGAACTAAATTATGAAGAAGATAATTAGTCATCATTTTCGCAACTTCTAGCAGCCTGAGCAATATTCATTCAAATGACCATGAACCCTCCTTGAAAGTCCAAATGGCACACCGTTTGTCACATTAATTAGCAAATAGACTCATAAAGCTTTCCATACATGTAGCATGACAACTAAAAGTATTCAGACTGATGCATACTTATCTCCAAAGTTGACGGATTAGGATTGCATCACTTACACCCTTAACATTGATAAATATTATTTAGCATTAATACTTCAATGCTCCAACTGTAATCTTTCTGTGTGCCTTCTGAAGAGTGTTTATCATCTAGGTTTTGATGATTGTGGAAATAGGATGCTAAGATAGGTGTTACTGTTTTATTTAATTGTATCATATCCCTCAAAACTACCTACATATTACTGAATTTGATGCTGGCATAATGTAAAAGTTAGTGTTAAACAATATAAATATCATTAGGAAAACTAACTTTTACATTCAAAATTTGAAAATTCCTAATACATTCATGGAAAAAAGTATGAAATCAAACACGGAAAGTGCATGCATCTTCCTAATACATTTTATTAGTGCTAAATAATGTAAATATCATTAGATAAACTAATTTTTACATTCAAAAATTTAAATTGAATTAAATAAAAAACCGGCGGTTTTTTTCTCCCGGTCGGCACCGGTAAAACCGGTTACCGGCAGTAACCGGCCGGTTACCGCCAGTATTTGGATCCCTGGTCCCAACCAGAGTCCCGGTGCGACGATCCTGAACACAACACGAGTCGGAGTAAAGAATGATACGACAACCATGATCAGTGATCTGACCAGCGGACATAAGCTGCATAGCTAGTTTGGTAACATGAGATACTGCAGGAACAAGAAAGGACAAAGTAGAAAGAGTACCTCGTCCTGCCATAGTAAGGGAGGTATCATCTGTAGTCATAACTGATGAGGAAGAATGGGAGGCCTCACAGAGGTGAGATGAGTAGAATTTGGTGTCATATAAAACGAAGCACCAGAATCCAGAATCCAAGGCAATGAGATACCTGAGGAAGGAGGTGGGGGTGGGGAAGCATGAGAAGACTGAGCAGCAGAACCAGCTGAACCGAACGAAGCTGAGGCAGTAAGGCGTCAAAGCAGAGTGAGCATCTCCTGCTGAACCTCAGTAGCGGAGCTCCGCCGTGGCCCTGACTGAGAAGAGCCACCAGTGCCCTTGGGAGGGCGACTAGACACGTGTGACCATCGCGATCACAAAACATGCAGTGAAGACCCGTAGTAGAAGCCGCTGCCACCGATGCAGCTGGAGGCACAGGTGCAGCGGGAGCAGGTGCTGAAGTAGACGCCCGAGCAGCCAGAACAGAGGCGGGCTGCAGCTGACCCACGCTGCGAAGACGAGTCTCCTCAGCATGAACAGCGGTAAGAGCCTCTAGCACGGACGGACGCGGCTGACGAGCCAGGAGGTGAGCACGGACAGGCTCAAACTCTGACCGAAGACGTGTCAGGAACTCGTAGAGATGGTGAGTCTCTAGGTGAGCACGCTGACGCACACAGTAGGGACAGGTCCGACAGACATCTGGTCCCAGAGAGTCAAGCTGACGCCACACCGCGGACATCTGCTGGTAGAAGTCGTCCACGGTGGCATCAAGCTGCTGAAGAGAGTGCGCCTGATGTACGACCGAGAGATACATTGCATCACTCGTCGACTCGTAGTGGACACGAAGGCGCTCCCACATTAGCTGAGATGTTGGCAGCTCCATGGAGATAGCGACAGTCAGGCTACCCACCAGATGGCAGAAGCACGAGCCTCGTCGTCCTGCCACCTCTCATAGGAGTTAAGCTGAGCCTGGTACAACTCCATGGCCTCCTCAAAGGCCGTGGTCGCAGCTTTTCTGGGTTGCTTCATCAGCAGATGCAAGGATGTGAGGGGCAGTTGGCAGCGCAGGCAAGGCGGACACTACCTCTCGCCTGTAATATGGCCCCAAAGACACTGACTCCTCAGGTGGATCCGCATGTGCAAGGCCCACTCATGATAGTTCATCCCATCGAAGATGATCTTTGAAAGTGGAATAGCAGTGTAGGTGGCCATCACGTGCGATTTTTTTTTTTTTTGCTCTCACACTACTCCCTTTAAAACAGCCGTCGTAACCACGCTCGTCTTCCACCAGAGGGCAGCGCGGCTCGAGCGGCCAAAGGCGACGGGCTACGACGGCCGGCGGCAAAGGCGACGACGACCGGCAGACGCAGCCGAAGGCGATTGACGGCCGGAGGCGCAGGTAGCCGACCGCAGCGCGGCGGCGAGGAGGACCAGAGCGGGATGGATCCGATAGCGGGGAGCCCCGATCCGGCGCGAGGAGCCTTGGTTCGGCGGCAGGAGGCGATCCGGCGGCGGAGAGACGGTCCGGCGGATCGAGCAGCGGGAAGCAGGGGCACGCAGGCGACCAGGTGCGTGAGGAGAAGCGGCTGGGTTGGGAAACCCTAGCCCTCTTCAACAAAGACGACAGCCCGCGTTCGGGAGAAGCAGGGGCACGCAGCGACCAGGTAGGTGAGGAGGAGAAGCGGCGGCGGCGACGGCTAGGGTTGGGAACCCTAGCCCTCTCCAGCTCCAATACCATGTTGGAAATATGGGCTTGGTATTCCAACGGGCCAAGAGGCCAAATATATACAAATGATATTATGCAAAGAGCCCCTACACAATGTGATAACCCTGCACTTCTACATGTCTAACAATTCTATCTCAGAATTTCATAAAGTACTTAATGGTAAAAGTCAAAGAAAATAGAACAAATATTTTTGACTTAATAGTGATAATCCCAGAAATGGCCAAATGTTGCGGCGTTGTAACAAGCTATCTTATGCATATCTGAAGTCTGGTATAATCAACCAAGTAACCACTAAAAAGTCAATTTAGTTAGAAGGAAGAAATCGGTTATTTAACTGTTACCTTCGCAAGGATGTAACGAGGTTGACTGTCGATTCTTCTCACAATCTCCACTAGTGCTGAGCTCACTTTGTAATTAATTTCTAAGCTTTCTTCAGAAGCTGCAACACAAGCCACGACAGGCACAATCTTGTTAGCAGATCAAACTACTTCAAGACAAATATCAAAGAAAGAAAGTGTCTTCTTTTCTTTGCAATAAAAATATGGTAAACAATAGAAAGATGTCAGTTCCCAGTAATAAGTCTTAGACTTGTGATGTCAGTTCCCAGTAATAAGTCTTGTGATGTCAGTTACCAGTAGTCTTGCACTGCTAATGTTTACAAGGAGATAACATCAGCTGTTCTTGTAAGTACTGTTTTGGCCAAGTTAGTATTTACTATTTAGACTCTAGCACAGAATTTTCAGGAAAATACAAAGAAACCAATTTGGTTAAGTTTTGGTGATTACAAAAGATTATGATGCAAACTAGAGATCTTCAGTTTAAATGATTGGGGTAATCCACTAGCATTGGGCTTCTGTTTAAACGCAAGCACCATGGATCTAGCAGGCTAGCACTGAGTGGAGCATTTTTGGGGTTGAGTTGGACCAAGCATTTTAGCTTATCCATCTTCCCACTTTGACAAGTTTTGGTCTGTCTTCCAGTACAGTTTTGTCTCACTTCATGCCTAGAACTTGAGAAAAGAAAATAAAGTATCTCCCCAGATATGCCAGCAGAATGATGAGAAAACATGTTATTATGCCATAATTGTGCATCTCGGATCTTATATTTTTTTTATATCAGCTAAAAACAATTCATGTGTACTCATCTTGGTAACTGATCTGCTAGGACCACTAGACCACACAATTTGCTCACCAATTTGGCAAGTGGGATGTTGCTCGGGGAATTTTGGCATTAAGAAGCTATACACCTATATATCAAGACTGACTCAGCATTTAGTCATTGTATTGCTAATGGAACAAACAATACAATTGGACATATGATAGTCAGAAAGATGCTAACTTTTTCCTGTAATGAGTTGGCGGCTGGTAACAACTAGAGTGTCTTTCCTGGATTTTATATAAGCATTTCCCAATTCAACAACTCGGCTGATTTCTTGGTCTCTGTCCTCATTTGATTTCATTGAGATCATCTCAACAGATACCTACAGAGTAAAGAAGCGAACATGATACTAAGATCTCAAAACAATCCAAACTTAAAAAAACAGCATTGGTAAATAAACTGTCTAAATCTTATCCAAGGATATGTATACAATGGTCCATGTTTAGGCATGACAACCAAAATATAAATTACCTCTATCACTCGAAGGGATTGCCCGCACTGTGACTGAAGCTCATCGACCTAATAAATGCAAAAATACATGAGCATGAGATAATTATGAAACAAGAAAAACTTAAAGCATTACAAATCTGACCTGCTTCGTAGTTTTTGGCACATAAGAACCAACAACTATGAGGCCTCCAGTTAAAGCTCTATTTAGGCCAAGGTCATTTGGACGGATAGGTGGCTTTGGCTTGATCCCAATTCTAGCACTCACAAAACTTGCAGCCGTGCGGCATAGAAATCGCTTTCCTTTCAATTCAGCCTGTGAAGTTAGCATAAAAAGAAAAGAACAATATCAGATCAAAACAGAGCATTCATGCTAGAATAAGACATTATCATATTACTTGACAAGGCATATTAGAAAACAAATAACAGTCCTAATCTATTTTCTATTCTATCCTTAACACCCCCCTCAAACTCATGGTGGATCACACATACTGAGTTTGGAGAGAAAATACAAATGTTGTGCCCTAGTCTGTGGCTTCGTGAAGAAGTCAGCAATCTGTAACTCTGAAGACACAAACTGAAGAGCAAGGACACCCTCCTGCACCTGGGAGCGAGTGTATGAAGCATCCACACCAATGTGCTTGGTGAGCTCATGCTTCACTGGATCACGGGCAATACTGATAGCTCCTGTACTGTCAGTCATAAGAGTTGTAGGACCCCTCACAGGTACACCAAAATCTGCAAGTAGCCCATCTCAACCAAGTAATCTCTGCTGTCACAACTGTCATAGCTCTCAACTCAGCCTCTGCACTCGAACGGGAAACTGCAGTCTGTTTCTTTGTCTTCCAGGCAATCAGGGAAGAGCCAAGAAAAACACAGTAAGCAGAAAGAGAACGACGATCAGAAGGATCACTAGCCCAGGTCGCATCAAAATACGCATGAAGCTGGAGTGAGGTGGAACTAGGGAAAAACAAGCGACGAGAGATGGTCTGTTATGGCTAGGGCAAACGGCGGAGTAGAACAGGGGACTCCGTAGGGAAGCCGGCAACCAAACGTTGCTCTGCTTAATCTCAATAGCATGCGGTAGCCCTCTTATATAGATGGACTCCCCCTAACAGATCAAATCTAATTCCAATCCTATCTCTAATAATATGGAAACTCATATCTCTAATTATATCTCTAACAAGGGAAACTAATCTCTAACTTAAATAGAAACCGATCTCTAATTCCTAATAATACCGACTAGGCCTTGGGCCCACCTCTATGACATGGTCCCACGCAAGTAGCGAAGAACACGAAGAAGATGACTGTAGTGAAGATGAGTAGGACAAGCCATAAACTGACTCAAGATATAGACAGCATGAGCAATATCAGGACGAGTGCTCACAAGATATACCAAACTGCCAACAAGATGGCGATACCGAGTAGGATCCTCAAGAGGATCACCATCAGTAGCACGAAGCTGAAGAGAGAGTTCCATAGGGGTCTCAGCAGTGCGAGTATCAGTCAGACCAGATCGATCAAGAAGATCCTGAACATACTTCTGTTGGGAGAGGTAGTAGCCCTCAGGCGTGACAGAGACCTCAATCCCAAGGAAATATGTAAGCAAGCCAAGATCAGTCATCAAAAACTGCTCACTGAGATGCTTCTTCACATATGCAATGAACGAGGGATCGTCACCAGTAATGAGCATATCATCCACATATAAAAGAAGCAGTGTCCTACCGCGAGGTGAGACATGGATAAATAGAGCAGGATCATGGGCACTGACAGTGAAACCGACAGCGGTGATCACTGAGATAAAACGCGCAAACCAGGCACGAGGGGGCCTGTTTTAGACCATAAAGAGCACGACGAAGACGACAGACATGACCAGCTGGAACAGAATACCCGGGTGGTGGCTGCATGTAAACCTCCTCATGCAAGACGCCATTAAGAAAGGCATTCTTAACATCCAGCTGAGAGATAGACCACAGGCTAACAGAAGCAACCGCAACAAGAGTGTGAACAGTGGTCATATGAGCAACAGAGCAAATGTCTCATCGTAATCGCGACCATACTCCTGCTGAAAACCACGAGCCACAAGACGAGCCTTGTAGCGCTCAATAGTACCGTCAGACCTGGTCTTAATCTTGTACATCCACTTGCACGTGATAGGACAAGCGTGCACAGGTGTCGGGACAATATCCCAAGTCTCCGTACGATGAAGCGCATCAAGCTCCTCGGCCATAGCGAGCTGCCACTCAGAATGAGAAGCAGCCTCACGATAAGAACTAGGCTCAGTGACAGAGAGAGCATGAGCTGTCGAAGTAAAAACAAGACGATCAGGAGGCCGAATGGTTGCTCGGTCACGAAGGGCGTAACGAGGAGCATCATCAGAGGAATCAGACATCGGTGTCGGCAAGAGACCAGGAGAGGAATCTGGTGAAGGACGAGGACTTCTAGAGTAGTGCACCCCAGAGAAACGAGACGGTGGTGCCATAGAAGCAGGAGGCGGTGCTGCAGGAGGCAACACAGGAGGTGAAGGTACCGAAGGCGGGGAAAGGGGGGAAATAGGTGAGGAGTCAGAGAGAGACAACCAGGAGATCGTCTCGATGGTGGAAGCAGGGTGAGGAGCCGAATCTCGATAGAAGAAAGGTCGAGATTCGTCAAAGACAACATCTCGTGAGATCCTAATTCGTCGAGTAGAAGGATCATAGCAACGATAACCCTTATGCTCAGAATTGTACCCAAGAAACACACACTCAACTGACTGGGCTGTCAGTTTAGTGCGCTCACGAGGCGGCAGCAGGACAAAACAGGTGCAGCCAAAAACACGAAGGTGATCGTACTAGGGGGCTCTAGAGTAGAGACGCTCTATAGGACTGATATCCTTAAGAGCAGTGGAAGGCTGCATATTAATGAGATAGGCAGCCGTAGAAACAGTCTCAGCCCAGAACTGTGGTGGAACGTGAGAAGCAAGAAGAAGGGTGCGAGTAGTCTCAATCAGATGACGATGCTTGCGTTCAGCAACCCCATTCTGAGCATGGGCACCAGGGCAAGAAGACTGGTAAAGAGTGCCCTGCTCAGAAAGATATTGTCTGAACGCACTAGAACAATACTCGCCAGCAGAATCACAACGAAAGGTACGAATAGAGAACTCAAACTGAGTACGAACCATCATGGCAAAGCTACGATAGATCGCAAGAAACTGACCACGATTAGACATATGGAAAAGCCAAGTAAAACTGGAATAGTCATCAATGAAAATAACATAGAATTTATGCCCGCCTTTAGAGATAATAGGTGCAGGTCCCCATACATCTGAATAAACTAAATCAAAAGGACGAGAAGACAAAGACTCACTAGAATGATAAGGAAGTTGTAGTTGCTTGCCCAGCTTACAACCTTGACAAAACATGGATGTGTCAACAGTAACACGTCCAAGGACACCCTGACGAACTAATGACGAAAAACGAAACCCACACAGGTGACCTAAACGGTGATGCCACTGCGTAAAAACTCCAGAGGTGGTGGCAGCAGTGGCAATGGAGGTAGACGTGATAGGAGACGTAGGAGCAGCTGAAGCGGACGGAAGATGAAGACGGTCGAGAATGTAGAGACCCTGACGATCCCTACGGCGCCGGCCAGTCCCAAGTATCGTCCCTGTCTGTCGATCCTGAACGAAACAGGTGTGAGAGTCAAAACCAACCCTACAACCAAGGTCAGTGAGCTGTCCCACTGAAAGAAGATGCATGGTTAGTTGGGGAACATGAGAAACAGCTGGAACAGAAAAATCAGTGGACAAAAGAGTGCCCTGACAGCTAACAGACAAGGAAGTACCATCAGCAGTCTGTACAGAAATAGGGAGGGCAGGAGGTCCTACTGAAGTGAGGGATGTGGAATCTGGTGTCGTGTGGAAAGAGGCACCAGAATCTAGAACCCAAGAGGTACCTGGGGGAGACGTCTGAGCTAGACTAGCAGAACCCGCTGAGCTGTGAGAGAGCTGCTGAAGAAGAGCCTGGCAAAGCTGCTGAACAGAGTCACCTCGCTGAGATCCTGATGAGCTGGTCTGTCCTCCTGTGAAGGAAGGGCCTCCCTGCCCCCCCTTGGATCGTCCATCATCCCCATGCGCTTTATTCCGCTTTTTTCGCACCGCACAACGCTGGTAGTCATGCCCGAAGTTCTTGCAGTAGTTGCATTGAACTCCAGTTGGTGTAAAGGCAGGAGCGGCAACAGACACCTGGGAAGGAACCATAGTCGTAGCAGGAACCGTCGATGTAGTCGAAGAAGGAGCAACAAACACAGTCGGAACAGACTGTGCTGCTAGCCCGAGACGAAGCTCCTCAACCCGAAGTGTCGAAAGAGCCTCGGTGACAATCAGTCGTGGCGAGCGGCTCAGCAGCTGAGCTCTGACAGGCTCAAACTCTGGGCGAAGACGGCAGACGAAATCATAAAGACGAAGGCGATCATGATCCGCTTTCTGAACTTTGTGGCACTCCTGGCATAGCGGAGATGCCAGCTCATCTATCTGTCGCCAGAGACTAGCCAGAGCTCGGAAGAAGTCGTCGACAGAAGAATCTCCCTGGCGAAGCGTCTCCAACTCACGCTGAAGCGAAAAGAACTGAGCATCACTGCTCTACTGGTATCGCTCACGCAAGTACTCCCAGATCTGTCGAGTAGAACGCAGACCAACAATATCTGGCTGAATCGAGTCGTCAACGGTGACCACCAGGATGGCACGAACACGGGCCTCATCAGCACACCAGCGCTCGAAGGCGTCAATGGCATACTGAAAAACCTCATCAGCAGCGTCAGCAGCAGCAGCATCAGTCTCTGCCTTCTTCTTAGCAGCCTCATCTGCCCCAGGAGGTGCAGAGCTAGACTGCCTAGGAGGAGGCTGAACCGGCGGTAGCGGAGAAGGACAAGCACCGGTAACATGTCCCCAAAGACGGAGACCGTCAAGCGTAATCTCCATGAGAGAAGACCACAACCTGTAGTTCGTTCCATGAAGCTTTGTTCCCGAGAATGGGATCGCAGCAGATGGAACTGAAGCCATCGGTAGGCGGCGCTGAACGGTGCGGCGACCAAGGCAACGAAGTCTAACAGGCGGCGCTGGACGGCGCGGCGGTTAGAACAATCGTTTTTTTTCTCTTTTTTTTTGCTTTTTTTTTACAAAGCTATAAAACTCTTCTAGCTCTCTGCTGGCTGTTAAGCCAGTGAAGGAACCGAGCGCGGGTGACAGGCGCGAGTGCGGCGGCCACCGAGCGCGGCCGGAGGAGCAGGCGACGGCGGCGGCGATCTGGCGCGGCCGGAGGAGCAGGCGGCGGCGGCGGCGACCGGGCGCGGCCGGAGGAGCGGGCGTCAGCGGCGGCGACCCGGCTCGGCCGGAGGAGCGGGCGACGGCGGCAGTGACCCGGCTCGGCCGAAGGAGCAGGCGATGGCGGCGGCAAACCAGCGCGGCCGGAGGAGCAGGTGACGACGGCAGCGATCTGGCGCGGCCGGCAGAGCGGGTGACGGCGGCGGCGACCCGACGCGACCGGCAACGATGGCGACCCGGCGGCCTCAGCAATAGATCGGATCTAGATCCGATCTGGCGGCGGTTCGGGCGTCCGTGATCCAGGCAGCGGCGGTCTGGCGGCGGTTCGGGCGTCCGCGATCCAGGCAGCGGCGGCGGCTCGGGCAGAGGGACCACGGCGGCGGCGGCTTGGACCGGGACGACCCGAACGGCAGCGTAGCAGCGGAAGAACAGGTCAGAGCTAGGGCTCTGATACCATGTTATGAATATATTGTGTGTATATTCATGAGGCCCAAAGGGCAATATATATAGAGGTACAAGGGGGATACATAGAAGAAATACAAGGCATATTAGGAAACAAATAACAGTCCTAATCTATTTTCTATTCTATCCTTAACAGAATTGACACTATGAACAAATGCTTTTCATAGAAATGGAGCAACGTAACATGCCTGGATCATTCCAGCAGCAAAGACAGCCATGTCCCTCTCACTAGCAGCATTGACAATACACACAGAACCCTACAAACACGCAAAATGCCTGTCAGGAAATTTTCAAGGTAAACCAAGAACAGAAGGCATCAGAACTAAAGAATGGGGATTTATCATAATATCTGGTCGAATGTGATCGTACAGTTCAAGAGTCCTCAAAACGCCTACAATATTTTATTAGCCATTTCATGTTTCTTATTTGGCATATACGCTGGCA
This sequence comes from Dendrocalamus latiflorus, assembly GCA_017311315.1. Classification (NCBI taxonomy): domain Eukaryota; kingdom Viridiplantae; phylum Streptophyta; class Magnoliopsida; order Poales; family Poaceae; genus Dendrocalamus; species Dendrocalamus latiflorus. Next base: position 10,003,682 of record CM029618.1, on the reverse strand, counting down.
TGAGTGCATTCAGAAATGAGAATATGAAAGGCCCACAAAATTAAGGTAATAACTTCCTAGAAAAGTTCAAGCCTTCGAAAGTAACTTTTCATATGGAACATGCTTATTATGAAATACCTTTTTTAAGCTACAGAGACGCTGACAGACTGCATTTGGCCCTTCTTTACGCAAGAGATTTATGGAAATTGTTGAAACTTGGTTCTCAGAAATCCGTCCTCTAGTCTTCTCTTCAACCCACTACACATTCAAGTACAAAGCAAATTTCTAAGATCTCGCTCTTCACTTTACCAAACAAACATCTCCACAATAATACCTGTCTGAGATTGGATGATTTATAGCCAAAAGCTGCATCCTTGGCAAACTCAGTCTCGCCAGCAGGAATTAATCTGTTAGATAATATTGGACCATCAACCTTAATTGTTATTTTTGTATTTAAATAGCTTGCATAGAGAATCATGCACAGATTACCTGTCAGACTCTGCAACATAGTGAATGTCATCAATAGTGTAACGCCCACCTTGAAGGAAGAATGGACAAATTATCCAAGCATCCATCTCACCCAACATTGAAACAACTGCATCAGCTTCCTGGAAAGTAAAAGAATACGGGGTATGATCAGAAAAATGAAATGGAAAAGGAAAAAAGAAGAAAATAGGGAAGACTTCAGATATTAACCTCCGGGAAATGGCCACGTAGAGTGGAATCACCTCTCAAGACCACTGTATAACTAACACCAGGGACAGCCTTTGCTGCAGCTTCAAGATTTCCGCATATATCTTTTACTAACAGTGCGGCCTATTAAAGAGAGAAGAGTTAAAACAGATATTTAAAGCCTCCAAATATAAACTGTTTAAGACTGCACTTCCCTACCTTATCAGCAGTCATTGAACGAGAGTTTGTCAAAATAAAAAAGCAAGTTGGTAGTTTCAGAAACTGTTCGGTGAGGGCTTCTACAGGCCTGCAGTTTAGAATTCCAAGTGAGGCTTATGAAACTATGTATTCACAGAACAGGGACAAAGGAAAACGAAGTGTTAGTGTAGCATTAACATATTCAGATTATGCTAGTAGCAAATATTTGTAAGATAATATAACACAATATACTTTGTTTTACCATTCAGTTAAAACTTCTATATCATGAACTGTCTGAGTTCCAGTTGGATCATCATCTAAAACTACAAGAACGTTTTTGATATTATGAGATGCAGAGGAAACACGATAATCCATTGGATCCTCTGGCCATTCAACAGGAAGAGAACGCAGGATATCTCCTTTATTAAGCATGGGAGGCCTCTCTTCTACTTTTACTCCAGTTAATGTCTCATAGACCTGCAGGTACACCCAATTGCCAGCCAGGTTTAGAAAAGGGCTATCATATTTGGCATGATCTTAGTCTACTGAGCAGCGAGAGCTGTCGAAACATAGGGCAGCTTCTCACCTTCACAACAGCAGCATCATCATAGCGACCCCACCCAGAAGCAGAGCCTGTTGGAAATACGTCGAACAAATGAAACAGTAGCCATCATATTTTAAGACTGTTAAAACTAACTGTAATACACTAGCATTTTAGAGGGGGGATGGCTGTGCAGCATTCTGTTAATTGGGCCTACTTTCATTAAAAAACAACAAATATGGCATGACTTTATCAACATTTGGAACCAAAGCATAGAATAAAAAAGAGCAAAGAGCTCTTCGCATTATTACAGAAAATGACCTGAAAGAAACAGTTGATGAGCAATACTAGAGACATGCAATGGGATCCTCGAGTTGGAGCTTTCACGAGCTACTATGCCCTGAAATAGACGAGATACAAGCACTGTAATCTTTTATTAGTAGTTTACAACATCAATAAGTTAGTAAATAGTTTGGTTACTATACAAGATCCTTGACGAATATGTCGACTGCAGAATAAGGTGTATAATCATTATCGAGCATGTGTGGCACACGATTTCCAAACATCCTGCAATATGAACATTGATTGTGACGGTTATCACGTAGCCACCTTAACTCATCGCACTGGATGAAAGAGTTACAGAAGATATTTGAAACACTGAATCTAAGGGGAGCTGATAGTTAGCAAAAACTAGTAGAATTAGTTGCGTTTATTTTTAAAACCAGATTGTTACTCAACCAATATATATAAAAGTCTAAACACTGTAGAATCGAGAAGCAAGTGCGATTAAAGTGAGGGGTGAACTAAACAAGGAAAAAAGGAAACATACCACGAATAGCCTCCTGCATGTTGAATAATTTCGAAAACTCTTCTTGTTCGCAAATTTAATCGAGCACCAAATGCCATTGCTTCAGCTGCTGAGGCTATATGAACCCCAGCAAGAAGTTGATTGACCATTTTAACAGAGCTGGAAACAATAGCAGAAGAGAGATACTGATTCATGCACACGAAAAGTAATCATTCATCTTAATAGATATCATGTAAACAACCACTCAGCACTGATAAAAAAAAGTGCAAAGATTGCAGTAAGCAAAGCACATAACTATAAAATGCATGTATCACCTTGCTGCTCCACATCCTCCTTTGATGACATAAAGCTTCTCACTTAGTGCTGTTATGTAAAAAAAAATATAGTCATGGAGCAATCTCCATAGTTTGTCTACAAACATATGATGGTGTTCAGTTAATCTTCTTTAGTACCTGAGAGAACACTACCAGTACAATGCAGAGCTTCATCTGTTCCTGAAGCCATTATCTGTTAAAAAGAGTGCAAATCCTTATCAGTTAGGGTGCACCATCACTTTGCTATTAAACTGATTCATTGGCAATCATACAGTTAGAGTCCCCTCTGCTGCCCTTTTGACACCACCAGATACTGGAGCATCAACCAACTTTATCTCTCTGCATTCAGCTGTATGGAAGTAGTTAATGATGCCGATTTTTTTATCACAGAAAGCAGTAAGCAACATTGCCAACATATTTAAAATGTAACTTCAACTCTATAACAATCGACTTCAACACTAAACAAAGGATGTTATCACTATGCCACTGCCAAGGCACTGCAACTTCTGCTGTAAATGATTATAAGTTAATCTGTTTATTCATATTGAGCAAAAATAAATAAACATTACTTGTGAAACTACAGGACTCAGTTCTCATCCGAAATTACAGACAATAGACTTTAGATTTCCATGAGTAGATTTTTAAGGTGGGATTTACACAGCATAGCATTTGTTGACCAGTGGGAATCAATTTAGAGATCAAACAAATATGCTTTTATAGTTATATAGTCGTCATTACTAAATTCATCATTTAGGTGTATCAAAACATTTTAAAACACACTCAAACTTATTTTAGAAATATAAAACTTGATAAGAGCTGTTACCTTCTAATTTTTTCTTGAGGTGAGTCACAAATCCAGGAGAAACTGTAGAAGATAGAATGATGGACGTTCCAGCTGACAACACTGAAAAACAAAGGCATTCACAACCATATAACTAGAGCCCATCAAATAGTAAACCAACCTGGGAGATGCATACACTTTGCAAAACCAGAACAGAAGGGGCAAACTTCTAGAGACTACCTGACACAGCACCAGCATTTCCATATAGAACACTTTCGGCTTGAACTTCATTTGCAACCATGATAACAAGTATTTCCACATCTGAAATCACCTTTTAGTTAATACTTTAGACACGGTATCGCTTTTGATACATTGTACATGGTATTGCTATTAAATAATTACTAGCTAAGTCAACACTCTGTACATGGTATCACTAGAAAGTAATAACTACTTAACTCAATACTTTGTACACTATATCACTATTAAGTAGTAATAACTAATTACCCACACATAATCTATTGTGGAAGATGAGAAAATAGTTTTACAAGAGAATTAAAAGTTCTGAGCTGATTTGATGCAGTCAGAAAATCATAAAATATTGACTATAATTCAATAAATAATTAAATGTAGTCTTATGATCCTGAAGGTTGCAATGTACCTTTTGATACTTCCTCTGGAGAATCTTTAGTCAATCCACCTAAATCAGCAAACCTGGCCAGTGTTGGCTTGTACACCTAAATGGGAAAAGGATAAAAATTATTCATGCATGGCATACAGAAGAAACAACAGGTTTTACAAAACAACCTTTGTAGCATCATTTACAAAACAAAGGATGTGTAAGTGAAAAGGGTGAGAAGAATGTCCTATTTTCTCAGCTCTAGGAGGACAGACATTTGTGTAAGTTTGGAGTGCCATCAATGGACTATAGGAAGGAACAGAGTTCAGGATCTATTTGCATGCGATTCAGCTCATTGGTGCCCTTCCTGATTCTTTGGGATTAAACTAAGCTATCCATGGTTTCATCTAACAAGGATTGGAACCAAAGGCCTACAACCAAGAAGTCAAATCCAACATCCATTGTATGATTGTCTAGATTTTTTTAATTGTCTAGATTTTTTTTAAGTACAACAAACCTAAAACACCACTTACACAGATGGAAAGAAAAATCAGGTCCAGATTTTTTTTTGGGTACTGCAACCACAGCAATTCAAATGACCAATTATGCAGTTGGGAAGAATATCAATGGCAGAAGAGTTCTTACATCATAAGCAGTAATGGAGAAACCTGATTTTAGCAAATGAGATGCCATTCCAAAGCCCATTGCTCCAAGACCAATAAAACCGACCTTCCTTGCTGTTTTAGATGCCATAACAAGCTGGTCAGCTAATCTGCTTGCGTCATAGATTTGTTGACTGGCAGCATCTATGACGTTTACTCCATATGATTGTTCCCAAACCTGCAACATGAAGTTCTAAATTTTAAGATAGATTTGAGAAATTGAAGCAGCTATAAGCAACTTCAGAAAGCTGGCAGTTATTTCACACCTTCAGTGGTGAAGCAGATTCATCTCCAATTACAGGTGAAGAACCTGAAAATAAGTACAGAGAAGCTTGCATGGATGAAAAGGCATAAGCAAGCATGTAGGGTTTTTAGTTTCGAAATGAATGGCAACATAGTAAAAATGAATGGAACAATTTTGAGCCTTTCATTCACAAACATAAACAACTTTAAGCTAGCATGTAGCCATCGAATGCCCATTATGGCTATCAGGAAAATTTCAAAATGGTCGACGCAAGTGTTAAAGATAGAATAGGATTGTTATTCGTTTCCTTATATGCTTTGGTTTTCTTATCTGTATATAGCATATTCCTCTGTATATCCCTTGTACTCCCTATATATATTGCTATTTTGGGCCTCATGAATACACACAATATTCATAACATGGTATCAGAGCTAGGGCTCTGACCTTGTTCTTCCGCTAGCTCCGTTGTCGCCCGAGCCGTCGCCGCTGCCCGGGCCGTCTCCGCCCGAGCATCCGCTGCTCAGGCCGTCAACCACCGTCGCCCGGGCCACCTCCGCCCGAGCCGCTGCTGCTACCGCCGCCTGGGCCTCCGTCGCCCGAGCCGCCACCGCTGCCAGATCCGGCGCTATCTCACTTGATCTGACCCCACTCGCCCAATCCGGCCGATCCATTGTCGCCGTCGTTGCCACCCGGGCCGCCGCCGTCATCTTCATCTAATCCATCCGATCGCTGTCGGCCGCCGCGTTGCCAATGGCCCCTGAGCCGCCAGTCAACGCTCTGCTGGCCGCCACTTCGCCGGCCCACTCCGCCATCCGCGCGACGAGTGGGCAAGTCGACCATTTGCTTCGGCCGAAGCAACGGTCGAGTTTTTGTAGTTTTGTAAAAAAAGAAAAAGGAAAAGGAAAAAAGAAAAAATATATATATAACGTTGATTTAACCGCCGCGCTGTCCAGTGCCGCCTGTTAGACTTCGTTGCCTTGGTCGCCGTGCCGTCCAGCGCCGCCTACCGATGGCTTCCATTCCATCTGCTGCGATCCCACTCTCAGGAACAAAGCTCCATGGAACGAACTACAGGTTATGGTCTTCTCTTATGGAGATCACGCTTGATGGTCTCCGTCTTTGGGAATATGTCACCGGTGCATGCCCTTCTCCGCCACCGCCGATTCAGCCTCCTCCTAGGCAATCTACTTCCGCACCTGTTACAGCGGATGAGGCTGCCAAGGAGGCAAAGGCTACTGCTGACGCTGCTGATGAGGCTTTTCAGTATGCGATGGACGCTTTCGAGCGCTGGTGTGTTGACAAGGCCCGTGTTTGTGCCATCCTGGTGGCCAGCGTCGATGACTCCATCCAACCAAACATTGTTGGTCTACGGTCTACTCGACAGAACTGGGAGTACTTGCATGAGCGATACCAGCAAAGCAGTGATGCTCAGTTCTTCTTGCTTTAGCGTGAGTTGGAGACGCTTCGCCAGGGAGATTCTTCTGTTGACGACTTCTTTCGGGCCCTGGCAAGTCTCTGGCGTCAGATAGATGAGCTAGCCTTTCCACTTTGTCAGGAGTGTCATAGAGTGCAGAAGGCAGATCATGATCGCCTTTGCCTTTATGACTTCGTCTGCCGCCTTCGCCCAGAGTTTGAACCTGTCAAAACTCAACTGCTGAGCTACTCTCCACGGCCGACCGTTACAAAGGCGCTTTCGATACTTCGGGCTGAAGAGCTTAGTCTCGGGTTAGCAGCACAGTCTGTTCCGACTATGCTTGTTACCCCTTCTTCGACTACGACACTGATATCTGCTTCGACTATGGCCTCTCCCCATGTGCCTGCCTCTGCTCCTGTTCTCGCACCAACTGGAGTTCAGTGCAACTACTGCAAGAACTTCGGGCACGACTACCAGAGTTGTGTGGTGACGAAAAAGCAGAACAAGGCACGTGGGGGTGGGCGACCAAAGGGGGGCAGGGAGGCCTTTCCTTCATAAGAGGACAGACCAGCTCATCAGTTTCTACTTAGAAAGGTGACTCTGTTCAGCAGCTCTCTCGTAGCCAGCAAGTTCTGCCAGTCTAGCTCAAACGTCTCCTCTAGGTACCTCTTGGGATTCTGGTGCCTCCTTTCACATGACACCATACTCCACATCTCTCACTTCAATAGGACCGTCTGATTTTCCTATCTCTGTTCAGACAGCTGACGGTACTTCCTTGTCTGTCAGCTGTCAGGGCATTCTTTTGTCCACTGACTTTTCTGTTCTAGCTGTTTCTCATGTTCCTTGGCTTACCATGCAGCTTCTTTCGGTGGGACAGCTCACTGATCTTAGTTGTAGGGATGTTTTTGACTCTCACATGTTTCGTCCAGGATCGACAGACAGAGACGGTACTTGGGACTGGCCGGCGCCATAGGGATCGTCAGAGTCTTTACACTCTCGACTGCCTCCACCTTCCGTCCACTTCAGCTGCTCCTGCTATGTCTGCCTCTACCGCCACTGCTGCCACCACCTCTAGAGCTTTTGCGCAATGGCATCATCGTTTAGAATACCTGTGTGGGTCCCGTCTTTCTTCATTAGTTAGCCAAGGTGTTCTTGGACATGTTACTGTTGACACGTTAATGTTTTGTCAGGGTTGTAAGCTGCGCAAGCAGCTACAACGTCCTTATCATTCTAGTGAGTCCATGTCTTCTCATCCTTTTTATTTAGTTCATTCATATGTATGGAGACCTGCACCTATTATCTCAAAAGGCGGGCATAAATTCTATGTAATTTTTATCGATGATTATTCCCATTTCACTTGGCTTTTCCCTATGTCTAATCGTGGTCAGTTTCTTACGATCTATCGTAGCTTTGCCACGATGGTTTGTACTCAGTTCGAGTCCTCTATCCATACTTTTCGCTATGATTCTGCTAGAGAGTATTATTCTGGTGCTTTCAGATAATTTCTTTCTGAGCAGGACACTCTTTACCAGTCTTCTTGTCCTGGTGCCCATGCTCAGAATGGGGTTATTGAACGCAAGCATCGTCATCTGCTTGAGACTGCTCGCACTCTTCTTTCTTCTCACATTCCACCACAGTTTTGAGTGGAGGTTGTTTCTACAGCTGCATATCTTATCAATATGCAACCTTCCACTGCTCTTAAGGATGTCAGTCTTATAGAGCGTCTCTACTCTAGAGCCCCCAGTACAGTCACCTTCGTGTTTTTGGCTGCACCTGTTTTATCTTGCTGCAGCCTCATGAGCGCACCAAACTGTCAGCCTAGTCAGTTGAGTGTGTGTTCCTTGGGTACAATTATGAGCATAAGGGTTATCGCTACTATGATCCTTCTATTCGACAGATTAAGATCTCACGAGACGTTGTCTTTGATAAATCTCGACCTTTCTTCTATCGAGATTCAGCTCTTCATCCTGCTTCCACCATCGAGACGATCTCCTGGTTATCTCTCCCTGACTCTTCACCCATTTCTCCTCTTTCACAACCTTCCTCTAGCCTGTCTCCAGTGGTTCCTTCTGTACCTTCACCTCCTGTGTTGCCTTCTGCAGCACCGCCTCTTGCTCCTGCAGTACCACCGTCTCGTTTCTTTAGGGTGCACTGCTCCAGACGTCCCCGTCCTTCACTAGACTCATCTTCTGGTATTTTATCAACACCGACGTCTGATTCCTCTGATGATGCTCCTCATTACGCCCTTCGTGATCGACCATCCCTTCGACCTCCTGATCATCTTAGTTTCACTTCAACCGCTCATGCTCTCTCTGTCATTAAGCCTAGCTCTTATCGTGAGGCTGCTTCTCATTCTGAGTGGCAGCTCACTATGGCAGAGGAGCTTGATACTCTTAGACGAACGGAGACTTGGGATATTGTACCGACACATGTGCATGCTCGTCCTATCACGTGTAAGTGGGTGTACAAGATTAAGATCAGGTCTGATGGCACTATTGAGCGCTACAAGGCTCGTCTTGTGGCTCGTGGCTTCCAGCAGGAGTATGGTCGTGATTACAATGAGACGTTTGCCCCTGTTGCCCATATGACCATTGTTCGCACTCTTGTTGTGGTTGCTTCTGTTCGCCAATGGTCTATCTCTCAGTTGGATGTTAAGAATGTCTTTCTTAATGGGGTTTTGCATAAGGAGGTTTACATGCAACCACCATCTGGGTATTCTGTTCCAGATGGCCATGTTTGTCGTCTTTGTCGTACTCTTTATGGCCTCAAACAAGCCCCTCGTGCCTGGTTTGCGTGTTTCACCTCAGTGATTACTGCTGCCAGTTTCACTGTCAGTGCCCATGATCCTACTCTTTTTGTCCATGTCTCACCTTGAGGTAGGACACTACTTCTATATGTGGATGATATGCTCATTATTGGTGACGATTCCTCATTCATCACATACGTGAAGAAGCATCTCAGTAAGCAGTTTCTGATGACTGATCTTGGTTTGCTTACGTACTTTCTTGGGATTGAGGTTTTTCCACGCCTGAGGGTTACTATCTCTACCAGCAGAAGTATGTACAGGATCTTCTTGATCGGTCTGGTTTGACTGACGCACTGCTGAGACTCCTATGTAGCTATCCTTTCAGCTTTGTGCTACTGATGGTGATCTTCTTGAAGATCCTACCTGTTATTGCCATCTTGTTGGGAGTCTGATATATCTTGTGAGCACTCGCCCTGATATTGCTTATGTTGTTCATATCTTGAGTCAGTTCATGGCTAGTCTTACTCATCTTCATTACAGTCACCTCGTTCGTGTTCTTCGCTACTTACGTGGGACAATCTCTCGTCACTTGTTTTTCCCTAGCTCCACCTTACTACAGCTTCAGGCGTACTCTGATGCGACCTGGGCTAGTGATCCTTCTGATCATCGTTTTCTTTCTGCTTACTGTGTTTTTCTTGGCTCCTCCTTAATTGCCTGGAAGACAAAGAAGCAAACTGCAGTTTCCCATTCCAGTGCAGAGGTGGCTACTTGTAGAGATTACTTGGTTGAGGTGGCTACTTGTAGACTTTGGTGTACCTGTGAGGGGACTTACGACACTTATGTCTGACAGTACAGGTGCTATCAGTATTGCTCGTGATCCAATGAAGCATGAACTTACCAAGCACATTGGAGTGAATGCTTCATACACTCGCTCACAGGTGCAAGAGAGAATACTTGCTCTACAGTTTGTGCTATCAGAATTACAGCTTGCTGACTTATTCACAAAGTCCCAAAATAGAGCACAGCATTTGTATTTTCTCTCCAAACTCAGTATGTGTGATCCACCATGAGTTTGTGGAGGTGGTAAGAATAGAATAGGATTGTTATTCGTTTCCTTATATGCCTTAGTTTCCTTATCTGTATATTGCATATTCCTCTGTATGTCCCTTTGTACTCCCTATATATATTGCCCTTTTGAGCCTCATGAATACACACAATATTCATAACAATAAGAAGCTTTAATAGCATACCATGTATTAATTGTTGATAGGCAACAGCTAGAAGTGGCAGAGGGAATGTTACTGCTTTAGCCATATCCATCACGTAGCTCTATAATGTTTAAGAGGGAAAAACTGCATTAGTAATTCATAAGCAGAAGCATTCAGCCATGCAGTAGCAATAGTCCTTTTACAGTCGCAACATCAGAGTGACACATAACTAATCCTCCCCCCAAAAGAGGAGTAACTTACGAGATCAAGAGCATGGCACTAGATACAAAATTGAAATGCAAACAATAGCTAAAAGAAAACCTGCAAACCTATAGGAATTTGTTTAGTAAGGGAAAATTACCAAGTACAATTAAAATATCTCAAACATGCTCAAGGATGCTGAATAAGTAAGTGTGCAGGATCAGGTATCTGTTTTATTTTTTAAAATAAGTTGCTTTCCTATTTATCTAAGGACTAGTAGGATGGGATACTCTCTTTTGCTCCTCCACAACCCATCCGCTCCCCTATTTTTTCATCACGTTGCTACCTTTGCCCCTGCCACCACCTCATATATCTAATTTCCTCTCCAGTACCTCCCATCCCCTTGGTTGTAGGAAATAAAAAAGAAGAAAATTCTAGTCAAATTCCAAGTAAAATAGCATGTGCCTGTAGAATGAGAAATTTGTTATCAAAGTGGATTTATTTTATGACAGAAAAATGTGCTGTCAAGCAACGTTATACTAAGAGTAGTTTAATGGATGAAGCATACTGTATTATCTAATGATTTAAGTTTTTCCTTAAGTAACCCTACCTACTTATATTCTTCTTCGCAAAATGACCCACTAGGTTGTAGAATACCCCATCTCAAAGAAACAAAGCTACAGAACTACAGAAGGAGAGCCATTTGCCAAAGTGCTTTAGTGTAGGAGATATTTTTATTTTCTGCATTATTCATTTATTCCACAAAGTAACCTGGGAATCCCCTACCACTCTCCTCACGAAAAGAAAAGGAGCTTACTGCATTTTTCTTTGATGACTTCAGAGAATCAATAAGTGATAAATCCTCACTCAAAAGTTTTGGAACCACCTCCACAAATATCCTGTAAACATAATATAGTAAGATCTTGCTTGAAACAAATACATAAAAGTATTACTAATTTAGACAGAACACAAAGAATCCAACAGCTCTTATAACCTTGAGCTTCCAGCAGCATTTGATATTATGTCATAGATAATCGATGGATGAATCCCAGCTCGAACACCAAGAAACATTGCTTCAACAGATGCAACAAAATGAATGCTCTCCAGCAAATCATTAACCAGCTTAATTTTGCTGTAAAAATAGATGGTATGCAGTCAAAATGGTGATAAATAATAGTTTCACTAACTAGAATGGTATAGACATTGGAAGGGAGAAAATATTGGTATCAGTAACATCTGATATTTGCTAGTCAGAAAAAGAGAGCAACCTGCTGCTGCCAAATTCACCTTCGACAAAGTAAATGGTTTTTTCAAGACCTGAAAGTGTCACCAGGTAGCTTAGATTTTCAGAATGATTACAACATGAAAGCATAATAAGTTACAGATCAAGAAGAAATATTAGCAAAAAAAAGGTACACAAATTTGGAATTACCAGAGAAGAATTGGCCAGCTCTTTCTGCTACATCCTGTCTCCCAGATGCAACTACCTGGTATTCAAAAGTTAAATAGTGATAACAGAATAATGGAAAGAAACACACGCACAATTCAGATTCTCAGTTTGGCGCATCGCTTACAACAATCCTTTGCTTCAATTCATCAGATAAACCACTGAAAATGTATCCATCAAGAAGAAAGACATCCTTCTTCAGGTCTGCAGGATAAAGTAAGCTAGATTAACTAGTACAGTCATTCATCAACAAGATCAGTACTCTCTGTTGGAATGGGAATATAAGAGGCCCGAAGGAACCACACAAGCTTTTTCCAACATGGTTCGAGAAGGTCCAACAACTAGGACCTTTTATTCTTGTACAATTTGACTTTGGTTCAATAACTAGTTACCTAAAAATTTTAATATAGGGAACAGCAGCTGGTATTATTTATTCTGCAACCAACAATGAAATGTAACCTGTTTGTTGTGATGCTTAGTAATCAATATGTTGTAAATGTTACTCATATTTCAACAAAGATGAAATATATATATATATATATATATATATATATATATATATATATATATATATATATATATATATATATATATATATATATATATATATATATACATACATACATACACACGTATATATATGTGTGTGTGTGTATATATATATATATATATATATATATATATATATATATATATATTCACCAGGCTCCATGATTGAGACTTTCCATACATGATTAAGACTTTCCATCTTGATATATTATATATCATTGCACTTGTACGTATCTAAAAGTAATCCAAAGATATGAAGATTTGGTGCTCAGACACCATGATGTCTCATTTCAGTGTCCTACATACATACATATGTATACATACATATATGTGTGTGTGTATCCTTTTTTACTATCATGCTCAGTGACCAATTTAAGTTGCATCCTTCGATTTTGAGTCATAGCTATCAGGAAAAGTACATTTTTTGTTCAATTTATTAAATATAGCCTCTCGAAGAAATTAAGTCAGATCACAACTCAAAGCAAATTAAACATGAACTTTTCGTTGCTTAAATGTACAGCTTTGCCATGCTTAAGAGTGCACCTAGAATTCTTAGCACAGCAGCTATCGTGCCCACGAAAGCTAATAGGTGAGTTGACGTACAAAGCATTATACCTGCAAGCTTCTGCTCCAACTTCTCAAGATGACTATGCAGTGATGTCGATCGAATCAATATAATGGCACCCATGCGCAATCCTATGCAATGATCAACGAAACATCATATCAACTACGACTTATGCACAAACAGGTGCATTAGTGTGGCAGGCAACACAAACACACAATAAGACAAGTACGTCAGTACGTGCATACCTTTCACTATACCCTCAGCTCCGAAGAACAACTCGTCAACACCATCCGCGTCGCTCAGCACAATGACTAGCTCGGCATCTGCAGGTACCAAGAGATCGCGATCGATCAGATAGACGTTGCACACGTATGACGCGATCTACTCTTCAACCACGTAAGAACAAGGCCTCGTTGGCATTCCAACAGACGCCTCGCACGCACGAGACATGGCACAGCAAACGCCACGGCCATGCCCACCGACTCGGATAGGCACGCATACCATACATACGCATCACGAGAAGGCCATATCTCGAATCGAATTGGGCCACTACTGGAGATCGAGACGCTCACCTCGCGCGGCTTCCGCGGGGCTCGCGCACCGGACGCCGCCGCCCAGCTCCGCGACCGTCGTCGCCGATCCATCGCCCTGCACGGACACGAGTCGTTACGCCCGCAAAAACCTCCGACACGAAACGAAGCGACGGGGGAAATGGAGGGGGAAGTAAGGTAGGAGGCGTGGAAGCTAGCAGGAAGGGTAGTCGAATCGAGGCCTACCTCGGGGGCGACGAAGCCGCGGACGAGGGCCCCAGACCGGAGGAATGAAGCCGCGAGGGAGACGCTCAGCTCGTCAGCGCCGACGAAACCCACGACCGCCGCCGTTGACATCGCGCGAGTGCTGTGCTCTCGCCGACGGCGACGACCCGAAGCAGAGGCGAGCACAGCAGAGGCGGATGAAGCGAGAGGACAAAAGTGGCGCACGAGGTGTCACAGACTTGTACCCAACCGCCTTGTCACTGGCTGATGGGCCCGTGCGTTGCTCCCCACGTGGCAGTTGTGGCCTAGCACGGCAATTGACAGCCAGCACGGCGTGTTTGGTGTGCGCCGTTTTTTAGCGCGAGGAGCCGGAATGCTCACGTGGTGATCTGCGTGTGTAGTGTGTAGAGGTGGGACAGGGGCCGTGCGTGCGGAGCGTTGGCCTGTCTTATTGCAGATCAAGAGACGGTCTAAAGCTCATCTTATCAGTTAACTAGTTTTAGCTAACTTTAAGTAACTATAGACAGTAGAGGCAGCGACGATGATGATGGCGACGACCGCTATCTTCAATCGTCTTGTGCTCGGCTCATTAAAAATTTTGGTTTCTTGATCTTCGTAGTTTTTTATAGCTATTGGAGTGAAGAATCCACGAATACTTGAAAAAAATTTGAAAACAACATTCACTAACGTTAAGGTCAAGCCGTGTTAGACGTGGCTCCAGGAGTCAAATAGCTCTTGGCTGCCCCTTGCGTATTAGTTTATAGGATCACTTGGTGAGGCGATATCTGATGGGTGGAGTTGACATGGGCATGAAGTCATCGAGTTTACAGTACAAGGGCACTGGAAACCCATAAGAAACGGAGTAGGGTATGCAGCATCAGTGGATGCCCAAATAAAAAACGAGCCTCCCTCCCAGCTTGGACACGCTGGCCTGGCACGCCAACGCAGAGTGGAGAGGAGCCCAATGCAACAAGCGAATGAAACCACCTCGCCTCGCGTGGTAACCTTTCCTACTTCTCTTTTCCTAGTTTCGGTCGCTCTTAGTCTCTCACCATGCATTTCCATTCTCCCCCTTGATCTCTCCTCCAATGAACAACCCAATGTGCCGCTAACCCTGTGCCATGCAGGTGCAGCTCTCTCCACATCACCAGGGGACAACCCACCACCTCTGTCGAAGGCTATGCCAACAGATGATGTGGAGGTGGAGGAGGAGGAGGCCAAGGTCGAGGAGGCGACGTCGGTGGCGGTAGTGGAGGAGGAGCAGGAGCATAGAAGGGGCATGGGGAGGAAGAGAGGGAGGAGGGGCGGTGCTGCGGTGGCGAGGGGGTGGTGATAGTGTAGCGGGAGCTGCTCGTTGGTGCATGACATGCCCGCTCTGCGACCGCCGCCTTAGCGATGCCACCACTGTCTCCGAGTGCCTCCACTGCTCCACACATGTGAGTTATTCCTTCTCTCCTCCCCCTATTGCCGTCGTAGAGCTCTGGTCTTAGCCACTAGGATTCGGTTCTCCAACATCGGTCGCGCTTGATTCGATGATCAGTGCTGCTCTGGGACATGGGATTCGACGTGCCAAGTGCCCCTGTGGCCTCTAGGATGTGAGACGGTGGCGCGTTCAAGCGTTCCATGGAGGACGCGGTGGCAGCAGCCACTATGCCCAGCTTGACCGTTGTGCTCGCCATGCCCGCCGTGCTCACCGTGTCGAGCCAGCCCAAGCACAGCATGCTATGCTGTGCCAGGCCGGGTAGTGCTGCCTGATGGGCCAGTTTTCCATGCCTAGCCTCCCATCCGTGTTATGCTAGCCTGGCTCGCTACATGGCATGCTTGGGCCATGTCGGACCAACCGGGCTTCGGGCTGGCACGTAAAGGCACGACCCGACTCCCACCTCTATGCGTGTGGGTCATGGGGAGAGAAGACACACATACCTCTCCCTGATCATCTGTCACGCGCCACTCGAAGCTGGTAGAGTTTAAAAAATCAAAGTTGTCCGTTTTTTATTCTATGTTCAAGATCAGAGGTAACCTGCTAGGTCTTGTTTTATTCTGATTGATCAAGGTAGCAGTTAATCCCTCGCTAGCGTTGGATAAAGATGCATCCCATGTGTTTCATGTTGTACTAGTAGTGTACTGCACAGGGATTGGCCACTCTTGACGCACTCTCTCTCTCTGGGTGTGACCTAGGGCTGGAAACGAGTCGAGCCAAGTCGGTTCGAGTCAGGCTCGCCCAAGCTCGATCTTAAGTGCAGCTCGGCTCGACTCGTTTAAGAAATGAGCTAGAATGACAGCTTGGCTCAGCTTGGAAGATGGCCCGAGCTGGCTCAGGACGACTTGCAAGCCAGCAAACAAACAAGGAAGAGATGCATTATTGACCTTGATCAACATAGTCACCAAAGGCCATAAGTAGCAGATCTTACAGCTACTAGCAACACAGAAGAAAATGAAAAGGTGTACAATTGTTCTAGGATGTTATCTAGAATCGTGCGTGCCAGCAACATCAAAGAAGACCAATGTGCTAACTTAGAGCAAAATACATCTCTTGCACAGCTTGAGGATATCGCATGTAAGCTGGTTCTACATTGGTGAAGTTATTCTGCCGCAGCTTGAGGACCTGAAGGGACTCGAGCTCGGCGATGAGCTCCGGGATGCCACCCCAAAAGCGGTTGATGAACATATTTGAGTAGCTTGAGTGATGGGGGATCTCCCCATGTAGGTCGCAGCTGGCCAGGTCGAGGTGGACCAAGTTGGTCAGCCTACTGAGCTCAACAAGGATGCTGCCATCGAACTGGTTGAAGTAGCCAAGGAAGAGCTACCATAGAGTGGTGAGGTTGCCGAGCTCGAGCGGGATGGCCCCACTAAGGCTGTTGTCGGCAACGGTGAGGAACTACATGGCCTCGAAGCACCCGAAGCTAGGTGGGATGCTGCTGGAGAAGAAGTTGCCACCAAGGTCGAGGTGTAGGAGGCTAGGGGATCGGCATCCGGGAGCGGACCGATGAGGTCATTGTCGTAGACATCGAGCACCTGGAGGTTGAGCATGGTGGAGAAGTCCAGGCCTGCAGCAACGGTGAGGTAGGTGGAAAGAAGGGGTCCTTGATGGAGACAAGGATGGTGGCCTACTTCCGGAGAGAGGGGGTGGATGGGCAGGGGCGAGCGGCGGCATGGTAGACGTCGACGCAATCTCGATTTGGAAGGACGGGTGGAGAGAGGAGGATTGGGGATCGATTCGTTTGGGACGGGAGGTAATGGGTTGGGTGTACTAATGCAAGACTGGCCGCTGAGCCTTCGTGGGCCGACGGGACAGCACAACTGTGAGCCAAACGAGCCGCATGAGCGGCTTGTGAGTGCCTCGAGCTCGGCTTGTTTTCTTATGAGCTGGATAACATGCTTGGCTCAGCTCAAAAATGCACGAGCTCGAGCTAGCTTGCAAGCCTCGAGCTATTTTTCTAGCCCTAGTGTGACCTCCAGCATATGAGGATGTGGCATATGAGGCCGTGGCATGGAGTTGTTTTAGGCTCCGCTCCAATCAGCTTAAAGTTGGACTTATTGGGTTTAAGCTTTTAACTTCTAGTTTGTTTATTTTATTTTATTGGTTTTTTGTATTTTCTTTTTTCCCTCTTATTCCTTTGCATTGCTGTGATGATATAACTTTTTTATTTTTTTTATTTTAAAAAATTAATTACACTGAAAAAGTTATCAGCAGCTATAGTGCAAAAAGGCTGCTATAGTACCAGAAAAGCTAGAAGCATGAGCTTCAAAAACCCAAATGAGCACCCCCTAAAGCCCCAATTTTTGGCTTCGACTATTAGCTTTTGGCTGCAAATACACTGTATGGTTGTTAGCTTTTTCGAAGTAAAAAATGATAAAAAAACAGAAAAAACACGTTATATCATCATGGACAATACAAAGGAACAAAGGGGAATAAAAGAGAAAGCAAAAAACGCCAAAAAACCAAAATTAACAAGCCGGCGTGTTCCAAGTGTCTTTTGGCTTCTATAAGCCAGAAACTGGAGCTATTTGGAGTAGGGTCAGCGCCATATTAACTGACAAGAGGTGGGCCCCGTATGTCGGTTGGAGTGGAACACAAAACTATTACTCATACATAAAGTCGTTGAACTTTGAAAACACACGCTGTATGTGACTGTGCTACCTCTGTTCATTTGGCTTTTGACTTTTACTTGAAATGGCATTGTAGCGGCTAGAAGAAGCCATGGCTGAAACTAGGGGTGATCAAAGTTGTTTGCTTTTGGCTGAGATGATTTGAAAAGGAAAGAAAATATGGTAGAAATTGAAAAGGGTTAAATAAACATAAAAGAAAAAAGAAATGAAAGAAAAATGGAAAATGGAAAAAAATCAATGGGCGGGGCCAAGGAGGAGGGGGGCGATGGCAGAGGCAAAGGACGCCACCGACAGGTATGATTGGACGGTGGCCACCAGTTCTGGCTGGATCTATATGGGCTAGACCAAATCCAGCCGGATTTGGCTGTGGAGGAGTGACGACGATGACCAATTAGCAGTAATGATGGTGGAGTTGCGAAGCTGGCGGCAAGGGCGAAGGTGGCAGGAGGAGAAGGTGATGGGGCGGACTGGTGGCAAGGGCAGAGGTGGCGGGAGGAGCCGGGGGCACAGGCGACAGCAACAGATGAGGTGGATGTCAGCGGTGCTGGGTGAGGTGACAGAAGGCTAGATTCGAGAAGCCAAAGTCCGAAGTTACAGCTATTCGAAACGGCGTCTAGACCATTTTGAGTGCTTACATCTGATGGATCGACAGCTAGATGTGATCTTCTGAGTCTCAACGCAGAAACACGTGCCCTTAACGCAACGTAATATACGGATCTGGCTTGGGCTTTCATTGAGAGCAACTTACTGATTCAGATCCAATCCTCCAGGCCGTTTACTTGCAATAATATTTTACTATAAATCTATAATCTTCGTTGCTTACATGCACCGGTCGTTTGTTAATTTGCTCACTTGCAGTTGCAGATATGAAACAACTAGCGGTTAGCTACTCCTTTTTTTTATCTTAACCAGTAGTATCTTTTAAATGCCTGTACTCTTACAGACTATACAAGTAAATTGAGTCGAGACGAATTTTTTACACAGTGACTATAATTAGTACAAGCGATTAGTTTTTTTATACGCTTTCATTAAGAGCAACTTGCTGGTTTCAGATCCAATTTGGGCTTTCAGTAAGAGCAACTTGCTGGTTTCGGATCTCGTTTGTTAATTTGCTCACCTGCAGTTGCAGTCTTGCAGATATGAAACAACTAGCGGCTAGCTACTGCTCTTTTTTTCCCTTTACAGTAGTATTTTTTAGCCTACTCTAACTTGTTTTTTAACTTTGTTGTTGTTCTTGTGTTACTATCTTTTAAATGCTTGTACTCTTACAGCCTGTACAAGTAAATTGTGTCAAGACGATTTTTTTACGCAGTGACTATAATTAGTACAATCGGTTAGTTTTTGGAAGGTGATTCTAGGTTTTTGTCAACAGTAATTTACATAATTTTTAAAGCATGATAAATAGTAGATAGATATTATTTACTTCTTCATATACTTTAAGATTAGTATTACTATTATTAGAGAAAAGCATAAAATCACTTATCTTAGTTTTATACGCTTTAAGAGCAGTTTATCCACCACCTGGTACATATTCATCCTACAAAGAAGTGAAAACATTATGAAGCGACACAGAACTTTTTTGTAACTAAAAGTACACTGCAGAGTTGGGCCTAGGCAGTGCTGCCCGCCAATTTCCGTCTTTGCTGCGACAAGATAGGCTCATAGGCCAAGCGCACCACTTGTTCCTGCTGCGCCGTCGTGATACGTGGGCTGATTCAGGTCGCTTCTCACCTGGGCTTCGCAACAAATTACCCGGTACGACAGCGCTCTCTCTCTCAAAAAAAAGCTTTGAAGGGCCATACGCCTACACGGGGATTTGGGGCCTGTAACTGAGTGACACGTGGCTATCATCTAGCACCGGCACTCTCATAGATTTTTTTGAATAATCTATTTTTTATTCAAAATTACATAAATATACCCGTGGCAATATTTTTACACAAATAGGCTCTAGTCGTCCAACGCAGGGGGGAGAGGGGCGACTGGAGCCAATCGCCCAGCCAGAGGCAACTAGATGTGGAGTCGCCCACCCAGAGGCGACTGCACAATGGCCCCCGTGAATTTTGTAGATTATAACTGAAAAATAATCTGTTGGAGTAGTAATAAAAGTTTATTATCATTATATGTTGTAGGTGCGTAAAAAAATGTGAAATTTTTTGCAAGAACGATTGACCTTAGAACGATCGGTAAGTACAATGGTAAGTGATATTGTTATGTTACTAGGAATTCGTATACGGAGGAAAACTGGTATGTTAATATTGTTATATGACTTATTATGTGAATAATTGAAAGCGAAAAGACGAGAAAATAAGTTTGTCTGAATTTAAATAGACTTTATAATACAGTTGGGAGTAATATGCCGCGTACTTTTTGACTACATGCATAACATATAGCATCATGTGCGACTAACCCACCCAACTGCTCGTACGACCAACTGTGTAGACCGAGGCCATTTTCTCTTCCTTGCCAACTCGGCATTGAACTCCTTGGTGGCCTCTTTTGCCTTGGTCACCATTTCACCCTTTCTCTCGCGCTCCCTCTCGCGAGCCTCCCACTCCCTACGTGTGCACACATCGAGATGAGCTTTCGTCTCACGTCTCCTCTTGGATCTCCGATGACCTTGCAATATTCCACTCCTCGAAGTCGAGGGCTCACTGGTCCTCTGGGCGGATCTCAAGATCGATCCATTTGTGGTAGCCACATAAGGGTTCCGGGGACTGTGAATACAGAGGAGATGTTGTTAGTGCATGCTGTAAAGGAGAAAAGGTAGGGAAAAATGGTGCACCTGGTCCTTACCGGTTGCCGATAGGTTGCGGTGTCTAGACGGCGGTTGGATAGTCACTGGAGTAGTTTGTGCAACCCTAGTAACGCATACCTAGGCTGATGCAGTGCTTGGAATTGAAGAACTTGCACGTGTCCCGGCATCAACAAAGGTGGGCGTCTCCCCTTCGGGTGAGAGTTACGGCGAATGCTCGGTAGGAACGTTCGGGATGGGATTGTTGCTACAGAGCGCGTCATTGCGGGGAGCTGATCTCGTAGCATGTTGGGCTTGTTCTGTCCGGGTCGCAGCAGCCCTTACTTTCTCATCGCGGGCGGCAGCTAACCGTGCTAGGCCGCGGGTCTCCTCCCATTGCTTCTTCTGCCTTTTGTCCATCCCGGTGTGGTGAAGGAAGCACGGTGTAGTGTGGGGTTTGGTTGCGCAGTGTTCTCTGAGAAATCTCCTCGACCTCATTTTATAGGGTCCCTTGTTGCCCTATCGGTACAGCTGGGCCGTGAGGTCTTGTCGCTGCGGAAAGCTGGCACACCGTGTATCCTAGTGGACTTGTTGACGGCTTGTCCTGCACAGTGATACACATGCCCGGGTTCCTATCCTGCAACACCTTAAGTAGACGAGGAAGATTGTCGTACGCCGCCTCGAAAGATCCGAAACGTTTTTCCAACGCCTTCTGCTTGGCACGCCACGCCGTCGCGTAGCTAATTTTGTACTTGAATTTCTTCTCGATAGTTACCACGATATGTGTGGCCTCCATCTCTTTCTTCTCCACTATCTCTCTGTATATCAAATTGGCTATAAAGGCGGGCCAGCTTTGCGAATGAGAAGACCAAAGGAGACACCTTTGCGTAGTGACAGGACCACATGTACCAGTTTTGCACAGTGACATGACCACATGGGCCAACTTTGCACAGTGAGAAGACCAAATGAGACACCTTTGCGCAGCGACAGGACCATATGAGCCAACTTTGCACAACGACGTGGCCACACGGACAAGCTTTGCGCAGTTAGAAGACCAGACGGTCCACCTTTGCACAGCGAGTATACCAGACAGGACAGCTTTGCGCAGCAACAAGACCAAAGGGTATAACTTTGTGCAGTGCGAAGACCTGACTGGCCAGTTTTGTGTACCGACAATACTATACTGGGTAGCTTTGCACAGTAACAAGACCACACAGGCATCTTCATGCAGCGAGAAGGTCACAAGGGGTCCTATAAAAGGAGGTCGAAGAGATTTTTGAGAAAACACTACACATACAAACCCTACAGTACACCGGCGCTTGCTTCACCATGCTGGGATGGACAAGAGGCAAAAGAATTAATGGGACAAGATGATGAAGCAATAGGAGGAGACCCGCGACCTAGCAAGGTCAGCTGCCACCCACAATGAGAAAGCAAGGGTTGCTACGGCCCGGGCAGAACAAGCCTTGTGTGCTACAAGGTTAACTCCCCACAATGACGTCATCCGTAGCAACAACCCTATCTCGAACGTTCCTACCGAGTGTTCGCCGCAATACCCACCAGAGAGGGAGACGCCCCCCTTTGTTGGTGTTGGGACCCGTGTAAGTTCTTCAAGTCTAAGCACCGCTTTAGCCTAGATATGCATTGCTGGGGTTGTGCAAACTACTCTAGTGACTATCTCGACCGCCGTCTAAACACAGCCACCTATCGGCGGCCGGTAAGGATCAGGTGCACTATTTTCCCTTACTTTTCTCCTTTAAAATACGCATTAACAACCTCTCCCGTGTATCTACAGTCTGCATAACCCCTATGTAGCTATCGCAAATGGATCGATCTTGAGATCCACTCAGAGGACTAATAAGCCCTCGACTTTGAGGAGTAGAATGTCACAAGGTCCTACGAGATTTAGGAGGAGGAGCGTCGTAAGGACGAGCAAACTGAGCGTATACATCAGGAGACGAAAGCTCATCTCGAGGCGTGCACACGTAGGGAGCACGAGACTCGCGAGAGGGAGCGCAAGAAGAAGTGGAAAATGACGACCAAGGCAAAAGAGGCCGCCGAGGAGTTCAACACCGAGCTCGCAAGGAAGAGAAAATAACCCCAGTCCACACAGTAGGTCGTACAAGCAGTTGGGTTGTTTAGTCGCACATGATGCTTTATGTTATACGTGTAATTAAATCCTACGCAGCATGTTACTCCCAACTGTACTATGAAGTCTATTTTAATTTAGACAATCTTATTTTCTCATCTTTTCGTATTCAATTATTTTCATAGCAAGTCATCCAACAACATTAACAAATCAGTTCTCCTTCATGTACGAATTCCCGGTAACATCACAATATCACTCACCCTTGTACTTACCGATCGTTCTTATTTCACTCATTCTTAAAAAAAGTTTCACGAATTTTTTTGCACTACAACAACATACAACGATCATAAACTCTTATTACGAATCCAATAGATTATCTGTCATCCATAATCTACAAAAATCACAAATGGATTAACCCACACTGTCTCTTGTTTGCAATCGCTGTATAGCCGAGCGACTACAATTGTAGTCGCGTAGCCACTGGGCGATAGGCTCTAGTCGGCCAAGCGTCGGGCGACTAGAGCCTGTCGCCTAACGGCTTACAGACATCTTTATTGTCGTGCGACCGTTGGGCGATAGACTTCAGTCGCACGACGGTTAGATGACTGGAGCCTATTTTTGTAAAAAAAATATTCGTGCGGGTATATTTCTATTATTTTAAATAAAAATAGAATATTTATTAAAAAAATTCACCTATCGTCTATACCAACTCACATGGAAAATGTTAATTAGCCATCAATCGATCGTACATGCATAAAACGAAGACAAAACCACAGAAGCATGTTGCAACGATTTGTGAATGGTTATACAAGGTGAGGGAGAGGCAAAGGCGTGTGGCAACAGCATAATCACCTACTAATGCGAATAGTACACACAATGACATCTCATCTTTGGCATACAACGTTGCGGTTGATGGCTTTTGCCTATAATTAATAATTTTTAACTATTTATAAGAAAGAGTACGGAGAAGAGAAACTCATATACAATTTTTACCGATATAAATAAAGTTACTATAGTTTGTACTATAATCTATTTGTAAATCTCCTTTGAAAAGATATTTCATTTAAATCTAGTTACTATATATAAAAGCTTAAAAAAAGTCGAAAAGATGGCACAACTCTACTTTGTTTGGGTTTATCAGACTACGCGCACCGCACAAGCATGAACAGTAGCTTATTGGAACAGCTGAAAGATGGCGCCAGACGACATGGACCATTCTTGCATTTGCATACTATCAATTTCACGCAATCATAGTTCAAATAAATAAATTTCATTAAGATAACACACAAAAAACGCCAAATATGCAAACTAGACATGCATACTATGGCTATATTCTTTTGAATTATGGTTAATGGCTTTTAACTACAATTAATGTTTTAGTTACTTTTTTTAAGACGATGAAGATATTGACACATATGACACACACAATGACAAGCTCAAGAAATCGTTTACAGAAATAATTTTAAAATACCGCTTGAAAAATGGTCGTAATTATTTCAACACATGCTTCCACTAAATCTCTTATCCTACAAACCCCTCCCACAGTCCCACTAACTCTCTCTTATGGTCATGGGACAATGAAATGTGGGCCCATCACTCAGGCACGATGGTTGGGAGACCGAATTGGGTGTAGGGTTGTAAAAAAAGCTCGAGGCTCGCGAGCTGCTCAAGCTTGGCTCGCTCTAGACTCGATTCGAGCTTGGCTCGAGCTCTAAACGAGTCGAATTCGAGCTTCATCCTAAGCTCGCGAGCTTTAACGAGCCGAGCTCGAATAGCTCGCGAGCTTAGGATTTTTTACCCCTCCCTAATTCCCCCCGGCCCCACCCCTCCCTCCCGCCTCTCCTCTCAAATTCACCCCGAGCCCCCAAGCCCCCCGCCGCCACCCGCGGGTCCCCGCCTGCCCCCACCCGCGGCCCCGCCCCCGCCGCCCCTCGTCGTCCCCCACCCCCGTCCCCCTCGTCGCCTCCCTCCTCTCCCCCGCAGCCGCCCCTCCTCGCCCCCCCGGCCCCCCGCCGCCGACCCCCTCTCCCGCCCCCGTCCCCTTCCTCTCCCCCGCCGCCGCCTCCCCGTCCCCCTCCTCGCCCCACCGCCGCCTCCCCGTCTCCCTCCCTCCCTCCTCTCCCCCGCCGCCGCCCCTCCTCCCCCCATCCCCCTCCTCTCCCCCGCCCCCCGTCCCCCTCCTCGCCCGCCGCCGCCCCTCCTCTCCGCCACCGCCCCTCCTCCCCCCGCCGGCGCCCCTCCTCTCCCCCCATTCCCCTCCTCGCCTCTCGCCCCGCCCCACGTCCCCTTCCTCTCCCCCCCCCCCGTCCCCCTCCTCGCCCCCCGCCGGCCGCCGCCTCTCCTCGCCCCCCGCTGCCGCCCCTCGTCCCCCGGCGCCCCTCCTCTCCCCGCCGCCGATGCCTCTCCTCCCCCGGCGCCCCTCCTCCCCCGCCGGCGCCGCCCCTCCTCGACCGGGATTCGGCCACGCAGGTACGCACCGAGCCTACATGAGCCGAGCTCGAGCGAGCTCGGTAGAAACTCGAGCCGAGCTCGAGCTCAGCTTAAAATTCGATGTTGATCTTAGGCTCGCTTGAGCTCGGCTCGAGTTTCTACTGAGCTCGAGCTTGCTAGGTTAAGCTCGCTCGAGCTCGGCTCGTTTACAGTCCTGATTGGGTGCCCCATCAGCCCCATCATTGTAACATTTGACGCATGTCCAAAAGAAGTTCCATTTCTTTGAGCCATTTGGTTTGGCACTTTTTGTGATGAGCCCTACAAAAAGAAATTAGGAGTAGCGAAAGGATCGTTTAAAAGGCCATGCCGGGGCCATATCACCACTTGGAGCTGTAGTGGCCACTCTTCCGTCACTGTACTGCAGCAGCAGGAGGTAAAAATTCAGTGCAAAATATACGCCCTCGTCGGTCGTCACTGTAGCTGAATCTTGGCACGAGGCATGGATATCTTAGTTTATGGCTTTTGCTGAATTTGAGATGTCATCCGGACGGGCTTTACAGATCAGCCCAAGGATGTTGCCGAACAAACAATGATATATCCCACTAGAAGGCATGTGTAAGGTCTAAGACATGAGAAAGCTGTTTGATCCTGATCGGACGGTTCGAATCCATTCGAGGGCGTGCCTCGTGAAGGTGGCAAGAATGTCAGGTTGATCGAGCGAGCTGTCTATATACGGATGTACCACCTATGACTGCACAGGCACAGCGGTATCTGCTTCCTCCAAGGAGTAGAAAAATTCTTGCTTGTGGGCTATACGATCTTCTAAAAAACGAAACTGTATTCAGCGTACAGGAATTTTACAGTAAAGAACTTCTGCAGCAAACAATACGATTCCAGGCACTGGGGCTTAACCTACGTGAGATTCCTACCGCCGTCCCCCCAGTCCCGCGTCATCAGGAAGAACATCAGATACCTAATACACCAGAGGCAAAAAGTACATGTGAATATGGCTCGGTTGTTACTCCTGCTACTACTTGACAGTTGATAAGAGTAGACCCGTGTTGCGCTCGGGCCTCGTGGGCTTCGGGCCATGTCTGAACGGACATCTCGCTGTGCCGTGCTGTGCTAGCATGACTCGCCCTCAGTAAGGCCCAAGTACGGCTCAGAGCATGATGGGCTACCGCTGTGCCGTGCTGGCTCAGGT
The DNA here is from genome assembly GCA_017311315.1 of Dendrocalamus latiflorus. Lineage (NCBI taxonomy): Eukaryota > Viridiplantae > Streptophyta > Magnoliopsida > Poales > Poaceae > Dendrocalamus > Dendrocalamus latiflorus. Next base: position 9,977,418 of record CM029618.1, on the reverse strand, counting down.
CCAACCCTGTTAGACATGGGGAGCTGTGAATATCGCCATCGTCGACCTGTCACCGTGGACGGCACCACGTACAAGGAGCGGGCATTGGCCGCCAGGGAGGATCTGGTGGAGTAGAGCCGTACCACGTGAGGAGACCACCCGCCACCCATAAATCCTCAACTCACCACTATCACTCTCTCCCTCCCCTCGCGGCACCGCCGCATGCCCCAGCTCTCTCTCTCTCTCTCAAGTCACACTCTCCCCCTCCTGTTGGTTGATCGGTAATAGCCATGGCCCGCACAACCTCTTGTTCTCTCCTAGATCTGAGCGAGGTGGTCGCGAAGCCCACCACGATGATGCCAACTATGAGCACCCTTCCCCTCTCTTTTTCTCCCAGGTCTAAGCGACGGGGCGGCAATGAAGCCCACCATGACGACGGCAACCGCAAGCGCCCTTCCCTTCTCCATCTATCAAACATATGAGTGGCGATGGCTGCGAACCCACCACGTCAACGACGGCTGTCCCCTTCCCCTCTCCCATATTTGAGCAGAGCCAAGTGCGGAGGGATTTGGGGCGGCGAATCAGTTATGGGCCACTGTAGCAGTCTTCCTCCCCTCGCCTTGATAGCCACTGTGACATCGGTGAGGTGTGTGCCGTGTCGTGTTGCCCGATGTGCCCAACAAACCAAGATTTTGTAAAATTTTGAACTTTCTTGAAATTTGGCCAAAACCCAAAATCTTTCCCAATTCAATGATTCCCAACCATTTTTCGTTTTCCTTTCTCGGCCTTTCCATTTTCGTCAGCATTTAGCACCTTTCCACACTTTGTCACATTCCCTGTTTCTCCCCTCCACTCGGCGTGCCCCAGTTCATCGCTGCCTTGACCAAACACCATCTCCACCACCTCTGCCTAGCCGTACCTTGCCTTGGCACCACCTGCCACTTCCCTGACACACCCCATCTTTGAGCCTTGACGCGCGCCAAGGTAGCCACGACCGAGTGCACAGCCGCTGACGCCCTCATCTCTCACGACCGACATGTCAAGCCGCTAAGTTTGACCTCTGCAGCTCGCCACCCTAGGAGTGCTAGGACCAATGTGCCACTGTGGCTTGCCTACCTCACCCCTGCGATTGCCAACCACCACCGAAGACTTCTGCGCCATCCCCGCTGGCCACATGCCACTGCCCAAACGAGGCAGTCACTGTGCCGAACCGCCTTGAAGCACCTATAAAAGTTGCAGGCCTCCTCTGTGAATTGCTTTGGCTACTAATTAGCTTCCCCCAACCTCCCTTGTTTCTTGTCGGCCGGAGGAGCACCGTCGCCGCTGAATTCCCCTTGGTGAGTCCAATCTTCAATTCCGATTGATTATTTCCCATTCTCTAATTGCTCATGCCCGTAGCTTCCTTAGGGCCACCTGATCACCACCGAACACCTACCATAGCTTCTCTCCCCTTCTACCTTGCCAGCCACCTTCTTCCCCGTATAGCCATGGCACCTCACTGTGGGCACACCACCATAAGCCACCCCAGCCCGAGTCGGCCATGGCATCGACACCCCCTCACTCCAAGGATGCTCCAGCCCCCATGCTTTCCTTATTTTAACTATCGGAAAGCTACTATGCCATGCTAATGTATCGAGAACTCCCCACCACTGTCGATCGTCTACAGTGGCCCTCAGTCACGACCAACCCCTAAAATGGAAACCCCATCGACTCTATGAACACATCCATACCATTGCTTGCCCTCAGAAACCTGTGTAGCACCACCAATTAACCACAATTAAAATCCCCTGTTTCGGTACTACAATATTCAACTAAAGGTCGAAGATGAGTACTGTTCACCTAGGCCGAGCCGAACAGTACAAGCCCAAAGCTTTTAAGCCAAATTGGGCTGGCCAAAACACTATTCATTCTATGCATTACTGTTCACCCGAATGTAGCACTCAATTCGTTAGTGAATAGTACCGATCCGCTACTGCAGCATTTCAACCTGTTATGAATAGTGAACCGACCCCCCATGAACATAAAGTCTGTTATAATTCACTACAAAATCCAAAATACATATTTATGCCCATTTTGACCCACTAAGTCCATTTCCATCTCCGTTTAACCTAAACAGATTTTGATAAAATCCTAGCCAACCCGGATGTTATTTTAAACCTGCATCTAGTACCGTTCCAACCGTTACTATACACCGAAAGCCTGATAATACATATATAGCCATTTCAACTATCTCGATCTCACCTAGTCCAATTCCAACTCCGATTAGCCAATCCAAGTACTGCCTAACCTGACCACCCAACCTATATTTTTTTATATCTTTTTGGTTATTTTATTGTATTTTGTTCCAGTTTGTATTCTGCAAAGTAGGAACTTATTTGCCCTTGTTTTCTGTGCTAGTGAACGGACCCAGTGAGTTGGTCAACAGAAAAACTACAAGAACAATTAAAGTAAGCCTGAAGCCTACAAAGAAGACCGAAGATATCGAGAAAGGAGGCAAGTCCCTATATTGAACATGTTGAGCCTAGTTTTTAAATGCAATATTTTGATTTTTCAGATACAACTGCATGCTTGCCATTATTGTATATAGATTGCCGAACTACACCATACAATTGATACCTTTTTATATCCTTGTCTTGATAATACTTTTTTTCTTATCACCATATGATACTTATAATGGTAATAATGCTAGATCATGATTGTGCTTAGATATGTTTTAGATGTAATAGTGATTACGACACAAACATTGCAATCAGAAACTTGAAATATGATAATGATAGTGGTAACGTGGGTTACCACTAGAAACAGGGGATGCTTTATAAAATGGTGGAGTCTCGGGTGAGTGGTTGATTTGAGACCGGAGCAAGTATTGCCTGAAGTCTGGATTGTTGGTTTGTCTCGCCTAAGTCGATTAAGGATCGAATCCGTGCGCGTTCATTTCTACACCCAATCGTGCAATTACAAGTTTGGTATGGAACGGACTTGGCCAACTAATTTGCTTGATTTTGGTGTGGACTCCTGTGCCAGTGTAATAGGTTGGGGATGGCCCGCGGAGTCATTGCCCGGTTAAAAAAATTGGAGGTGAACTTATAGGGGTCACTGCACAGGAGGGACCAGAATGGCCCCTGCTCTTACATGTAGTGCACACTCGATCGATGAGGGAGAGACTCCCTAATAAGTGGTCGACAATATAAGATAATCATATCCTATAGGTAAAGTTGTATACCTCTGCAGAGTGTTGTAATCTATTTGAATAGATGTGCCTCCAGTTATGGGCAAAGTGTGGAAATACCACAGTATGTAGTTTTCATAAAGTGGTGATTGGTATGGTGGTATGGTAAAGGACATGGACTGAGGTGTATGAATTGGACATGGTGAATAATTGTAAGCGGAGTTGCCCGCACAAAGTCAATTGATATTGGAAAAATCTTGATTTTAGTTAAAAATAGCTAAGTCATATGTTTGAAAATTAGTTATGATATGATATTTGATAAATTGGCTTCACGTAAAAAACATAATACCATCTGTTAGTTAAGCCTTGCATATAGACAATAACCCTATAAATGCATTCTACTATAGGGATTTGCTGAGTACCTAGTATACTCAATCTTGTTTATTTTCACTAAAACAGATGCCAGAAGAATAAATGCGCTTCAAGCTTATGTGTTAGGATTGCGACCGCACTCAAGCGTTTCTGTGAAAATTTCCTTCAATTCTTCTGAATGTAGTTAAATTTTTTGGTTTGGACGCTTGTAAAGTTGCTAAAGTTAACTGCTAGATTTTATTTTAATCAAGTTAACTTTTTAAAAACATTCATAAGCTGGTATGATACTCTTTCTGTCAGCAACTAAACTCCTGAGCTGATATAGGACGTTGACACTGTTCCAAAAATGGGACTACTACAATTATCCATTCACCAGGGGACACGATCGGAGCCATCAGTCTTCGTCGTCTGTTACATGATCGGACGGCATTAGACATGTGTAGTAGTAAGTCAACTGTACACGTGCCGATTGCCAACTATCAGGTACGCGCACACTCACACGTTCATATACAATCACTTGTAACCACTTGTAATCAGGGGTAAACCACGTCGCAACAGAAAATGAACCACGACCGTGGCATGCTACGCCTGCCAAGGTCCACGTACGCGCGTCGTGACAATCGGCACGATCAGCCGCTCCGGGAAAGTTTCGAGCACCGCCGCATGCAAACTCGGGAGCTGACACTATCACGCTCACGCGCGCTCAGCTGGCTAGCGCTACTGACACATCCACCGAACTAGCTGAAAGGAACGCATCGCGTTCGCACGCAGATCGGTCTCACATCACAGCACGGTCAGCTTCTTCGCGCGCCCGATTTTGTCCTTTCCTTTTTACCAACATTCGATTCAGCGACAACCGAGCATGGATCGGTGGTCATGGCACCGATGCACGCACGCTGGGCGGGGAGGCGATGCTAGTTATCAGGTCAGAGAGAGGCCTGTTCGCAAGAAAAGTTGAAACATGGAGGCTAAGCTACCAGCTAGGGGAGATCGAATTGGCGAGAAGAAGCGGCGAATCTATGTGCACTGCTGCTATGATCGGATCACATCCAGTCGTCTCGATCGAAGCCACCGCCTGGGTAGTAATGGTCGAACGGATCGACGCCCAGGCCGCCGTCGCCGGGGATGAAGCCGTCCCAGCCCACGTCCATGATGCCATCCAAGCCGAACAGGTACATGGGCTCCGGCCACTCCGCCACGTCGACTCCAGACGCCGCCGAGGCAGCCGACGCCGAGGAGGAGCAGGACGGCGAGACCACAGAGGCAGGGGAAACAGAGCAGTTGCTCGTGGCCGCCGCCGCCGGCTGCGGCGGTGGCGGTGGCGCCGTGATCTCGTGCGGCTGGATCATCGGCACCGCCTCCTCCTCCTCCTCCGCTTGCCGCAAGAGGTCACCACCGTGCTGCTGAGGCGGCGGCTCTTGCTGCGTCGGCGACTCGGCGGCAGCTGCTATTCGACCTCCTGAGCGGGAGGAGGGGCCTCCTCCAATGGCCGGTGCGTGACGGGGTCGATGCCCATCTTGCGGAGATTGTTCTTGATGTGGGTGTTCCAGTGGTTCTTGATCTCATTGTCCGTCCTCCCGGGGAGCCGCGCCGCGATCTTGGACCACCTGCGCGCGCGAAAAAAAAAACACAGGAAACAAACAACCGATTGGTTGGTCATCCGTGACGAGATCAAAAGCCTGAAACTCGAGCCGCATGCTGAACGAAAGGCGCAAAAACGCCAAGAATTTTGTCGTCTGCACACTCACCTGTTGCCGAGCTGCGCGTGCAGGTCGATGACGAGCTTCTCCTCCTCGTCGGAGAGCAGGCCCCTCTTGAGGTCGAGCCTCAGGTAGTTCGTCCACCGCAGCCTGCAGCTCTTCCCACACCTCAGCAGCCCTGCCGCGCACAATCACACACACACACGTCACAGATGCATGTAAGGTTACATGGCACGCATTCGTTCATGCATGTATGGATGGATGGAGCAGGGTATCCGGGCCGCCTCACCTGCGAGCTTGGGGACGACGCGCCAGCAGCAGCGGCCGTGGGTGAGGACGAAGCCGACGAGCTTCTGGTCCTCCTCCGCCGTCCACGGCCCCTTCTTCAGGCCCACCTTGCCGCAGCACGGGTGCCTCCCCATCTCTCTCTTCCCTCCTCCAAACAACCAGCAGGTGGTAAGATCCCTCTGTTCTGACCTGGGAACTGGGAGTTCTGCTCTGTGTGACGACGGCCTGCCTGCCTGTCTCTGTTCCAAGAAAGATCGGTGCACCAGAGTTGCACTTATAGAGAGGAGGGTCAGGTCACAGTCGAGAGAGAGGGAAGGGTTGCGATGCGAGCGACGCGCACGTGGCGGGAGGGAGAGGGCGGGGAGCGTCGTACGTGTGAGCCCGTCTCTGAGGGCGCCATGCCCACGGCGACTGTGGCCGGGTTGGGCTCCGGTAACAGCATGCAACCTCTTGGTTCTGTTCATCCTTTCCCCGAGTAAAATCAGTGCTCAGATTGTCCTGAGTAGTAACTGAACGCTCCAACACGTAGCTCCAAATTTGTTGTTATCTGTTTTCTATAATTTTTTTATCTTGTTTCAGGGCTCTGTAATCTGGATTTAGATTCTCCGCCATTTCGTTCGGATGTAAAGGCACACAAGGGAAAATCTTCCCTTGCCAAAAAAAAAAACGAAATGCAAATATTGGCCTACAAGTAACAAAGTGCAAATGTTGTAATCGAAACGCAAGGGGTACATGCGCTTGTAATCTTGTAGAGACGACAAGAGAGGAGTGATGCGCACTTGCGCAGCTTCGGGTCCCATGAGATAGGAGTGATGCATACGAGCTAAATCATAATACGAACAAAGTAGTTTTAAGACTTCTTTTTAGAGAAAAAGGTTTTAAGATGTCTTATCACAGAGTCGATCGGACCGTTCATATAGAGCTGGTTGGAAGTACCAATCATCAACCACACCGGTCCCTGATCACGTCGGATGGTTCGACTACTCATGTTTCCGACCACGTCGATCTCTGACCACGTTGTCCAGTTTGACCACACAGGTCTTTGACTACACTGGTCTTTGATCACGCTGGGCTTCGACCACGTTGTCCGGTTTCATCACCCGTATCTCCAACTATGCTGGTCTCTGACCACATTGGTCTGAGACCACGCCGATCATGTCAATTTTCGACCACGACAGTCTTTGATCGCACAGATCTCTAACTACTCCATCGATCTTCGACCATGTTGTATTATGACCACACAGGTCTCGACCACGCCGGTTTCGATCACATTGGTTTGACCACGCTGGTTTAGATCACACAGAACTTGATCACGTCGGTTTTGACAATGCTGGTTTCGATCACACAGATCTCGATCACGTTAGTTTTGACCACGCTGATTTCGATCACACAGATCTCGACCACGTCGGTTCCGACCACATTGGTTTTGATCACATAGATCTCGACCACGTCGGTTCAAACCATGTTGGTTTCGACCACTTTGATCTTTGATCACGTCGATCTTCAATCACACAGGTCATCGACCACGTCAATCTTCGACCTCGTTGGTTCAACTACGTCGGCTCGACCACATTGGTGCGACCACACAGGTCTTCTGAACAACAGACATGGTAGTTTCATGATAACAACGCCGGTAGTTTCGACCAAACACCAAGATCGGTAAAAGACTAAGAACACATTCTTAGCCCTATCTACTCATACATTTGCCTTACGCATCCCCTTGAAGTTTGACGACTCACATCTATACTTCAAGTCCGGGTCATCGTCTTTACATGCAGCAACACATGATGCACTCTTCACTTGACCTCCATCAACACATGATGGGTGTTTACTTGACTTGATGATCTACACATGATAATCTCCTCTTAGGCATGCATCAACTCATGATGCATCCACCACTTAACTTGATGATTTTCAACGCATAAAGTCATCCCAAGTCTCCTCATTTGTGGAACCTAACATATTCATCCAACTCATAGGAAATGTTAGTCCATAAAATAATTGTCATCAATTACCAAACTTCACCATTAACTCATAATAGAGAGAGTGGATTCTACAATCTTTTCCTTTTGGTAATTTATGATAATCTCAATAAATAATAAGATAAAAATTGAATTGCGAGTATACAACATGTACACAACACTTGTATACTATAAGGTAACCTTTTAAAGCAAAAGTTACTTATCCAGTTGTTATTAATCATCCAACCATTAACACATAATAAAAGAACTAGATGACAACCCAATTATAAGTATATATGAACTACACAAGCTATATATACTCATGAGATATGTTTCAAAATAAAGATCCTTAATATGTGGAAATAGAACATTGATCAATACTAATGAAACCACAAAAAATAGAGTGAAATCCTTCTAAATGCCATATAAGAATGTATCATGAAAGCATATGCACATTTTCAAGTTTGACTTATTTGGAGAAGTTCGTTCTATATTTCGGATCCAAGAAATAGAATAAGATAAGAATGATATCGAATGTGTATCTCAATGATTTTCACATTTTCATCCAAATAAGACTAAGTAATAATATACTCAAACAGGCATATTAGTCTCACATATAGATTTGTCATTTAATCATATATTTGGATGTGAGGAATGCAATAAGATTATAAGAAAGATATCGAATATGTATCTCAATGATTTTACCTTTTCATCCATATGAGACTAAGTAATATCATAATCAATAAACATGTTAATCTCACAATTGGATTTGTCATTATCAGCAAAACCAACTTAATGGAGTTTGAACTTACAACTGTCGCTGTCGTGCAAGCTATATAAGGTGGACGTCAGGGAGAAGTTGGGGAGGACCTGGGCCAGATCCAAGGGAGAGTAGCAGTAGAGCAAGCTTTTTCGCATTACTTTCTTCATTGTAATTCCACATTACTTTCATCTATTGTACTCACTTCTTTGAGCATTAGTCAACGAGAAGTAGGGCAGTTATTCTCACTGTAGAAGGCCTGAACCTGTATAAAAAATCTTGTGTCTTGCCTTTATGTGTTGATAGCCAGTCCTCAAAAGTTTCTCTGAACCCAAAAAAATCATTATGTAAGATCGATATTAAAACATCAATAGTTAACACCGTCAGTAGGATACTTTTTCGCCAATTCTCCGGTAATTCCTTGTCAGTGAGTTCTTTTCTTTTTTATGTCCTCATGGCAGAAGAATGGAACGAGGAGAACTGATTCAACCTAGCGGAATACATAGATCTTGACATGGATTACTACTACAACTTCGAGCAGATAATGCTTTCATCCGACAGTGTGGCTTTCTCTTGAAATTCATCACGAGATCTTAGAGATCACATTGTGGATAGGGCTGAGGATGGATCCTTATCCCCCACAACATTACGCTCAAAGGAGGAATCGGTTTCCCAAGAGCATGGGTCGATCCGACCACCAACAGGACTCACAACATGGCAAGGTAAACTGCCCCCAAGTGTTCCGGTCCCACCGCGGCCATGAGATCAAGCTCAGCGAGTTCTGGAATCCAGCATTCTAGGACTCTACGAACATCTAGTAGTCGTAACTCTCATCTTGTCCCCGCAAAGAGCGTGGGTAGGCTCCCTGTGAGTTCGCCCATACTCACGCAGGGTTCAACTCCAATGGAAGATAGTTATAACCCGGAATTCCCCTTCCCAGAGGGGTTTATTCCAGGTCGTGATGTGCTCTCATTGGATCATTCTTCAAGTGAGGAGGCCTCTAACAGAAGTAGAGATTATCTACAGGAGGTCTTCGCTCTCCCATCAGATGCTAATCACTCTCTCAGAGGAAGGCTTGACAACGCTTTTCGTCGATCACACACTACGACCCCTCATAGTGATGGTGAGGAGGCCTCCAATGATGAGTCAGGTGAGTACTCTGATGAGCGCGGAAGAAATACTCGAAATAATCGCTCTTTGATCCAATCCATGATACATCACCATGGCTGGCTCCACAGCAAACATCTCCTCCTCAATTATATCCATGACCAATTCTTCTGGCATACTGCCAACTCCTTCCTTCAATCATTTGAACAACCTGAAGTTGACACGGGAGAATCTCCTTTGGAAGGTGAAAATATTGCCCTACCTCTACAGCCAGCAACTTCTCGGATATGTTGACGACACAAATCCTTGCCCAGACGAAGTTGTCACCATGACAACAGATGGAGGGTAGGTTATCACAGCTCCCAATCCAATGTACCTCACCTGGCTACAACATGATCAATTGGTGCTAAGTACCCTCCTCCCTCCATGGCACCGGAGGTGCTCTCCCAGGTGCTACTACTCAATACAACAGTCGAAGTATGGACGACGCTAGATCAGATGTTTGCAGCACACGCCTCCATGCGTGTGGTGCAAATTCGCATCCAGTTGGCAAACATAAAGAATAATGACATGATTGTTGTGGAGTATTTCAGAAAGGTGAAGAACCTAACCAGCACCATAACATCCATCGGGCATCCACTCTGGAATGAGGAGATTGTGTCCTATCTCCTGGATAGGCTCTGTGAGGAATATGACTCACTTGTGACATCATTAACAACGCATCCAGAGCTTTGTCACTCAATGATTTCTATGCTCATCTCATAAGCTTTGACCTACACATGGAGTAGAGCAATGTAGGGCTACACCTTGTAAGTGCCTCAGCTAATCTGGCACATAAGAGCAAGGGGAATGACAGCAACATAAGCATCTGTCATGGCAACAAGAACTCCTACCATGGTGGTAAGGGAGGCCACACCAGTGCCGATGGCAATGGCGGTGCTACAACGGTAATGGCAGCCACTTCCAATCATGCAGGAGCTACAACAATGGTGATCATAATCAGTCGTGCCATTTTGGGGGAAATCATCCTACATGTCAGGTTTGTGGGAAGATTAGTCATTTAGCTCTAAAATGTTATGATAGATTCGATCATGCCTACCAGCCTGAAGAGAAGCATGTTGCGGCATTTGCATCTTCTCCATCCTAGAGGTTGATACCAATTGGTATACTAAGATGGGCATTATAGATCATATCACCAGTGACCTTGATCACCTGACTATGCAAGAATGCTACACTGGCCATGATCAAGTGCAAATGCTAGTAAAAATCTTCTCTCAGTTCATCATTTTTCAAAAGACAATGATGTGTTTCTTGAGTTTCATCCTAACCAATTCTTTGTTAAGGATCGCCACACAGAGTCTACTTCTACACAACAAATGTGAAAATGGGCTCTATCCCATTGCGCCAACATTGAAGTTCATGAAGGTCTTTCTTGCTGTTACACCATCCTAGAAGCAATGGCATAGCCACCTTGAGCATCTGTCATCTTCTATTCTTTGTCAAGCCCAGTCCTGCAGTCTAATCAACTTTTAGTCTCCACAAATAAAGATGCAACTTCAGTTTGTGATGCTTGTCAGTTAGCTAAGAGACATCAATATGCATTCTCTAGTTCCAATAATGTGTCATCTGCCCCATTAGAGCTTGTTCACTCTGATTTTTGGGGACCTTCTATAACCTCTATCAATGGATTTCGTTTCTATGTAAGTTTCATTGGTGATTACAGTAGATACATGACATGCGTCATTTTCGCATTTATTTAGCCGTCATTTTACCCTCATATTCTTCGTATTTTAAGACCATTTATCATCATTTACATGTTTTTCCATATTTAATTGCTCAAAATGGACCATTTTACATCTTTTGCAATTTTCCGCAGGCCGGCGCGATCTAGGCGCATAAACGACAAATTTGGACTACTCCGTACAGATGTGCGCATCGACACGAATGCGTAGGATCTTTCCGCGATGAAATCGGACTTCCGAAGGGCCAGAATGGAAGAAATGAAATGGGAGATGGACCTAACTGTAAACCCTAGAAATTTTCGAGGGCTAAATCAAAAATTTCCAAATCCCATCTCCTAAAACCCACGCCGCCGCCGCCGCCTGGAGGACTTGAGCCCGGTATTGCTTTGTCTCCCCTTTGCCTTCTCACCTCCCCCGGTTCTTCTCCACATCCGGCCGCCGGCGAGGCCGGGCCGACTCGCCGGCGCGCCACCAGGCTTCGCCGCCCCTCCCTCTCTCCTCCCTCGGCCGCCCCTCTGCTCACCTCTCACTACCGGACGCCACCTCACCACCTCTCCTCCTCCGCCGCTTCTCCTCTGCGCCGTCTTCTCCTCCCTCAGCCGCAGCTCCTCCTACTTCCCACCTCCATCTCCTCCGCGCCACCAAACGCCGCCCCCTCTACTTCGCCTATTCATCCTCCACCGCATCTCCCTCTTCCTCTCCTTCCACCGCGCCTCTTTCTCCATCTCAACCCCCGCTGCTCCTCCTCCTCCACTCCCTTCCTCTGCCGACCTATTCTTAGCCCCTCAGATCCGGCGCCATCGCATCTCGTCTCCACCCGTGCGCCCAATCTCCTCGCTGCTCTTCACCGCGCACCTCGGCGCGCCACCAGCATCTCCCGTCGCCACCGACGCTGGCAGCTCCTTCACCGACTGCAACTTCTTCACGGCATCACCGACCCTCCTTCCATGGCCGCCACCGACACCGACGGCATCAACCCCTGCATCCACTTCACTGAGGCGACGGCGAGCCCTGATCCTTCACCGAGCCCTCCTCTGCTTCCTCTTCAATTTGGTTGATTGCTTCTCCTAAATCTTCTGTTCTCAGTTACCATTACCGATACTATTTCCCTGTTAATTGATGCTATATGAACTGTGAAATGTTATTTGTGATGTGTGCATGAGATCAGTGGAGATGTTATTGTTCTCTGTTTTGTCATTGTGATTTATGCTCAATTGACTTTGCAATTTGTGCTGTTAGTAGTAATTTCAAATTGTTATCTATGTTGGTCAGGGAGTATTGCTAGTGTCTGAGATTTTTGTTGTGTTGTGTTAGATTGTTAGTATCCTGTCAGGTGTTCATGTTAAGTAATTTGTTTTGTGCCGTAGTATTTGTGTGCGCGATTTAGCTAGCCGGAAACCGTCTTCCTTCCCCTTGCTGTCTAGACCCACCTAGTGCTTCTACATTCTCCGTTGTGCTTCTCAACCTCCCCTTTTTCTTCTTTGTGCGGTTGGTCGTTAGCGAGGTCGTGTAGTCGTTTGTAGTTGTTGTTGTGTTGTCCATCCATCGTCTAGTTAGCCATCGTCCGTCTTCTACCTTGTTCTCTCTCTCGGCTCCCCTAGTGCTTCTCGGCTCCCCCTTTCTTTCTTGCGGTCGGTAGCTAGTTAGATCGTCGATCGTTAGTTGTGTTTGTCCATTTAGTCGTCGTGTCATTAGTGTCGTCGTTTGTGCGTCGTTCGTTTAGTCTATCGTCGTGTTGTTCGTTCGGTCGTACGACGTCCATTCGTACGGTCATTCGTCCAATCGTTGTTTAGTTCGTTTGTTTAGTCGTTCGTCGTTTTGTCCGTGCGAGTTAGAGTACATTCTGTAGTTCATTCGTTCGGCTGATTCGGTAGACGTTTTAGGTTTAGTTCTCCCCCGTTTTGATAGACCTAGCTTTAGCTGAGTATCGGTAGCCTTAGTCTAGTCCCTGTGGAGAACACGTCACTTGCCGCTATTTCAGTGGCAGCCCGTGCACTTGCGGGTGTGCTATTTTTGCACGATCAAGCATTTTGGCGCCGTTGCCGGGGATTAGCTTAGAGCGACAGTGTTAGACTATAGACTAGGTCGTTTTTTGTTTTGTTTTGCTTGTTTTGTGTTTGTGCTGACCTGTCTTTCATATTGTCATTGTCCATACTTGTGATATATTGCTAATCCCTAACCCTTTCCCTAGTTACTTCTCTCTTTCGCGATTTTTCGTATCCATTCTCGCAGGTTAATCGATATAAGTACTTATTGAGGCTATGGCTTACTATTCTGATTCTCGTGGTTTTATGAGCACTCCTAGCACTTATGATATTCTTCAAGAACAGGTAAATCTATTATCTCGCCAGTTAGAATGCTATGCTTTAGAGCGAGGAGTTGTGTTAGAGAGCGGGCATGATCATTACAGTTCTTTATTAGGCGCCCACTCTCCAGTTGTTCCTATATGCCAGACTTGTGGTTTTCAGGGCCATTCACCCGCTGAGTGCCGGCGTGGTTATTTGTCCACTCCAGAGTGTTACGGGATGAGCTTTGCTCAGCCGAGTGGGCCATACCCTGACACTTATCACCCTGGATGGCCTGAGCCCTCGAGTGTGTCATATGGAAACAACAACCCTGATATCTCATCCTTTTCTTCTAGTATACCATTGCAGGGTTTTAGGTATGGAGATCAGGATACTTCTCATTGGTCACACCAGCATTATCCTGTACCTCAGCATCAGTCTCCTACTCCTGAGCTCGATCAGTTGTCCAGATTTGAGGAGAGGATTTCTAGGATGATAGGAGATTTCGAGAGTAGAATGAGTAGTGACTTCGCATTGGATCCGACACCTCCTGCCTGTAGTTTATCTATGCCTTCACCGAGCCAGTTTACAGTTCCTATGTCTGAGTTCTTAGAGCAGTCTCATGAGCCACCTCCTTCACATGATCAGGCTGCCAGACTTGATGCATTATGCAAGGAACTGATGACTGTGCCTCCTGGTGATGATCGTGCGATGGCGATTCAGGACGAGATTGAGGCGATTATGAGCATCAGGTCTACTTGTGTGGATAGTTTTACCGTTTCACAGCCTTCCATTAGCACCACAGAGATAGTTCTGGATAGAGATGAGAGTCAGCCTACCAGTCTTACACCTGATCTTGCTAGCGAGGGCCTGTTGTTGGAGACACTACAGATACACTTAGAGGCACCTCAGTCGGATCCTTCGCCTATTGACTCTGAGAGAGAGATCACTGAGCTAGATGATGATGAGTTCATTATGGATATGCTTTTGAGTTCTGAGGTTCCACTTATTGATGAGGGGGCTGCTTCCGATGTTGAGGAGTACATGTCTATTGATCTACCACCAGCTACTTCCTTCGTCGACATCGCCCCTCTGGAGGTTTCTACTACCGTACATTCTCCTTCACCTACACTTCAGGTAGTATGGAAACTCTTCCCCGACCACCTCAGGTTTGATTTCATCGGCCTTGACAAAACATATTCTATTACTGATTGTGCTTATCTCACTTATAGTCCTCATGATGTACCTTATCGATATGCTTACGTGATTGGATATTCTATTGATGACTTAGAGGGCGTCGACCCTATCACACATACTTGCCATATCTTTGAGGTTGTTTGTAGGGTTTCACTTTTGTACCATCGACTACGTATACGAGTGGACTTGACTCGAGTCGATATTCCTTGGGATCCGGGTGGATTTCGAGGCATGTTGTTTTATGAGGAGGGCGGACATGTGCCTTTTCCATGTCCCGTCCTTGGCCCTCCTCCCGCTACATCCAAATGAGCATCTCTTTATCTTTTTATTTCCATATCTTTTGTTAGTTTTTGTTGGTTTCTCCTCTTTTCTTTCTTTTTATTTCAGGTCCCGTGCTAGATCTTCATCCTTGTACGTGCGAGAACTGCTAAATCAATTAGTATTTGTACTGATATAGACTTGACAGAAAGCGTACCCATAAGAACTCCTATGGCCTCCTGAGCTTCCTCGGCCGTGATGTGATTGACTCGGCCGTGGTTTGGTGCTGATGTATTCTTACTGGCTGGCGAGGACTGCTGTCCCTTGTTGTGTACTGAGGCTTGACTGCGCATAGAGGCGGTTCCCAGGTTGATTCTCACTGGATTTGTCTGTCGTTGCGGGCATTGGTTAACAAAATGACCCTTTTCTCCACACCCGAAGCAGCTTCTGCTGGTGGCAGGGTTTGCCCTAGTGGACTGGCTTGCTGAGCGTGACATTTGAAAAGAGCCTCCACTCGAACGGGGTAGGGAAGATGTGGCTCGGGATCGCTCGGAACTTGAGAATGAGGGGTTGTTAAGGAGTTTCTGGATAAACCTCCCTTGGGGTTGCTGTACTGACAGCTTCCGCTTGTGGTTAGCCTCTAAGTTCTTCTTTTCATTTTCTAAGGCCAACGCCTTATTTACCAGCTGGTGAAAGCTAGTAAAATCTTGGGTGATTAGCTGCACTCTTAGTTCATCCTTTAACCCCTCAAAGAATCTGTCAATCTTTTCTTCCTCTTCTTCTATATCCTTCTGAGCATACCGGGCCAGCTGCGTGAATTTTGTAAGATATTCACTGACAGATAGGTTCCCTTGCTTGAGATTGTGGAATTCATTCTTCTTTATCCGCATTATTCCTGCTGGAATGAAGTTGTCTTTGAAAGCTTTCTTGAACTCTGACCATGGGATAGCTTCCATGTCACTCCCGGTGGTAGCATCTTCCTGGCCTCTGGCAGCCAAGTAGTTCTCCCACCATGCGGCTGTAGCGCCTTGAAGCTGGTGTGTAGCAAACACCACTTTGTCTTCATCTGCAATTTTGGCCAACCTTAGCTTCCTTTCAGTGTCTCGGAGCCAATCTTCGGCGTCAAGTGGTTCTTCTGCCGATGTGAATGTAATTGGTCTTGTCCTTTGGAAATCCCCTAAGTCAGCTCTGTGCCCGCCAGAGTTTCCTTGTTGTCCAGCATAAATGGCTTGTAAAATCTGAGTTTGTTGTGCCATTGCTTGGGCTATTGTAGGATGTTCCGGTGATTGTTGAAGAGGGTCATTGCCTTGATCCTGGTTCACGCCTTGTTCTTCAGGCAAGGCCCCGTGGTTTGAGTTAACTTCAGTTTGGTTAGCATGGGCCTGAGCCCTGGTGGTCCTTCGACTAGCCATCTGCAGTTGGTGCTTCGTAACTTAATACTAATGCTAAGTAGATAAGAATACCCTCCCATGTCATAAAAGAAAACGACAAAACAAAGGGCAAAGCAACTTTCAACATAAGGCCTATATTAGGCCGTACATTAAACACACAAACATCCACATAGCCAGCTTTTAGACTGGACTTTATAGTTATAATATATTAAGGTTCAACAAGATAACGACTACAATACTAAAGGACTAGTGCATCATCCTACAATACAGGAACTAGTAATTGCACTACGCATGGTAAGTACAGCACTACTCTATCTACTCCTCCAGTAGTAGGCTTGGGCCCACGGTAGATAGGCTGATCTTTGTGGCCTAAATACTGCAAGAGCTTGTGTAGTATGCTAGCAAACTCTCCTTCATGGATTCCACGGGCCAGGTAGCTCCTAGTTGCCTTCATTGCCCACTCTTGCCATCTGTAAATTAAATTGCTAATGCTAGAATTTTTTTTCCCAAAATAACTAATGAAAGGTAGAGTAGAACAGATCTAACAGGGATAAGGATAGAAATAGTATGCTATATTTTTCGAAATCATTTTGATAAGTTCTTCAAGTATTGTGACCCTATATCCATCCTAGTACCATTCTAAGGCTTTTACCCTGCAGTCGTATGCTCTGATACCAGCGCTGTCAGACCCGGATTTTTCAACCCGAATCTTACTGTGTTTCACTGCACTATTCCCTGGATCAGTAGCTAGTGCACACAGGTACATTGCTGAATCATTTCATACATCGCATAATCATCCATTATACTACATAAATTGAAATACACCACGTCGGGTGATAGTTTACAAAAGGGGCCGATCAGGCCGAATGACATTATTACAAACATGCAGCGGAAACATAGCGAAAGCAAACCAAATCCACAGGCAAGCGACTGGAAGGTACTGTGTGCATTATATGTCACCAGCTAACTAGTAACATACGTGCACACAAAGCCTGGAGTCCACTTGTCTATGCTAAATCATCGTAGCCTACGCCCTAGTTTCTTCCGTCGTTCTTCTCCTCCGTAGCAGGAGCATCTTCGTAGGCATAATGGTCCTGTGTTCCTGTTCCTGAATTTTTGTCGCAAAAGCGAGCGTGAGCACTCCGACCCCGTGCTCCGCGAGCCAACACACCTAATGCAATATCTAACATGTATGGCTAAACAAAGGATGGCTCGGGTTCTTTTATTTGCAGGAGTGCTTTTGAATACAATTATATAAAAATTTCCTAAGACTTAGCATTTTTAGAAATGACAGAGTTTTTAAAGAAATACTCATGTATATCAGTGTTACAGAATCCATCCACCATTACATGGCTTCTGCACCATATATCTTCTTTCAGCGTTATAGCCGCTTAACTTGCCACTGGGACGACACCCAGGACAATTCCAAACCAGGGCTTTCCACTGCCCTTCCACTTTTCCATTCCCAACCATAAGATTTTTGAAATAGAACTATATCTGGTTAAGTTCCCATGTCTGCCCATGACCGTGGGCACGGCTATTCGAATAGTTTTAGACTCTGCAGAGTTTGTACACTTTCACCACAAGAGACAATCAACTCGTTGCCCCACATGATTCCTTAGTCATGTGGTTGAGCAGACCATCACAGTAACCGTTCAAAGTACCTTGCCCCTTCCATCATTTCACCCTATGGGTCGCTCCCACTTGCGGTGGGTCCCATACGTTGTGCGGGATGTTCTCCTTCTGAACGTCTAGCAGCTGGGCACCACCCCTGCTAGCCCGCCACAGCAGAACTTCACTCTCTACGAGTGTCCCATTCAAGCCGTCACACAGACCGCCACTTGCACTACTCCAACACCCACTCCTGGAAGGATGACTTTCAGGGTCCGGCACATCTACTAAGCCAAGCTATACTTTACAGACTTGTGGTTGTACTGTTGTACACGGGTTGACATGACAAGATTCGGTCCTTATTGGTATCCGGGCGGTCTACCACTAACCCACTTTGTGCTTCCACTGCACCACACATTCACACCCTCGAACCAATCCGCCCAGATGTTTAAGTATGTTGGGTTTTTTTTTTCGGGAATATAAAGTAATCATATCAACATATACCAATCATTCCCGTCATGACTGCCCAAATCAATTTCTCATGAATAAAAGTGATGCTTGGGACAATTTCTTGCCCCAAATCCCTAATCATTGCTAAGCATGGCATATAATTATGGACTTATTTTCGAAATGTTAATATTATATTTTTGCTAAGGCGACAAGGCTCACATATCCAAACATTTCAACGGATTACTATTACCAAGCATTATGTTAGGTGTATAACTATCACTTCTGGAAATGAACATATTTTACCACATAACATATCAGCATGCATGTTGATAATTTAAAAGAAATTAACTTTGCAAAAACATGGGTTCAAAATGATCAAAAAGTGTTGACTCGCCTGGGTCACAGGGGTTTTGGTCTTGGTCTTCCGAAGCTTCTAGGGCAGCTGCTTCCTCTTCCTCTTCCTGGGCCTCATATGCTATTTAATCGCGCGAAAACCGAAATAAGAGCAAAGCAGCAATCACTCAAAAAGCCACCAGAAATTCAAACAGACTCTAAAAATTATGGTTCTGGTTTCATTTGGCAGGCCTCGAATTTAGACGAATTTAGAAATTTATCCCACTCAATTTGGAGTCAAGATGAACAAGTTACAAGCATTTAAAGTTCTCAGTTCCTAATAATTCCAAAAATTGGGAAAAGTCTGACATGTGGGTCCCATTAGTTATTTTGATTATTTCACAATATATTTTATTTCTCTGTACAGTGTCTATGACTAGTGGGTCCTACCAACATTTTTAATCCATTTTTGTTATTTTATTATTTCTTGTGCTGCTCCTATGGCAGGTGGGCCCGGAGTTATTTTATCATTTTTATTTCCAGCCCGAGGCCACTGACATGTGGGCCATATACTGCTAGCTGGGCCCACTTGTCAGGGGGTGAGTTAACAGTACTTAAGTGGACCCTTACCCACTAATCGTCATTAGCTCTTAAAAGAATGGCATTAACCCTTATTACTATGAGCCAAAAATGGGTAGAATCCCCTACAGTACCTGCGGCCAAGGGGGTTCGAACGTGCTTGTGCGGGGTGGGGACGAGCGGCTCTAGCCACTCGGCTCACCGGTCTTACCTGACCGAGAGAGGCGAGACGACGCTTTTAAGCCAGGTGCGGGGAGGGGTCGGGGCAGAGAAGCTCGGGGCGGCGGTGCCGACGGCGGACGGTGGTCGGAGGCCTCGGGTGCTTGTCCAAAACGCGTTCCTTAGCCTGCGGGGATGCCGGTGGTGAAGTCCACGGGGGCTGGTGGGCCGGCGGCGTGCGGGGCGGCGAGTCGGAGAGGGACGTCGACGCCGGCGAGCTGGGGTCCACGAGAGGCTTGGGGAAGACCGGGGGCGAGTTCACGATGCCCTGGAGATGGTGTGGATGAAAGGAATCGGATTCCTACGGTGGGAGTCGGCGGGGGAAAGGTGACGCCGGAGCTAGGGAAGAAGATGGGGCCGGTGGTGTTCTATCAGCTTTTGGCTCGATTGCTTTGCGGGAAACGGTGCTGGGGGTGTGGGGAACTCGAAGGCGCCTTCGGGGGTCCTTATAGAGGCGCGGTTAGGGTTGGCAACGGGCGTCTGCGTTCGTCCGGTCGTGTCCGCGCGGCGGAGCAGACGACAGAGCAGGGGGCGACAGAGGAGAATATCCCCGCCATAGATTTGCCATGATGGCACAGTACTACGCGTGCTAGAGGGTGAAACTCGAGCCTTGTGCGCGAGGGGATGGCTCGGCAGTGGGGAGGAAAAAGAGAGCTGGCGACCGCTCGGGGAAGAAAAAGAGAGACGGCAGAGGGGGAAGCTCGGTGCCGCGCACGTGATGAAATGGAGCGAATGATGCTGGGAAGAAAAAGAGGGCGGCGTCAGTGCCGATGGCAGAGGCGGCTGCGCCCAGCGGTCCGGAGGAGGATTCACCGGTTCGAACGCGCAAGGAAGAAGAGGAACAGGGCAGCGCCCGGGGGTTCCACCAGCCAGAGAGAAGGCGGCTGGCGCGTGGGGTCGCCCGCGCAGAGAGAGAGGGGGAAGGTGGACCGCGCGCGCCTGCGGGAGAGAGGTGAAGCCGGGTTGGGCCGGGGTCGGCGCGGGCGGAAATAGGGGTTGGGCTAAGCCAGCTGGCTGGCCTGACCCCATTCCATATTATTTTTTTTTATTTTGCTTCTACATTTGAGTGTGTATATATAAATATACACCTATACATGTTTTCATATTTTCATTTACCTCTGGTTTTTGTGTATGTACCTATGTTTACTGCATTTATACCTACATACATGTACATATATGTTTAGTCATTTACTCTTTCACCTAGTATACATGTATATATCTATATATTGTTATTCATATTTGTTTGCATATATGTATAAATGCTAGCCTCTCTTAATTTGCTTGCCATAATTTTTAGGAATGAGATTTCATGCTTATTTACATTTCTCCCCTGGTATTTTTATGGATCATCTTTTCAGATTCTTGTTTAGATTTTTAACACTCTACCATTCAATTATGTTTGCTTCTTTTGATCCCTTGTAGCTTTAAACCCTTTTTCCAAACTTTCAGGAAAATCATTATAAATCCAAATGCAAAAAGGGCAATATATTGCAAAATAATCAACAACTTTACATTTTCCCCTAATATCATTTTTCAGGATGTTACAAATCTACCCCCCTTAAAAGAATCTCGACCCCGAGATTCAGCCTAGCTAGTGATCCAGTCGGGGTAATCCTCTCGCAGTTGATCTTTGCGTACCCGGGTGGCTTCCTTCTTGGAACGACGACTTTATTGTAATCGACATAAGTGGGTAGTCTGATCCTTAGCATTCTTTTCTATCTTTTTATAAAATCTGGATGGGCCATTTCTTGTAGGTATCAGGTCACTCTTGAGCTCGGCTACTTCCTACGGATTTGATTCTTCTGATATTTGTGGACATGCCTTGAGTTAGGATACCTAGAATACGTCGTGCTCATCTGCTAAACTTGCAGTCAACTCTAGCTGGTAAGCTACTCTTCCTAGTGGCGCTGTGCCCTATTCCTTAGTACCTTGCTAGCCGGTCTAGTACAACTATGATGCCTAAGGTCGGGGCTTAGTACTACCAGGTCTGCTAGAAAATCACATTTCCCCATAGCAACTCTAACCCTGGGACATACTAGGGTGGCAATGACTATACCAGCTAGTGGGTTAAGTACTAAAGTTTTCTTTAGAGGATAGATAGGTAACCCTAATGTATCGTCTTATCCCTTGGATATAAACGAACACAAAACTCCTAAATCAATTAGTATTTGTACTGATATAGACTTGACAGAAAGCGTACCCATAAGAACTCCTATGGCCTCCTGAGCTTCCTCGGCCGTGATGTGATTGACTCGGCCGTGGTTTGGTGCTGATGTATTCTTACTGGCTGGCGAGGACTGCTGTCCCTTGTTGTGTACTGAGGCTTGACTGCGCATAGAGGCGGTTCCCAGGTTGATTCTCACTGGATTTGTCTGTCGTTGCGGGCATTGGTTAACAAAATGACCCTTTTCTCCACACCCGAAGCAGCTTCTGCTGGTGGCAGGGTTTGCCCTAGTGGACTGGCTTGCTGAGCGTGACATTTGAAAAGAGCCTCCACTCGAACGGGGTAGGGAAGATGTGGCTCGGGATCGCTCGGAACTTGAGAATGAGGGGTTGTTAAGGAGTTTCTGGATAAACCTCCCTTGGGGTTGCTGTACTGACAGCTTCCGCTTGTGGTTAGCCTCTAAGTTCTTCTTTTCATTTTCTAAGGCCAACGCCTTATTTACCAGCTGGTGAAAGCTAGTAAAATCTTGGGTGATTAGCTGCACTCTTAGTTCATCCTTTAACCCCTCAAAGAATCTGTCAATCTTTTCTTCCTCTTCTTCTATATCCTTCTGAGCATACCGGGCCAGCTGCGTGAATTTTGTAAGATATTCACTGACAGATAGGTTCCCTTGCTTGAGATTGTGGAATTCATTCTTCTTTATCCGCATTATTCCTGCTGGAATGAAGTTGTCTTTGAAAGCTTTCTTGAACTCTGACCATGGGATAGCTTCCATGTCACTCCCGGTGGTAGCATCTTCCTGGCCTCTGGCAGCCAAGTAGTTCTCCCACCATGCGGCTGTAGCGCCTTGAAGCTGGTGTGTAGCAAACACCACTTTGTCTTCATCTGCAATTTTGGCCAACCTTAGCTTCCTTTCAGTGTCTCGGAGCCAATCTTCGGCGTCAAGTGGTTCTTCTGCCGATGTGAATGTAATTGGTCTTGTCCTTTGGAAATCCCCTAAGTCAGCTCTGTGCCCGCCAGAGTTTCCTTGTTGTCCAGCATAAATGGCTTGTAAAATCTGAGTTTGTTGTGCCATTGCTTGGGCTATTGTAGGATGTTCCGGTGATTGTTGAAGAGGGTCATTGCCTTGATCCTGGTTCACGCCTTGTTCTTCAGGCAAGGCCCCGTGGTTTGAGTTAACTTCAGTTTGGTTAGCATGGGCCTGAGCCCTGGTGGTCCTTCGACTAGCCATCTGCAGTTGGTGCTTCGTAACTTAATACTAATGCTAAGTAGATAAGAATACCCTCCCATGTCATAAAAGAAAACGACAAAACAAAGGGCAAAGCAACTTTCAACATAAGGCCTATATTAGGCCGTACATTAAACACACAAACATCCACATAGCCAGCTTTTAGACTGGACTTTATAGTTATAATATATTAAGGTTCAACAAGATAACGACTACAATACTAAAGGACTAGTGCATCATCCTACAATACAGGAACTAGTAATTGCACTACGCATGGTAAGTACAGCACTACTCTATCTACTCCTCCAGTAGTAGGCTTGGGCCCACGGTAGATAGGCTGATCTTTGTGGCCTAAATACTGCAAGAGCTTGTGTAGTATGCTAGCAAACTCTCCTTCATGGATTCCACGGGCCAGGTAGCTCCTAGTTGCCTTCATTGCCCACTCTTGCCATCTGTAAATTAAATTGCTAATGCTAGAATTTTTTTTCCCAAAATAACTAATGAAAGGTAGAGTAGAACAGATCTAACAGGGATAAGGATAGAAATAGTATGCTATATTTTTCGAAATCATTTTGATAAGTTCTTCAAGTATTGTGACCCTATATCCATCCTAGTACCATTCTAAGGCTTTTACCCTGCAGTCGTATGCTCTGATACCAGCGCTGTCAGACCCGGATTTTTCAACCCGAATCTTACTGTGTTTCACTGCACTATTCCCTGGATCAGTAGCTAGTGCACACAGGTACATTGCTGAATCATTTCATACATCGCATAATCATCCATTATACTACATAAATTGAAATACACCACGTCGGGTGATAGTTTACAAAAGGGGCCGATCAGGCCGAATGACATTATTACAAACATGCAGCGGAAACATAGCGAAAGCAAACCAAATCCACAGGCAAGCGACTGGAAGGTACTGTGTGCATTATATGTCACCAGCTAACTAGTAACATACGTGCACACAAAGCCTGGAGTCCACTTGTCTATGCTAAATCATCGTAGCCTACGCCCTAGTTTCTTCCGTCGTTCTTCTCCTCCGTAGCAGGAGCATCTTCGTAGGCATAATGGTCCTGTGTTCCTGTTCCTGAATTTTTGTCGCAAAAGCGAGCGTGAGCACTCCGACCCCGTGCTCCGCGAGCCAACACACCTAATGCAATATCTAACATGTATGGCTAAACAAAGGATGGCTCGGGTTCTTTTATTTGCAGGAGTGCTTTTGAATACAATTATATAAAAATTTCCTAAGACTTAGCATTTTTAGAAATGACAGAGTTTTTAAAGAAATACTCATGTATATCAGTGTTACAGAATCCATCCACCATTACATGGCTTCTGCACCATATATCTTCTTTCAGCGTTATAGCCGCTTAACTTGCCACTGGGACGACACCCAGGACAATTCCAAACCAGGGCTTTCCACTGCCCTTCCACTTTTCCATTCCCAACCATAAGATTTTTGAAATAGAACTATATCTGGTTAAGTTCCCATGTCTGCCCATGACCGTGGGCACGGCTATTCGAATAGTTTTAGACTCTGCAGAGTTTGTACACTTTCACCACAAGAGACAATCAACTCGTTGCCCCACATGATTCCTTAGTCATGTGGTTGAGCAGACCATCACAGTAACCGTTCAAAGTACCTTGCCCCTTCCATCATTTCACCCTATGGGTCGCTCCCACTTGCGGTGGGTCCCATACGTTGTGCGGGATGTTCTCCTTCTGAACGTCTAGCAGCTGGGCACCACCCCTGCTAGCCCGCCACAGCAGAACTTCACTCTCTACGAGTGTCCCATTCAAGCCGTCACACAGACCGCCACTTGCACTACTCCAACACCCACTCCTGGAAGGATGACTTTCAGGGTCCGGCACATCTACTAAGCCAAGCTATACTTTACAGACTTGTGGTTGTACTGTTGTACACGGGTTGACATGACAAGATTCGGTCCTTATTGGTATCCGGGCGGTCTACCACTAACCCACTTTGTGCTTCCACTGCACCACACATTCACACCCTCGAACCAATCCGCCCAGATGTTTAAGTATGTTGGGTTTTTTTTTTCGGGAATATAAAGTAATCATATCAACATATACCAATCATTCCCGTCATGACTGCCCAAATCAATTTCTCATGAATAAAAGTGATGCTTGGGACAATTTCTTGCCCCAAATCCCTAATCATTGCTAAGCATGGCATATAATTATGGACTTATTTTCGAAATGTTAATATTATATTTTTGCTAAGGCGACAAGGCTCACATATCCAAACATTTCAACGGATTACTATTACCAAGCATTATGTTAGGTGTATAACTATCACTTCTGGAAATGAACATATTTTACCACATAACATATCAGCATGCATGTTGATAATTTAAAAGAAATTAACTTTGCAAAAACATGGGTTCAAAATGATCAAAAAGTGTTGACTCGCCTGGGTCACAGGGGTTTTGGTCTTGGTCTTCCGAAGCTTCTAGGGCAGCTGCTTCCTCTTCCTCTTCCTGGGCCTCATATGCTATTTAATCGCGCGAAAACCGAAATAAGAGCAAAGCAGCAATCACTCAAAAAGCCACCAGAAATTCAAACAGACTCTAAAAATTATGGTTCTGGTTTCATTTGGCAGGCCTCGAATTTAGACGAATTTAGAAATTTATCCCACTCAATTTGGAGTCAAGATGAACAAGTTACAAGCATTTAAAGTTCTCAGTTCCTAATAATTCCAAAAATTGGGAAAAGTCTGACATGTGGGTCCCATTAGTTATTTTGATTATTTCACAATATATTTTATTTCTCTGTACAGTGTCTATGACTAGTGGGTCCTACCAACATTTTTAATCCATTTTTGTTATTTTATTATTTCTTGTGCTGCTCCTATGGCAGGTGGGCCCGGAGTTATTTTATCATTTTTATTTCCAGCCCGAGGCCACTGACATGTGGGCCATATACTGCTAGCTGGGCCCACTTGTCAGGGGGTGAGTTAACAGTACTTAAGTGGACCCTTACCCACTAATCGTCATTAGCTCTTAAAAGAATGGCATTAACCCTTATTACTATGAGCCAAAAATGGGTAGAATCCCCTACAGTACCTGCGGCCAAGGGGGTTCGAACGTGCTTGTGCGGGGTGGGGACGAGCGGCTCTAGCCACTCGGCTCACCGGTCTTACCTGACCGAGAGAGGCGAGACGACGCTTTTAAGCCAGGTGCGGGGAGGGGTCGGGGCAGAGAAGCTCGGGGCGGCGGTGCCGACGGCGGACGGTGGTCGGAGGCCTCGGGTGCTTGTCCAAAACGCGTTCCTTAGCCTGCGGGGATGCCGGTGGTGAAGTCCACGGGGGCTGGTGGGCCGGCGGCGTGCGGGGCGGCGAGTCGGAGAGGGACGTCGACGCCGGCGAGCTGGGGTCCACGAGAGGCTTGGGGAAGACCGGGGGCGAGTTCACGATGCCCTGGAGATGGTGTGGATGAAAGGAATCGGATTCCTACGGTGGGAGTCGGCGGGGGAAAGGTGACGCCGGAGCTAGGGAAGAAGATGGGGCCGGTGGTGTTCTATCAGCTTTTGGCTCGATTGCTTTGCGGGAAACGGTGCTGGGGGTGTGGGGAACTCGAAGGCGCCTTCGGGGGTCCTTATAGAGGCGCGGTTAGGGTTGGCAACGGGCGTCTGCGTTCGTCCGGTCGTGTCCGCGCGGCGGAGCAGACGACAGAGCAGGGGGCGACAGAGGAGAATATCCCCGCCATAGATTTGCCATGATGGCACAGTACTACGCGTGCTAGAGGGTGAAACTCGAGCCTTGTGCGCGAGGGGATGGCTCGGCAGTGGGGAGGAAAAAGAGAGCTGGCGACCGCTCGGGGAAGAAAAAGAGAGACGGCAGAGGGGGAAGCTCGGTGCCGCGCACGTGATGAAATGGAGCGAATGATGCTGGGAAGAAAAAGAGGGCGGCGTCAGTGCCGATGGCAGAGGCGGCTGCGCCCAGCGGTCCGGAGGAGGATTCACCGGTTCGAACGCGCAAGGAAGAAGAGGAACAGGGCAGCGCCCGGGGGTTCCACCAGCCAGAGAGAAGGCGGCTGGCGCGTGGGGTCGCCCGCGCAGAGAGAGAGGGGGAAGGTGGACCGCGCGCGCCTGCGGGAGAGAGGTGAAGCCGGGTTGGGCCGGGGTCGGCGCGGGCGGAAATAGGGGTTGGGCTAAGCCAGCTGGCTGGCCTGACCCCATTCCATATTATTTTTTTTTATTTTGCTTCTACATTTGAGTGTGTATATATAAATATACACCTATACATGTTTTCATATTTTCATTTACCTCTGGTTTTTGTGTATGTACCTATGTTTACTGCATTTATACCTACATACATGTACATATATGTTTAGTCATTTACTCTTTCACCTAGTATACATGTATATATCTATATATTGTTATTCATATTTGTTTGCATATATGTATAAATGCTAGCCTCTCTTAATTTGCTTGCCATAATTTTTAGGAATGAGATTTCATGCTTATTTACATTTCTCCCCTGGTATTTTTATGGATCATCTTTTCAGATTCTTGTTTAGATTTTTAACACTCTACCATTCAATTATGTTTGCTTCTTTTGATCCCTTGTAGCTTTAAACCCTTTTTCCAAACTTTCAGGAAAATCATTATAAATCCAAATGCAAAAAGGGCAATATATTGCAAAATAATCAACAACTTTACATTTTCCCCTAATATCATTTTTCAGGATGTTACAGTAATCCTATAGCATTTGATTCATTGCGAGTTACGCATGTGTTTTAACCATTTGCGGATTGAATTGGTTCTAGTCATCGCCTCTTGAATGATTATATCTTAGTTTAATGCTTTGGCATATGTTATTTTAGATATTGATACTTTGCTTGAATGTAAAATTTGTGAAAGGGGTAGTCCTATCTTGAGCCAATAACTTGGTTGATTTATCTAGGTATCCATGTCTCGGGACACGTGTTACTTAGCATTAATGAAAACCGGTTAAAGAAGCTTAATCATAAAAAAAAGCAAAAGAAAAAATTGTGATGCAATGCGTGAGTGTGTGGAATAAGTGACTATGTCACATTGGTTCGGAAATATGTTGAATAAGCGGCAAGGTTTGCCCAAGGGTTTGAATAAGTGGCAAAGTGCCTATTGTGTTTTAAATTTGCTAAAAATCAACAAAAATTAGGTATCATGGCTCAAGTGTGGGCTTTTTCATAAATATCATACAAGTATTAGTCTCTTTGTCTCAAATAGCAAATGCCTTAGCATGACCCTTTGCTATGCTCATTCTTGATGTTATACCTAGTTCCGATGCCTTACAATTTTGGTTGGATTCATGTGATCACTTGAGTGTATTTCGACACTTGAGTGTATAACTTGATTTGGTCAAATGTTGTAGTTATCACTTGAGATCTTTGCTTGAATCATTCTCATCTTGGATGGTCCTCAAAACTCGAGTTAGATAATTTAATTTCACATTGTTATATGCCTCATGACTTATTACATGCATTTAACTAGTCTTTTACCATATGACTTGTTGTCCAGGTTCGATAATATCATGCCATTTACTTGAGGACAAGTAAAAGTTTTAAGCTTCGGGGTATGACATGCGTCATTTCGCATTTATTTAGCCGTCATTTTACCCTCATATTCTTCGTATTTTAAGACCATTTATCATCATTTACACGTTTTCCATATTTAATTGCTCAAAATGGACCATTTTACATTTTTTGCAATTTTCCGCAGGCCGGCGCGATCTAGGCGCATAAACGACAAATTTGGACTGCTCCGTACAGATGTGCGCATCGACACGAATGCGTAGGATCTTTCCGCGATGAAATCGGACTTCCGAAGGGCCAGAATGGAAGAAATGAAATGGGAGATGGACCTAACTGTAAACCCTAGAAATTTTCGAGGGCTAAATCAAAAATTTCCAAATCCCATCTCCTAAAACCCACGCCGCCGCCGCCGCCTGGAGGACTTGAGCCCGGTATTGCTTTGTCTCCCCTTTGCCTTCTCACCTCCCACCCGGTTCTTCTCCACATCCGGCCGCCGGCGAGGCCGGGCCGACTCGCCGGCGCACCACCAGGCTTCGCCGCCCCTCCCTCTCTCCGCCGCCTCTCTCCTCCCTCGGCCGCCCCTCTGCTCACCTCTCACGGCCGGACGCCACCTCGCCACCTCTCATCCTCCGCCGCTTCTCCTCTGCGCCGTCTTCTCCTCCCTCGGCCGCAGCTCCTCCTACTTCCCACCTCCTTCAGCATCGTGCGCCGCCGTCCTCATCCACAGCCGCCGCCATCGCCATCTCCTCCGCGCCACCAAACACCGCCCCCTCTACTTCGCCTCTTCATCCTCCACCGCATCTCCCTCTTCCTCTCCTTCCACCGCGCCTCTTTCTCCATCTCAACCCCCGCTGCTCCTCCTCCTCCACTCCCTTCCTCTGCCAACCTATTCTTAGCCCCTCAGATCCGGCGCCATCGCATCTCGTCTCCACCCGTGCGCCCAATCTCCTCGCTGCTCTTCACCACGCACCTCGGCGCGCCACCAGCATCTCCTGTCGCCACCGACGCTGGCAGCTCCTTCACCGACTGCAACTTCTTCACGGCATCACCGACCCTCCTTCCACGGCCGCCACCGACACCGACGGCATCAACCCCTGCATCCACTTCACCGAGGCGACGGCGAGCCCTGATCCTTCACCGAGCCCTCCTCTGCTTCCTCTTCAATTTGGTTGATTGCTTCTCCTAAATCTTCTGTTCTCAGTTACCATTACCGATACTATTTCCCTGTTAATTGATGCTATATGAACTGTGAAATGTTATTTGTGATGTGTGCATGAGATCAGTGGAGATGTTATTGTTCTCTGTTTTGTCATTGTGATTTATGCTCAATTGACTTTGCAATTTGTGCTGTTAGTAGTAATTTCAAATTGTTATCTATGTTGGTCAGGGAGTATTGCTAGTGTCTGAGATTTTTGTTGTGTTGTGTTAGATTGTTAGTATCCTGTCAGGTGTTCATGTTAAGTAATTTGTTTTGTGCCGTAGTATTTGTGTGCGCGATTTAGCTAGCCGGAAACCGTCTTCCTTCCCCTTGCTGTCTAGACCCACCTAGTGCTTCTACATTCTCCGTTGTGCTTCTCAACCTCCCCTTTTTCTTCTTTGTGCGGTTGGTCGTTAGCGAGGTCGTGTAGTCGTTTGTAGTTGTTGTTGTGTTGTCCATCCATCGTCTAGTTAGCCATCGTCCGTCTTCTACCTTGTTCTCTCTCTCGGCTCCCCTAGTGCTTCTCGGCTCCCCCTTTCTTTCTTGCGGTCGGTAGCTAGTTAGATCGTCGATCGTTAGTTGTGTTTGTCCATTTAGTCGTCGTTTGTGCGTCGTTCGTTTAGTCTATCGTCGTGTTGTTCGTTCGGTCGTACGACGTCCATTCGTACGGTCATTCGTCCAGTCGTTGTTTAGTTCGTTTGTTTAGTCGTTCGTCGTTTTGTCCGTGCGAGTTAGAGTACATTCTGTAGTTCATTCGTTCGGCTGATTCGGTAGACGTTTTAGGTTTAGTTCTCCCCCGTTTTGATAGACCTAGCTTTAGCTGAGCATCGGTACCTTAGTCTAGTCCCTGTGGAGAACACGACACTCGCCGCTATTTCAGTGGCAGCCCGTGCACTTGCGGGTGTGCTATTTTTGCACGATCAAGCAATACACTTGGATTTTTCCTCTTAAACACAAATCCGATGTTGCCCAAGTATTTCTTTAATTTCAAACCCAAGTGGAACTTCGTTTGAATAGAAAAATCATCTTTGTCTAGATTGATTAGGATGTGGGTATAGAAAGTTGCACACTTTCTTTCAACATATAAGCATACAACATTGAGTTTCTTGACCTCGTACACACCAACAAAATGGTAGAGCTGAGCATAAACATCGCCACATTGTTGAGGTTGGCTTAGGTTTGTTGGCACAATCTTGTGTTCTCATGAAATCTGGGATGATGCCTTTGTTTCAACTTTCTACCTGATTAATTGTCTCTCGAGTAGAGTGATCAATCATCACACTCCTCTTGAACAACTCTTGGGTATGAAACCTAAATACACATTCCTTAGAGTGTTTGGGTGCACTTATTGGCCTAATTTGCATCCATACAATGCACGCAAGTTGAAATTCCGATCTAAGCTTTGTGTTTGGTTGGGATATACTAATTAGCATAAGGGCTACAAGTGCCTCCAAATACCCACTGGTCATATCTATATATCTTGTGATGTCACATTTGATTAATATCATTTTCTTTTTATTCAACATTCCACATCAACTTCTCCTCCTGTCTTCTCCTCCATGGACACAGTTCTTCTATCATATCTTCCTTGCTCTTCTTCATCTGCTTCTTCTATCGAGAATGGCCAATTAGGGGATAATCATATAGTTACTGATTCTATTGTGTCATCTATGCCTTGTGCTACCGATTCCCTACCGTGTCAAATTACTAGGGCTGAGCATCCACAAGGGCCTTGAACATGGCTTCAAAACAATATTCGGCAACCTAAGGTGCGTTCAAATGGTACAATCCCTTATGGTTCTCACAAGCATGCAATGGCTGTTGTGTTGGAACCAGTCTCATATCAAGATGCCATGGCAATCCCAGAGTGGAGAGTAGCCATGGATGATGAGCTTGCTGCATTACATGAAAACAAGACTTGGAGACTTGTTGAACACCAGCCAGGTATTAATCTTATTGAGTATAAATGGGTTTTTAAATTCAAGAAGCATATTGACGCTCTTGTGGAAAGGTATAAAGCTCGTCTTATGGCAAAAGAGTTTGAACAAAAATATGGGGCTGATTATAAAGATACCTTCTCTCCTGTTGTCAAGTCATCTTCTATTCACCTACTCTTGTCCATTACAACCTCCCATGGATGGAATCTATGGCAAGTTGATGTAAAAATGATTTTCTTACATGGTGATTTGGAAGAGGAGGTATTTATGCGGTAGCCCTCTAGTTTTGCATACCCTGATCTTCCTAATCATATTTGCAAGCTTGACAAGGCGTTATTTGAATTAAAATTGGCGTCGAGAGCATGGTACTCAAAGCTTAGTGCGAAACTTCATCAGGTTGGTTTTATATCATCCAAGTCAGATACATCACTATTCATTTACCGGCACGGTGATATTGCTATGTTCGTCCTCATTTACGTGGATGACTTATTGTTAGCTCTAGTGCACAAGCTTCTGATGTACTCCTTCAGCAATTAAATTCTGAGCTTTCCATCAAAGGCCTGGGTCAGCTTCATTACTTCCTTGGTATTGGGGTGGTATCTGATGGCCATGGTGTTCGGCTTTTGCAACAAAAGTATATTGCTAAGCTTCTTCAGCAAGCCAACAATGGCTGACTATCATCTGGTTTCTACCCCTATGTCCACCACTGAAAAACTAACCAAGGGTGCTGGCCAACTTCTTTCTGACCAAGATTCTACATAGTATTGTAGTATTGTTGATGGTCTTCAATTTCTTACAATTACCCAGCCAAACATTGCTTTTGCTTTGAATAAGGTTTGTCAATACCTTTATGCGCCAACTGATGTTCACTAGACGACCATCAAACACATTCTTCACTATCTAAAGTTTTTTGCCACTGCTGGCTTGAAGATTCAACCATCTTCCTCCTTTTTGCTAAGTGTTTTTACTGACGCCAACTATGCCAGCTGTTTGGATGATTGGCATTCTACCAGTGATTTTGCTATGTTTCTTGGTCCAAACCTAATTTCCTAGAGCTCACGCAAATAGGTCACTGTCTCTCGATCTAGCACAGAGGCCGAAACAAGGCTATGGCCAATGCAACCGTTGAACTTATTTGGTTGTATTCACTTCTTTTAGAGCTTGGAGTATTTCAAACTCGACCACTGGTTCTTTGGTGTGATAACCTTAGGGCTACGTATTCATCAACTAACCCGGTGTTTCATGCTCGAACGAATCATATTGAAATTGATTTTCATTTTGTTCGGGAATGGGTGGCTCATCGGGCTCTAGATATTCAATACATTTGATCTTCAGGGTGGGTTCTTTTGAGCTGTGGCTTATGACTTTTGGCTAAAATTTTTGAATTCTGGCTGCTCGTGAGAGAGTATGGAGAGAGAGACACTCACATGTGATTTTGGTTGATATAGATGAAGTTAATACAGTGTCTACTACAATCGATTTGTAGACCCCGCTTTAAAAAAGACACACCGTTTGAAAGTTAATTACTATATATAAGCCAAAAATCATAAGCCATAAGCCGAAAAGAAGGAGCCATAGTCTTCTTCGGTACAATCTTAATGTGGCTATGCCCAGTTAAGATTGAGTGTGGGTGTTAGAGTAATATTCTGTTGTATATAAGATCTAGTTTGTTAGCTGTCAGGTTATCCGGTTGATACTCTGCTATCGTCGGCTATGCTTTGTTGCTATGCCATGTGTTCTGTTCCATGTAATCCCTGTTTTGGGTGACAGTCTTCACCGTTCACCGCGTACTATTTATTAACAGCGGTGCCTTCATCTGTTGTGAGGCAGCACATTACTCATTTATTAATGCAATTTCAAGGCAGCACCCAATGGCCGTATGAAAAATTGATTTGGAAGGCCAAGATGGAAATGTAACTTTTTTGCTTGGACTTTTTTTGCAACCAAGCCCTGGAAATAGCGTCGCAACGGGCCCTGATCAACTCGGCTTCGGCTTCTGGCTTCTGGCTTATTTTTCACTATTCATAAGTTTCGTCTTTTTCTGAACTTTTGGCTTTTTGTTGAGCTTTTTTGCCGGTTCTTTTTTCCCGTATTTGTTTGTATTATACGTAATGGGCTAACATATTTTTTTATTTTTTTAAATTTAATTATGCTAAATAAGCCTCTGTCAGCTACAGTGCTTTTTTCAGCCAGCTACAGTGTTTTCAGCCATAAGCCACGGGCTTTTCAACCGAACCGATCACCACCTATGCCTGCTGTGCCCCTATGCAATTGTGACTAGGGTGTTCTCTTTGACAAACTGCAACATAATGAGCCATGTACCACCTAAAAATTTTAGTAATTTAATGGAATGGTGGCAACAAGCTAGCCTACAAAATGCCAAAAGGTGATAGAAGAAAATTCAATGGAAGGGTCATTTACATAGCATGGAATATTTGGAAGGAGAGAAATAGAAGGATATTTCAAAATGTGGGAATGAACTCGCAGCAGCTCGCCTTCAAGATCAAAGAGGACCTTCAGCTCTAGAAGCAAGCTTTTCTTAAGTAGTTTCTCCTTTCTAGTTCTACCTCTGTGGCTCAAACCATGAGTATTTTGACTTTCTTTTAAGTAGCGGTGCTCCTTCTAGTTATGTTCTTCCTCTCTCTCCCGTGTTAATCTCTTGAACTTACCATTTTCTCTTTAATGAAATTGGCAGAGCTCCTGCCTCATGTTAAAAAAAGCTCAGTTTGTAAAGGTTATCGGCTTGGGCTAGGCTTAGTGGAGCTTTTGCCTTACATTGCTGCCAAGTCCGGCCACCAAGGTTATTAAGGTTGTGTTTGGTTGGTGGAACCAATTGAGATGGGATGGGCTCGTCCTACTTTTTAGGGATGAGATAGGATAGAATGGTCCAAGCAGAGTGTTTGGTTGAGGGGACAAGATGGTACGAGATTTTTGTTTATTTTCCTTATTTACTCTTTCTTCCCATCGTCATTTTCTTCGGACTTCCGTCTTTTCTTGTTGTCCAAATCGGCGGAGACCTTAGCGGTGACCCCGACCATGGCTCCCCTTGGCGGTGACCCTGACCTCGGTTCCCCTTCCCAGTGATCCCCTGCTCGCGGCAACCTCGACCTCGGTGGCGAGTCGGACCTTGGGCCCTCGGTTCCCCTTGGCGGTGATCCCAACCTCGGCTCCCCTTGGCAGCCACCCCAAACTTGGCTCCCTTTCTCGGTGACCCCGACTTCGATGCCCCTTCCCGGCGACCCTGTGCTTGACCTCGACCTCGGCGGCAACCCAGACCTCAGGCCCTCGACTCCCCTTCCTAGCGACCCCCTGCTCATAGCGGCCTTGACCTCGGCGGAGCCCCTTCCCCTCGCCCGCTGGAGCTCCTTCCCCTCTCCACTGCCGGAGTGCCCCCCTCGCCCGCCAAAGTTCCTCCCCTCTCCGTAGCCAGAGCTCTTCTCTCGCACGTCACCGGTGATGCTTCCCCTCGCCTCCACCAGAGCTCTTCTTTCGTGCGTCACCGGTGTCGCTTCCCCTCGCCGCCAGCGGAGCTCTTCTCTCATGCAACACTGGTGTCATTTCCCCCTCACCGCCACCGGAGCTCCACGTGATGCTGGCTGCTTCACCTCGCTGAGCGGTGACTGAATCCAAGCAACAAGGCCACGTGCGCCCGACCTGGGACAGTGTTGTTCGCTTGTTTTTCCCAGACGACGCTGTCTCAGATCTATGAGGAATATTCCTCTATGTGGAATGGGTTCTTTCACGTCCTCCCACCTGTTCCACCAACTAAACACAGGAACCACCACTCATTGCAGGACGGTCCCATCCCGTTCAAGCAGCCAAACAGCTCCTAGGCCGGGCCGTGGGTGTGCCTTTCTTGGTTCCTCATAGAGATGGCAATGGGTACCCGATATCCGAATACCCGACGGGTTTTACCCGATAAAGAGACGGGTATGGAAAATTTTATGTACCCATGGGTACGTTATTGGGCGAAATCCTCTACCCGTCGGGTAGGCGGGTGCGGGTGTGGGTATATACTACCCATACCCGCCTACCCCGCGGGTAATGAATACCCGCATTAAACAACTAGACATCCCACTCAAATGTTAATTTTATTATCTACTTGTTGTTGATTGTTTATTTGTTTGTCATATGTTGATATGGTCATGTCAAGTATGTTTATGTGATGTACTAATTTTGATCATTAGACGCTTTTGTGCTTGGCATGTATGATTAATGAATGTCTAAATTGATGATATTCTTATGTGTTGAACCGGGTATGCTTGCGGGTACGGGTTACCCGTTGGGTAGTAATACCCGCGCGGGTACGGGTACGGGTAAATTTTCCTACCCGCGTGCGGATACGGGTAACCCGACGGGTAAATTTACACCTAGCGGGTACGGGTATAGAATGGTAATACCCGATGGGTATTTACCTGTTGCCATCTCTAGTTCCTCAGGTTGTTAAGCAAGCATCTCCTCTCTCAAAAAAAAAAAAGCAAGCATCTTCTTCTTTTAAAAAAAGCAAGCATCTTCTTGACCGAGGATTTTATGCAACCACAATCTGCACCACCCGTCTTTTGGCTTCGAGATCGATGCTTGTGCAAATACAAAATGCAAATACATGGATCTGGTCTTCGTCCTCGTCGCCGGCGATGGGATTCATTGGATCTGTTTCTCCTCGCCTCCCACCGCGGGATCCGACGTGATCCACCGGATCCGGCCGGCTATCGTCGTCTCAGCCACCGTCGGTTGGTTGTGCACGGCCGTCCTCACGACGGTGCAACTCCTCCTTGTTCTTGCCACGGCACTGCACCTCCACCTTGGCCTTGCCGCCGTGGTGCATGTGCGCCTCGTCCTCGCTGCCGGGCATCGGAGGTCCGCCTCGTCCTCGTTGAAGGCACCTTCTTCCTCAAGACCGGCTCCCGTCTTTCTCTCCCCCGGATGTATACGTCGACGCGTCGGACCTGAGCCTCGCCTGGGCCGCCATCCATGCCAGCAGAGGCCAGAGCTGCCCCACCGTCGCGCCGTTAACGTGGCCACTTATGTACGGTGCATTGTATTTGCACGTGTGCAGATTTCTTTGTGTGCACAACTGTGTATATGCTTGTGCAATACATGGACTATATTGTATAAAATATTTTCTTTTGTGTGCGAAAGTGTGTGTATTTATCTGTATAGAACATGATATGTGTATAGCAAACTGTATGCATACGATCTGTTCATTCAAATTTCAAATTGGAGGGAGGAGCACGTTCTTTTGGGCCAGTTCTTTCCGGTTTTTGAAACCGGCTTTTGGCTTGCTACAATACGTAATTTTTAAGCAGAGTATTTTCTTTAAGACATAGTCTACGAGTTAATTGTAGTACACATTAAAAATCTAACATCTGTATCATCCAAAATCGCAAGCAAGTATCTCTCTCCATAATCTTATCGCAAACAACTAAAATACAAAAATTTCAGCCAAAAGTCATAAACCACAGCCACAAAGAACATGCCCTTTGTCTACGGTTTATTAGCATAATAAATAGTAATTACTGAAAAACTAAAGCTAAAAATCAATTAAAAAGCTAAAAAGAACATACCTGTACAACAAATACATGCGTATTATACGACCTCATACTAACGACGATACCTGAGCCATGACAAATCTCGATGCATCACCAACTGCTAGCATTCGGGATGCAGGTGCAACGGCTGCAGATTTGCATTTCCGGCATTTTCTTCTCCTTCTTCGCTTTAGTGGCCTGTTCATATTTATTTGTAGCTGATATCTTTTACTTTGACTATAACCGATGATTTTTAGCTAAAATAAAAAGTGATTTCTACAAGAACGGCTTTGATCCCGCTCATTTCGGTTTCAATTTCTAGTTTTTTGTTTCTAGTTTACTATTTCTTAATTTCATCATTTTCTAACTTTTTAGATTTTTTCCCCCATATTCCTTCGCATTGTCTGTGATGAGCTAACCTGTTTTTTTTTATTTTTAAAATTTTAAATTTTAATTACGCCAAAAAGTCACTAGCAAATACAGTGCAAAATAAGCCAGCTACAATAAAAAAAGTTATAAGCCGGCTTATATAAGCCAACTTGACTGGGCAGGTGCTCAGTTTGGTAATGGCTTATGACCTTTTTACTGTACCTGACTTATTTTTCATTATAGCTAATTGTGGCTTATTTGACGTAATTAAATTTAATAAATTTCATAATGGAAAAAAACATGTTAGCCCATCACGGACAATATGAAGGAATACAGACAAAAGAAAAAGAAAAAAGCCCAAAAAACTAGAAAAAGACGAAATAAAGGAATAATGAATTAAATGCCAAAGGTCAGAAGCTGAATCTGAAACAAGCGGGGTCAAATTATTGGTGGTGCTCAGTTTTTGTCTCGTTTTCTTTTTTACTTTTCTTTTCTCTTCTTCATTGGTCTGTTGGTTGTGCTTTTCTCTTGGCTTGCAGCTGCTACCTTTTCTCCTCTAAAATTAAAATGCATAACCAGAAATGAGACAAGTTCTTGTGTAGTCTGTTCAACCCTCTCTCTCTCGTTTCGCCCAGTCCTGTTTTATCTCTTCTGTCAAATCGGTTTTTGACCTTTTAAGTTTTCATCCATTTTACTTCTTCATAGCTTCAGTAGCTATCGGAGTAGTGCGTGTGAATACTTTGGGGGCTAATTTTAAAACGGCACCATTTACCCCCCCTCTGTTGCCGATTTCGATCCAACAGTTATTCAATCAAAGGAAAAAAATAAAACACATTTATATCTCCACAAAGGATGCAAATGAATAAGGGGAAAAGAAAAAGAAAAAACAAAAAAGCTGAAATTAATAAGCCGATGTGTTTATTTTGACTTTTGGAAACTGAAAGACAGAAGATAAAGTCACTTGGAGCGAGGCCTCAACCTGTGTGGTCGTCGCGAGCTTTGGTTAGAAGAATCGGCCTAGTCAAGCTTCATCTTAAATGAGAACAAAGGCCGAAGGTTCACCTAGCCCACTCGACCACACCATAACAGAATAGGTTGAATAGACTATGGTCGGGTTCTTTTGGTCTTAAAGTTGACTTATGCTTGTGCTATTTACTGTAACTGGTTTTTAAACGGTACGTTTTTTAAGGCGGGGTCAATAGGAAAATTATAGTAAAAAGTGTACTGAGTTCAGCTGTATCGGCCAAAATCGCATACGACTATTTTTCTCTGCGTACTGCCTCACGTGAGCAACCAGAATTCAAATACTTAAGCCAGAATTCAAATAATTAAGCCATTAGCTCAAAAGAACTCACCCTTAGCCTCTGCGTACTGCCTCAATACTGTTGGCTTGCTCAAAAGAGCTTCAAAGCCATGGCTTTTGGCTTTTGTGTGGCAATTGCACTGTAGCGGCCATTTGGTTTTTTTAAAGTAAAAAAAGAGAAAAGTAATAAAAAGAAAAAATACTTCTATGTCTTTTGGGACAATGAAAATGAATAAAGAAAAACCGTAAAAAATAAAAAAAACCGAAAAGAAACCGTAGACTAAAATCGTATGAAGTGGGCTTATAAGCCCAACCCCAATGGTCTCAGGCCAGCCGAGGCTGCCGAGCCGAGTGCCCCCCAAATTAACGACTAACGGACGCCAACCGGACGCTCTCCTCCGCCACCCTCCCTCCCGCTCTTCCCCCGAAAAGTTTCCCCAAAATTTTCAGAACCCCCGGCAAAAAATCAAAACTTTTCCCCCAATCTTCCCCCGCACGGCGCCTTATCCGCTCGTCCTCCCTCCTCCTTCCCTCCCACGCCACCGCCAAATCCATTCCAATTCAAATTCTCCCACCCACCCTATAAATCCCCCTCCCCCTTCCCTTCCCCACCCCAAAACCACCGAATCCCACCCCAAAGTCTCCCCCATATCCCACCCCAAAGCCACCGAGTAGTATACCGAAGATGCCGGCCGCGCCGACGCTGGTGCCCGCGTGCGACGCGGAGGAGCCCCTGCTGGCGGAGTCGTCGGACCGCTTCTCGATGTTCCCGATCCGCTACCCGCAGATCTGGGAGTTCTACAAGAAGGCGGTGGCGTCCTTCTGGACGGCGGAGGAGGTGGACCTCTCCGCCGACGCGCGCCACTGGGACACCGTGCTGTCCCCGGACGAGCGCCACTTCATCTCCCACGTGCTCGCCTTCTTCGCCGCCTCCGACGGCATCGTGCTCGAGAACCTCGCCTCCAGGTTCATGTCCGATGTCCAGGTCGCCGAGGCGCGCGCCTTCTACGGCTTCCAGATCGCCATCGAGAACATCCACTCCGAGATGTACTCGCTGTTGCTCGAGACCTACATCCGCGACGACGCCGAGAAGGACCGCCTCTTCCGAGCCATCGACACCGTCCCTGCCGTGCGCCGCAAGGCCGAGTGGGCCATGCGCTGGATCGACGGCGGCGAGCGCTTCGCCGAGCGCCTCGTCGCCTTCGCCTGCGTCGAGGGGATATTCTTCTCGGGCTCCTTCTGCGCCATCTTCTGGCTCAAGAAGCGCGGGCTCATGCCGGGCCTCACCTTTTCCAACGAGCTCATCTCCCGCGACGAGGGCCTGCACTGCGACTTCGCCTGCCTCCTCTACGACATCCTCCGCAGCAAGCTCGACGAGGCCCGCGTCCGCGAGATCGTCGCCGACGCCGTCGACATCGAGAGGGAGTTCGTCTGCGACGCGCTCCCCGTCGCGCTCGTCGGTATGAACGGCGAGCTCATGAGCCAGTACATCGAGTTCGTCGCCGACCGCCTGCTCATGGCCCTGGGCTGCAAGAAGATGTACAACGTCGCCAACCCCTTCGACTGGATGGAGCTCATCTCCCTGCAGGGCAAGACCAACTTCTTCGAGAAGCGCGTCGGCGACTACCAGAAGGCGGCCGTCATGTCCAGCCTCAACGGCGGCGCCGCCTGCAACCACGTCTTCAGCGTCGACGAGGACTTCTGATCCGCTCATCCATTCCTCCCTGGGTTGCCTATACTTTCTTGCTTGTTCGCGCTTCACTCTCGCTTGCTAAAGCTAGTCCTAGTAGTAGTAGTACATGTACTGGGTGCTCCAGAATGTTTTAATTGCTAATGTGTTGCTGGTTTGTTCGTGATGTAACGTAATGAGTCAAGTAATTGTTTATCGATACATCTTGTGCTCTGTTTGCAGCTTGCACACATAGTGTTGGACGAAATGTTTGCGCAAACGAGTGTCAATGTGTGGACGCAGAGAGGGCGTTCGATGAAATGCCTATGGGAAGAGCGTGCCAATCGGTGAGCGCAGGCAGGGCGTTCGATGAAATGCCTCGGGGGGGGGGGGGGGGGGGGGGATAGGGTGCCTGCGGACCAGGCAGTAGGATTTTAGGGCAGCGCGGCGCCAACTCTCGGTGTGTGCTTGCGGTTCGCGCTTTTGTTGTTTGGAAGGGAATCGTGTGCACCATCTGTGTTCTCGATTTGCATCTTTCACCCACTCCGCTATGTATGGCACACCATTTGTATCGCAAACCGGGCTGGAATGCGGAGGGAGGGGACCGGTGGCGCCAAATTGTGGGGAAAGGTCGAAAGAAAGGGCTTTTAGCGCCAAATGGTTTCTCACGATCTGAGCGTGCGGGTCCTGTTCCCTCCAAAACGGGGAGAGGCTAGAGCTCCTATATTTTGTGAACCTTTTCTTTTTCGTAGTAGTTTATAAACACAGCAGTCAATGAACAATTTTAAAGAAACGGTATATCGTTCCACTTAAGGTGTCGTTCGGTTGGATTGAAATAAGTTGATTTATAACTAAAATTATATTGTAGTTGATATTGACTTATTTAGTGTAACTAAATTTAAAAATTTTAAAAATGGAAAAAATAGGTTAGCTCATCACGGACAATGCAAACGAATACGGAAAAAAGAACCAATAAAAAAGCTCAAAAAGCCAGAAAAAGACGAAATTTCGAAATAGTGAAAAATAAGTCCGAAGCCTGAAACTCAAGCTGAAATGAGTGGAACCTAAAAACAACAACATAGCTCTCTAACTTTCTATCTCTCTTAATTTCTCTCGATCTCTCTTCTCTCTCGCTCACATCAATGGGGGTTGCCGCCGTCGGATCCATCGTCTTCAATCATGGCGCCACTGTGTATCGCCATCTTCGACCACGGCACTATCGGATCTGATCATCTCCCGGCTGCCTGAGCTCCCTCTCAACGGTATGCCCCCTCGCTCCAGCGCTCTAGCTCTCTCCCCTATCTTCTCGAGCTCTGACAAGAAGGCGGTGGTGCTGTGGCCACCGATAGGTTCACCACGCTTCTTGGATGTGGAGAGAGGTCAGGGAAGCGGTGGTCCAGTGGTGGACGGCAGCAGAGAGCGTTGGGAGGTGACGAAGGTTGGTAGGCGGCGACGAAGGGAGGCATCATGAGGCGGCAGCGACAGAGGGAGACATGGCGAGGTAGTGGCGCACTGAATATTAGGTTAAGCAGGGGGATAGTGGGGGAGGGAGAGACGACAGCCTAAGCGACGAGGTCGCCATCAGCCACCAGTGGGGGGAGGGGGTGGGGGGAGGCGGAGGAGGGGCGCAAAGCTGGAGCAGACGCAAGGAAAGAAAACGGGGAGGGAGGTGGCGAAGGAGGGAGTGGAGGCGAAATTTAATGAAATTTAGTAAAAAACTCTAGTCTATACTGTTGAAAACATTCACAGCTAAAAAAGGTTCAACAAACAGTGAGTGATCGACAACATTTGACCAAATTTTGCCGAGTTTCCAAGGCAATGTTGCTCCCTTCTGATTTCGTGCACGTTCGTTACTGAGCTAGAATCAAAAAAGCCCATTTGTTTACCCTCATTTGTCTCCGCTCTTATCAATGGTGGACCCAACGGCATCAACCCAGTGGCACCGGCCTGCGGGGGTGGATCGTGACAAGATTTGGCCTGTGGCACCGGCATGCGAAGTGTAATCGCATGTGTAATATTCTACCATTCCTTTTTCCCTAAGTTGCTGATAATCGAAATTGTGTGCATAACACACTAATGTGAGAATCATAGAATCGTGAGTTTTGGCTGAAGCGATACTGTAATAGCTGTTAGTTTTTTCCTAATATATTTAATTAAAAATAAAAAATACCGTTATATCTCTATGGATAATGCAAAGAAAAAAGCCAGCTAGCATGTTTCAAACGGCTTTTGGCTTTCAGAAGCCAAAAGCTAGAAGTCAACGTTATTTGAAACGAGGCAAATAAATCACACAGGACCCATCTGTCAGAGTGTTCAACGTCGTTGTGCTCTGCATACCTAGGTCGATGCCAACACAATTGCACATTTCTAGCCACCGCTACCCTAGTCGGCCGCCACTGTCGAAGGCGGACATCGTGGAAGACACCTTTCTAGATTTGCTCCTTCCAAATCACCCCTTCTCCATCTTCGTCTTTGTCGCCACTGAGAAGAAGACACCGAAGAAGAGGTAGAGTAGCCCAGGATAACTTATGGGCATCAAGGATCATGTAGAGGCAACGCTCGTGTTTAGAACCGAGAGTGTGGAAAGGCTTCATCAAAGAGGAAAATGAGATAGATATCATCAGGGTAACGTGGGAGTTCAATTTCTAGTGCCCAATGGTGAGATCTGGCGTCCACGATGGCGAATTTAGTGGCAGCTGAACGAGCATAGTTGGGGAGGAGAGAGAGAGAAGCTATTCGAGAGGCTTCAAGTATGGCTTCGACCTTTTGAATTTAATAGTGGATTCAAAAATAGATCCCCACATTAGAGCAAGGAATGATAGGATGACTCCGATATTTGCTATTGGTGCAGCCACTGTAGATGCTCATAGGGCTTCATTTGGAACACAATTTTTTTTATGTTACTAAAAAATTAAACTGTTTCTTTTGAAAACTCTTGTTCTACAAATATGTCTTGGAACTTAAAAAAATCCATAACGCTTACCTTAGTCACGAGTCATCTTTTTTTTTGAACTCTCTGCCATGAGTAATCTAGCAACCAATCAAATAATTTTTTTATGTGTTCTCAGACTTTTTTCTTTTCAACGACTTTTAATTTCTCTTAACAATTACTATTTATAAGACTAATATTTCACAGCACAAAAAGAACATACCAGTCTTCAACGCAAAACTTAGAAAATTTCTACTTTCAATTTCAAGTTCCAACTTCCAAGCGTACCACTCAACTGACAAAAAGAAGACAGAAAACGGAACTCATCGCCCCTCCCTCACGCAAGTCCAACCAGGCGACCCAACCGGAGTAGCAAACCCTATTTAAACCGCGGCGGCCTCCTCCCGCAAACCCCCAGATCCGACCACACCACACGGCGGCGCGCCGCAGCCCTCGCCTCCGGCCAGCGCCGACGCAGCGATGGTGTACGTCGATTCGTGGGACGAGTTCGTCGACCGGTCCGTGCAGCTCTTCCGCGCCGACCCCACCGCCGTACGCCGCGAGCCTATCCTTCCGTCCTTCCTTCCTCCCCGATTCCCCCTCATCCAAACACCCCTACTTCTCCCTATCCGCTTCTCGATCTAATCCGTTGCGTATGTTTCCAGACCCGCTATGTGGTGAAGTACCGGCACTGCGAGGGGAAGCTCGTGCTCAAGGTGACCGACGACCGCGAGGTACCGCGCCCAAACCCTTTTTTTTCTTGCCTAGATTTGTGCTCGTTTCGTTATTTCTAGACGAGGAAGTGTTGTGGTTTAGATGCCGATCACGGGTGCCACTGCGAAATGCGTGTTACAACTTAGAATTCAGCCGATCGAGGGTTCTGGTAGATTTTGTGCATCGGAAAATGCGGCTTCCCATGGAGCAGTTTTGTTGCGTCTCTAATGAGACGCTTCGCCGTGTCGATTGAAATTATTTGTAGATTGTGTGGATTCTGACATATCTTGGTATATAGTAGCATGTGCCGTGCGAGAATACCGTGCTAGCAGGGGTATACGAAATGCAGCATTCTGAAAATGCATTAGTAGCATATCTTTTGATGAGTTATTTTTAATTTTGGGCCCA
The DNA here is from genome assembly GCA_017311315.1 of Dendrocalamus latiflorus. NCBI lineage: Eukaryota > Viridiplantae > Streptophyta > Magnoliopsida > Poales > Poaceae > Dendrocalamus > Dendrocalamus latiflorus. Next base: position 9,933,030 of record CM029618.1, on the reverse strand, counting down.
TCATGTAAGTTTAGGCTCCATCATCAGCTTGTTCTGAAGTACAGAAAAGATAGTGAGACGCTAATTGCATCTCAAATGGCTTCTTGGCATCCCAAATCTGAGCGATCGCGTAATTTTTGTTGAAAGGTGTAAAGAGCTAGCAGGCATTAGTGAATTTTACAATTCCACAATAGTTACCCAAATGTGGGCAGGTGCACTTTCCTTTCTACTTGAAGCAAATGATTGTTATTTAGGAAGGACGTACTATTGTGAATACTAGTTGGTTTTATTCTTTCTCTCTTAATGAATTAGCAAGCGGTCCTCCTGCCCACTTTGTTTCCCAAGGTAGTTAGTTTTTGCATATATCATCATATATGAACTTTGATCTGTTTTATGTGATTAATTGAGTGCAGAAGGTTACTATTTTGTTAAGCTGAAACTTGAAAGATGTTTATCTAATTTTATTGGGGAATCCTTAGGTGCTGCATCTTCACATAAGCCATCAGATTACCTCGTCTTCTAAGTGTGCATGTCTGAATCATAACTTGTATCTTAGTGGACTGTGGACCCAGCATCTGTCTTACATCAAATATCCAGATATTTTTTTTATCAGTAGTAGATTTTTCAGATTTATTCTACAAATTGTTTATAAACAACTGCAGTGACTATGTTAAATATCTGTTATCTATTAACTGTGTTGTGTGGTGCCATACTGTTATTTGTACTATTAGTTACTTCACTATTCTAGAACATAGTCCCTCTGGCATATTTGCATTGGAATCAAATATAACCATGTAGTTGTGCATCTGATTGTGCTCTGCAATTTGAGAAATCATGTATTGTTCCCTCAAATTCGTGCGGGGACATTGTGTTGCTGCAATAGATCTCCCACAACATATGATTGAATTGTCATAGTTTCTCAAGGAAGATTCACATCGAGATGAAATCTTCAAATGAATAAGTATTATATTAGAAACCTTAGTCAGCTTATGATGTACTGTTGAGTTGACAATGAAAGGATATTGTGTCCTGCGCTTGGACATTCAAGCAGTACGTACCATTGGAAAACACTTCAGAACCACTGAAATATGGCACTTGTTTTTTTTTCTTTCAAGCCTCTCTGTTTAGTGTATAATTTAAAGGTCAACTATGTAACATTTGAGTTCATTAGATGATTGGATCAGATGGAAGAAAAGAGACTTAACATGAATCAAACGGTCTATTTTCATTCTTGCCTAGTTAAGTTGTAGTTCAGTAGTTTCTGCTTTGGTTGTTAGTGATGCATGCTTGGTTGTGGATTGACTTTGTTGAGTTTTTTCCTAATCCATCTAGTGAATCATCATTTAAATGTAATCTTGTTTCATAATCTAGACATTTTTGCCTTTGAGTTCCTTGACTTGCTTTGTCCAGTGCAGTATTTCTTAGTGCGCATAGTTTCGATCCTATTGTATTAATGTGTTTGACTTGCAAAACCTAAATATGTATTTGCTCTCCTTGATTACATATGTATTTGCTCTCGTTGATTTATACTTTTAAATTTGATTTAGCTGACTGTTGGATGTGAAATATGACATCCAAGGTCTGAATTATACACCAGCTTGTCTTATTCTATACTTGCTGTCTATGGGCCTGTTTGATAGGGCTGCGGCTTATGGCTTTTCGCTGAAATTTTTGAATTTTGGCTGTTTGCGACAGAGATTATGGAGAGAGAGATACTTGCTTGTGATTTTGGTTGATACAAATGTTGTGCTTTTAACATGTATTACAATTAACTTGTAGATCCCGTCTTGAGAAAATACTTCGTTTAAAAGTTAGGTACTGTAGCAAAAGCCAAAAACCGCTTTTAGAAGCCGTAAAGAACAAGCCTTATGATCTCTGACTGTTAAAAGAGACTAAAATAGCAAACTACAAAAGGTTGAGTTAGTTGTTAGCTTTTGTGCTCTTCTGTTACTTTTCTGATTAGAAAGCCGTCACCGTAAGAATTCCACAAAAAAAAAACACTATCCAATATTTATTTGGCTACATTCTAATACAGCAATATTCCATTTTATGTGCAAAGATTATGCTTGTGGTTGAATGAATGGGATAGGATTTCATATGTGGCTAAGATAAACTTTCTGCCCTTTAGTGATTCTGTCTATGTCAAATGAAATGAGAATATTACTCTTCCATGACAAAATAATGGCTATGTATGTATGTGAAGGAGCTGACAATGTCAATTATAATGTTAAATTGACTGCTCCTAGTTAATTTTTTTTTTGTTTTGTGTGTGGATGAGCACCTTATCACCTATATCCCACGCAACCTAAGTAGCTAGGCACTTTACAGCAATGCGAAGTTGCGAACTCATTTCATGCTATACAAAGAGAATGTTATTAGCAACTTTTTGGCTGGCATGCGTATGGTGCAATGGGGATGTCACTTTTAGTTGTACCAAATGATGCAGATCAAACCTCGAGATGAGATTAAATCCGTAGGTTGGCCCCATCTTTCACAGTGGAACAGCAGCAACGATAAGTAGAACGGCGTTGAATCAATCTACAGAGAAAGAAACAATGCTGTGTAGCAAGCACCACCAAACCGCACCAATGGTTTTGGCACGAATTAAGTGAGTTGAACCTCAAAGATTCTGCACGCAGCCCAAGAACAACAATTCTTGATCTACGGAGCAAATACAAACACTAAATAGGGAACTGTTGACACGTAACACATGGATTCACCGCAACGGCACACGGCCGAAACACATACATGTTTTCAATTCATAATCTAAACTCTACAATTACAAGAGGCACACTGCCTAGACCTTTTATGGGCCATATGCCCGTACACATATTTAGACTAGGACCCACTCGGAAATATCCTACCTTAATTGAACTTTCCTAAGCGTGCAAATAATCTCCTAATATAATAACGAGCCTTTTACATCTCGGCCGCTTATCCGTTTCAAACTAAATAAAAAGGAACCGACTCAACACTTATTAATATGGCACACCATCTTGTTGTAGTTGCTATGGTCACGATCATGGGTGGACCCCAACCAAGATCACGAAGGGATAGATAAGCACGCAGGCAAACAAACACATTGACCATGAGCAATGCCATGCAATAGAAAGCTATCCACACGACTGCCCTCCCTGATTCCTTGCTGCTTAAAACAGATTGATATCCCTTTGTCTCCAACAAAATCTTGTAGCAGCTTGACTCTTATCTCTTGTTTGATTTATTTCTTGCTCATGTTCCTGGCTTAAACCTCCCTCGTTATTTCTTTTGGCTTCCATGCAAGTAAGTGCGCACTAGTGCATGTATAGCCGGTATCCAGTCCATGCACACGCCTTAATCCCATGCACACAGAGCACAATTTCTTGGATCATTGGCCCACATGTGAGCACAACATGAGTTGTTTCCGTGGTTAGCACTTCTGCATCTTTCTTTTCCTTCTCAACTAGCACCCTTTTCCTCACGTAAATCAGATGCAATACCACATGTAATACTGACCTGATTTACAAGATTGCTTTGTTACTTGATGCTAATTGGGCCGCATCACCAATCAACCGCCCTGAGTAAAATATTATGCTGCAGAAAGTGGGGTGACGTTATAATTAGAATTAGGATACCCAGACATGAGCCATGAAGTCCATGACATACCACTGTCTATCCTTCTGTGCAAGTACCAATGGTATGTTGTGCTTAATTAAGGAATTACGAAGCTACTTAGTGACTCTGCTTTCATGCTTTGCTGGGTGCTTTCGGTCTATAGGACAATACAATGAGTTTCATACAAGTAATATCCATTATTTTATAGAAGTTACTTAGCGACTCCACTTTCATGCTTTGCTGGGTGCTTTCGGTCTATAGGACAATACAATGACATCATTTCCACACAAGTAATTACAAAGCTACTTAGTGACTCCGCTTTCATGCTTTGCTGGGTGCTTTTGGTCTTTAGGACAATACAATGACATCATTGAGTTTCATACAAGTAATATCCATTGTTTTATAGAAGTACAATTTGGCTAGCTGATAATTCGTGGTGTAAAGGCTGGATTTCCATTTTTTTTTGTACTAGTTAGTTACCTGTTAAATAACAATCAGTTAGAGCTGTATTTTATTTACAATTGCATTCTTATATCATTGTTGGAGATCAGTTTACCATAGTAGGAAGAAAGTTTGACAGAGGATCATGGAATATTTTGATGTGAAAGTATTGTTGAATGGCTTGTACGATATGAATTGTACTGGTAGTTTTTTAAGTAAATGAATTTAGATGACTATTCTTGACCTATGCTTCCTGTTGTATGTCCTCATGAATATGTCCATTAAGTTTTTGCAGCAAAAGCACTTAAGGTCCTTTCTGGTGTTTTTTAGTGTTACTTCAACTGAGTAACTGTCCACAATGGTTGTCGTGTGTTAAGATATGCTGACTCATGTAAGGCACAACTTTAAGTTCATGGTAATATTATTGCTTAGCTTAGCTTGTTTTTTATCCTGATTTTTTTTGCACCATCTCTGGAATGTGGGCCTTATTTCCTAACATTTATCGTAATTCGTAAAGAAAGTGAGAACCTTAAACTTGCACTTATTTAATATGATGATCTGAATCTGGGGTTATGTGATGGATGTGTAAAATGCAGAGATATTGCTTCCTGCTTGTTTCTTATAGAAGCAAGTATGCACTTGTGGAGTTCAGCTGTTTAAACAACAATTAAAAAGCGTAGATTATTACAGTGCTGTTGGTGTCCTGCACTGAATGTTTTTATTATGTCGGTAGCATCGAATCTATGTTGTATGCTGTCCTTTATTAATGGCTAACTGTTCTAATATTCTGATGTCAGCAGCGTATAGTATATACTTTGAAATAAAGCACTCTTGCTTTGCTGACTGAAACGTAATTACTGCAGTGCTTGAAGTTTAAGACTGATCAAGCTCAGGATGCAAAGAAGATGGAAAAGCTGAACAACATCTTTTTCGCTCTCATGACTCGGGGGCCTGATGGTATTTTTCATTGTTTTCTCCAGGGCTACAGTTATGGTACATCAAGTACTAAATTGTTTCACTAATTCGGATTCCTTTCCATTGTTCAGCTGATATAAGTGATGTTTCGGGGAAGGAACAGGCAGAACAACAGCAATCAAAGAAAGGACGTGGCCGGAGGCAGTAGTACCTGGTTTGTTCCCAATTTCCTTCAGAAAAAATGTCACAACCAGAGTGGTGGATGGACATTTGATTGACTCTTGTTAGCCGTGTTATGTTGTTCTGAAGGCAATGTGAGCTATTCTTGGATCTTTTTCCTGGTACAGAACCGAGAAGTACACTTACCGCACAATCATGATCGAAAAACAATCAAATCTTGACCCTTGATTTTTCCACACCTGGGGCATTTTATGGATGTTTTTTCAGCGGGGGAATGTGGCAAGATATTTTCTCGAATCCATCATGCTTTTTATGAGTTTATCTTGCGTACTGCCTGGGGGACATACGGCATGTGCAGTTGGTATTGCAGTAACAGTGGGGCTGATGATGCGATAATAGTAGGGCTCAGTTGATCCTGCAGTAACATTGGGAGGCAATCTGCATAGGCATTTCTGCCAACTTAAAACCGATAAAACTGTTCGTTTCGCTGCGCGTCCTTTGTAGGCAGATCTGTTCATACATGTGGTTCACTACTGGTTGTTTGTTCCTTGTTTCTTGGATTCATCGCAGCAAGATCGTGAGAACGTTCCCAACCTTGATTCACCTTTGAATCTTATATTGTATTGTTGTCTTCTTTCTTCGTTGCCAGCATCTTAATTTGATCCGATTTTAGGTGTGGATAATCTGTTCGTATCATTTAGGAGTACACGTTTGGAGTGAAGTAGAAAGAAAAGAATGTTGCAAATAGTGCTCTAAATTCTACCACATATGGTTGTGGATACTGGATGGAGACAGCGAGTAAAAAATGTTACAGTATTGGAAAAGTTTAATGTACAGTCTTTTACGGTCTACGTGTGTTCTTTCTGGCATCGCCGGTCAAACTGTTGAAGAGAGTTTTCAGCGGATGTAAGCTTGTCGGGAGAGGTTAGGCGCTTCTTTTCTCAGGGGAAGAACTCTACTATCCACAAACGTGAAAAAGCACAACTAATTATGGGTATTCAAGAGTCGACTAGAACGTCATTGGATCAAGTGGCTCTGTATTGGGTTGTATTAATTCTCACGAGTTCATGCAAATTAGCAAACCTAATCCAAGAAGTGAGCTCAAAATTCAGGAGATAGCTTCGCGGCTAAGTGCCATGTTCCACCAACGGCAAATATCATCCCAAGCAAGCAGCAACGTCAACATTGCCATCCAATGCAAAACATTCCAAGAGCAGTAGATAAAACCAACAATGTTTACTGTCCTGCTACCAAGAGACCGATTCCCACATTGCCCTTTTTTTTTCACCTCGCCGTTGCTCCCACCGTGCATCTGTCCCTCTGCTGTAAAAAGCGGCGAGACATGCGGTGTCTTTTCCAAGTGAAAATCAGATCTTTTAATTTGGCTACATAGTAACACCTTAATTTTAAAATTAGCTCCATACAATAGGAAATTACTAGTCTAACCTCTTTGTCAAGCACGAAAGAACTAGCGGCGACATATGACTCCTACCACATCACCTGATCGTGGTAGCAACCAGGCATCGCCAACGAGCGTGGCATAGGCTGGTCCAACGTGACAGGTGATGGGATCCACGAAAGTTCCACGATAGGTGATGAGTTGGGAGGCATGGCACACCGTGGATAGGTGCCGAGGATGACTCAATTGCATGCATCAACCAATAAAAAATCGGTTCCGTGCGTGTCTGCTCACATCACCAATGCATTGATTTTGGGTACATTCTTTTTCACTTATGGTTTATGCTACATAACGATGATATAATAATTATTAATTTATTATTTATCTATAAATAATATTATTACGTTCTTATACTTCTTAAGTATATTTCGTATATTCGTAATAGAGAGACCTAACCAGATCGTCGTAAGCCTTTTCACGACAGCTTCATAATCGTAAGTCTTTCTACGAGCATGACATAGTCGTAAGTCGTTCTACAACCACCCTGTGGTCGTAAACTCTTTTGCGACTAGCTTGTCTACGACAATATGCTATTTTGCAGGTTTGTCTGATAAAGCAGTTAATGTGCACAGTTGTTCTCTGAAATAACTGCACACAACTTCTCTCTGCCCTTAGCGATAATTGCCTGACGACGAAGAGACATCATGTCCCTGATAATAACTTTCACAAGACGGTTTCTCATTTGAAATGTTAATACATCTCTTGACATAGAACAACCGCCACCCCTTCGAAGCTATATAAGAGCTGATGTCGGGGAGAAAAGGACAAGGGAGAGGAGAAAGAAGTGTAAGACATATAGCATTACTCTTTCCCTTGTAATCAATACATGCAATATAGCAACACAGGAAGTAGAGTTGTTATTTATCGGGGGAAGGCTCGAACCTATATAAAATCCTTGTATCTTTCTTTGGTGTGGCTAGGTATTTGAGAAAATCCTTGAACCAAAAATTATACGTAAGATCGGTATTAGAACATTGACACTACAGGAACTAGCTTTCAAACGGCGCTTTTTTAAGGCGGGCTAATAGGAAGATTGTAATAAAAAGTGTATTGAGTTCAACCGTACTGACCAAAATTGCACACGACTATTTTCCTCTGCATACTGTGTCTCGCGAACAGCCAAAATTTAAAAATTTAAGCTATAAGTCACAGCTTAAAAGAACTCACCCTTCGTATCTACTCTCCATGATTCCGTGTGTTAGAGAAATGGGGAGGGCCAATGCATGTGGCTCGCTGACCAATGATGTTCTACATGTTCCTATATCATCGAGACATGGTGTGCTCTTGCTCCCTGCCGCGGTCGGCTGGCGCAACACCTGTCGTGCCCGGCCAAACTGGGCCGCGTTGGGGGTGCTATCTTGGTGGCCAGATGCTGCTGCAGTCAGGTAAATTCTATGTGTAAATATTTCTACCCCTTTTTCAATAACAATTTCATTTTATGCAAATTTTTATTATTGTATGTCTTGTAGAGCATCTCTTATATTAGTTCAACCACTTCTAGCACATCCAATTTATTTAACTAGTTGGATACGAGACTACCACTAGCCGAAGTCTCTCCTCTCTTCATGTGGTCTTGCCCACTAGAAGGAGCTTCCTAGTGTCAGTCTGTTCCTAACTCTTGCTACTAGCATATAACTTTATCCTTTGATCGTTCATGCTTTCAATTTGTTTAAACCTGGTTGAAAGGAGGTAACATCACCTAGTCGGAGTCACTCCTCTCTGTATGTGGTCTTGCCCACTAGAAGGAGCTTCCTAGTATCAACTCGTTCCTTACTTTTGCTGCCAGTACGTGACAATCGAATTCGATAATGATGGTCGGATACATTACTCTACTCTCTGCATACTTCACTCTATACTATTTGCTTTGTTTCTTCGCATGAACAAAGTAAATAGTCAGGGGCTAGGATAGAGTTATCAGAATAACTTTATTTCTTAGTCGTAATTTCATTTCTCTTTCATTTTTTGTTTTTTGTCTTATGAGTACTAATTGCTCAATGAGATAAGGTGCTGGGAAAGAAAGAAGTTCATTCATCATCCAAAGGTAAGTTTTTACATAATTACTTCTATTTATAAACTACTCTACTTTAGAGGAGAGGAAGAGCTAAGTTCCATTTCTTAAGACATATTTCGTTCAAATGGCTTTACTTCTTTGATCAGGCGAGATGCCTCCTCCAAAGAGCAAGTGAAGTCATGCACGACGGGATGTAAGTTTAGGTTTTGGTTGTATGCCTTGAATTTTGCCAATGCATAGCTCACAGTGCCCCTGACTGCATCCCTGATCGACTCCGTCTGATCAGCCCTCAGAGTAGCAAAGTGATTTTCCATGTCTTGGCTTGTAGTGTAATAGTACTTATGTGAGCGGATGTAGTCTCCTCAGAGGGAATCATCTTTTCCGCATCAAACTCACCGAGTAGATTGTTTAGAAGAATACCTTAGTCTTGAAGGTTTGCCTTTATCGACTTCATTTCTTTCTCATTGCAAGTCATTGCTTTAGAAAGACACTTCATTTCGACCATGGACTCTGCAAAAGAGTTAAGATTGGTCAGGGAAATACTTGTTACAGTTGTAAGTTCTTCTACGACCATATGGTCGCAAGTCCTTCTACAACCACGTAGTGGAAAGTCTAGTTGCAACTATACCTTGGTTGTAAGTCCTTCTACGATCATGTAGTTGTAAGTTCTACACAACTAGTTTCAAAAACTGGTCGAAGATAAAGTTTTTCTTACCTAATTGTTGAGTATCAAGCAGCTTTATTCTCTCACCTTTCTCTTTGCTAATACGAGTAAGCTCTTTAATTACTTTAGTTTTCTCTTCGACCTTAGTGAGCATCTTACTCGATTCAATCTCCCTTTCTGTTAAAAAGAGAACGAAAAAAAGACCAGAAAGATGCATAGATAAACAAGCTTAAGCTTCAGGGCTTCCCGTCCGTCCGCCGAAAGAAGGAAAAGCCCCCGCGCGCACTGCTTTCTCCTGTCCGCTCGCACACGTGTCTTTAGGGCAGGAACGGCCCCCTCTCCATGAGTGCTGAATGCACACTTAAAAACCCGGAACCACAGTGCAAGGGAGGGAGAAAAACTGTTGTCGAAGGCAGAACGCTCATTTGCAGCTAAAGTGAAGAAAGAGCGAGGGAGAAAGCGAAGGGAAGAGAGGAGTGAAAACACAGAGATTTGAGTAGTTTTTGTTTGGAATCAGCGGATTTTACAAGTATAAAAGTTGTAGATCGTGTCGTGAGCTTCAAGAAGAGGTAAGTCTTGTGCCCGCGAAACTAAATTTTTATGTATGTGATTAGTCCATAATTAGTCGATTAGCACAAACCATCGTTTGGTAATGTTATTTTATGATTATGTGTGATACGCCATGTCAATATTTGGTAGGTTATGTATTTGTAGGTATTCTTTATGTGAACATATGTATTATAAGCCAATGTGTCATACAGTGTGTATGTGTAGGTAAAAATCCACATATGATGCATGCTTTATTGTAGTGTAGATAATGTCGTATTTTATGTTGAAGTTACGTATTGTAATGTAGTTAGTTTTTGCTGAAGAAAAGTGAGGAGCGAAAGCCGGAAGAGTTGAGTTGTTTTCGTTTGGAATTAGCGGATTTGGCAAGTACAAAAGTTGTAGATCGTCTCGTGAGCATCAACAAGAGGTAAGTTTTGTGCCCATGCAACTATAATTTTATGTATGTCATTAGGCCTTAATTAACGAAACCATCTTGTGTTACTGTTATTTTATGTCAATCTTTTATACGCTATGTATGTATAGCAAATCTTGCATATGTTTAGCATGATGTATTGTAGTGTATATAGGGTTTCATTTTTTTGTGAACATACATACTGTAAAGTAGTTTCAGTTAGGTGGAAAATATGAAGTTGTAGTGTGTAGACGTTGAGAAAACACATATTTATGTTAGAGCAATTGTAGGTGATAACAATAGTACTAGGATTAAAATAAATTAGAAATAAATTTGGTAGATTAGAATTAAAAAGTTAGAAAAGACTATATTAAGTAAAAGTTAGAAAAGATTGTAGTGTAAATAATGTGTATGTGTTGAAAAAGTAAATATTTATGTTGGAGCATTTGTAGGTGGTAAATTTGTAGTAGTTAGATTAGAGACAATTTGTATAATTAGTATGCTTAGTGAATGACCGTAGTATGAAGGTCATTTGATGGAAATGAAAATGATATGTATATTTAATTTGATGTATGGTACAATTTGAAAGTAAAAAAGTTACAAATAAATCGTAGATTTAGAAATACAAAACATATACTAATCGAAACTGTTAATTACATGATACGATTGTTACATGCTGTGTACTAAAATGGTTGATTATGCACTTATGTTAGGTACGCAATGGCTGGCATTGAACAATTGTTCGTGTTTTATGGGAGTGGTCTCGTACGTGATGGGCCGTATGGGGCGGACCTGTCAAATTGCGAGCGGACCGTGATCCGGGCACCCGGTTTGAGCGCCATGAGCTTGTCTGAGCTACGGAGGTGTGTCCGTTCAGCGTTCGATCGACAGACCGCAAGGAAGAAGTTACGGATCGAGGCAGTCTATGCCTCAATGGTGGATGATGGAAGGGAGAGCATATGGCAACTTCTGAAGGTGACCAATGACGCGTCATGGGCGAACTACATGGAGGTCGTGTGCAACCCTGATGCTGCGATATATGGGAGGCCAATGGTGTATGTCGAGTTCGTGGAGAGGGCAGAATCATCAGCCATGGTTGGTTCAGATGCCGCTGGTGGAGATGTAGTGACTGGGTTCATCTCCGGCGGTCATGAAGACGCTTCTGCGGGAGAACATGTGGGCGAGGAAGTGGGTGATGAAGACGACAGGAGGCGTGCGGACAATTTCCAGCCCAACGAAGGTGTGGACGAGAGGTGGTGGGCCGCCCGTATTGACTGTCATGAGTATCTTGGGGACCAGGTGGAAGAAGAGGGCAGCGAGGAGGATGAGGAGGTGGAAACAGGCAGTTCTGGAGAGGACGAGGGTGGCGAAGGTGCAACTGGAGGGGTGGTAGGTCGTGTTGTGACGACGGATGGTGCGTACGTGTCGTCCAGACTGGACGACATCGCAGCGGCAGCCCTAGTTCTGCCACAGGCGGAGGAGGGAGAATGGGGGTTCAGCGAGGGCGCACTCTTTTTGGGGGCAGTGCTTCCGTAATAAGAGTGCTGTCCAGCAGGCTATTGCTAGACATGCCATCAACATTTGACAACAAAGTTGGCTTTTATGAGGCTTATCGATAAATTAACATTTTCTTCTTTTAGCCTCCGTGCATCAGCCTTCTCGTTCTCGAGAGTAGCAGCCAAGACCTCTGCATCTAGCCAAGACCTATTAAGGTTAAAGGTAGACCTAAAATTCTAGTTGTGTGGTCAAGATAGAATTTGACTACATAAGTTAAGTGACTTACAATGCCATTGCCTTCTTGGAAAGTTCGACATTTTCTTATCATAGGAGTATTAGTTGTCTGTGGTATTCAGCCACAGTTGCCATGTCTTCTAATGCTCTCTGGATAAGAAAAGATAGTGAGAAATAAGAAGAGGCAAAGTATGAGTATTTGAGTTGTCAATACTCACATTCATACTCCTACTAGCAAAATTTCCGAGCACTTGCCCGGAATCTCTGAGTTGGTCGAGCTCTTCAATGCTGGTCCACCATACCTTCTTAAGACGTTCGCCATCGAAGATGTATCCCTTATTTGAAAGATCTTTGGGGTGTCAAACTTGGTTCCAATCTTGACCAGAATAAGATCCTACCAAGGGAGGATTAAAAAGCAAGGGGAAGAAGTTAAGTTGTTCTTCCTCTTTTTCTTCTTCTCGAGCACCTTTTGCTATGACCACTTCAATGGTTGTAGTGTTTGCAGTTTTGGTTGCAACTTCTATTGCTGCAGTGGTCGTTTCTTCAACCACCTTCTTCACCATCCTTTCAATAGCGGTTAAAGCCGCATAAGACTTCTCAGTAGAAGAATCCTTAAGCGATAGAGAGGTCAAACTACAATTGCAAGAAATGAATTAGCAGTTGAAAAGACAAAGGTAAAATGCAGCATATGTACTTGCATTTTTATACCTTTGAGTCATTACTTTCAGCACAAATTTGGAAGAAACCTTCCCAGAGAGTGGTTTTTTCAATTGCTTTTTCACAACCACGTCTGGTTTTGGGAGAATGAGGATCTCTTCGACCGCATCCGGTCGAGCGTCTTGAGCCCTTTCGACCATGTCTGGTCGAAGGTCTACAGCAAGAGTTGCTATTCTTTCCTTTTCTTGTCCCTCCTGATGGTCGAAACCAGTTTCGATGATCGGGACGATATCCTTCTCGATCATAGGTTCTGCTGACACGGTAGTTACCTTCATAAAAGACATAAAACTCTTCCAGTTTACCTTTTTCAAGACACTTGATAAAGTCTTCGGAAAGGCCAAATGAGTCGGTTTTGATATTATAATAGAAGGGTACCTTGATCTTCAGAGTCAATTGCTTCAATATAGCTGCTCCTGTCTTACTTGCTACACCTATGTTTGCAATAAATTGCTGAATAGGAGCGCTCAAGGGAGCCAGAGGAAGAATTTTAAGGGGGACAATAGCATCTGTGCTCCCCTTTTTCTTATCGACTGATTTAACCAGTCGACACCTCTTGGCCGAAGGAGTCTTCACTCTCTCTACTTCTCCACCAACCACCATCAATTCGACCCCTTAGTCATCTTAACGGAGATTCATACCTACGCTCTACTGAAAAGGAAGATACCACTTGGTCATGCTTTATGACTAAGAAATCTTAAAGATGAAGTTAATCTTTTGATTACCTTTAAGCGTCCTTTCCACTCTTCCACAGAAACGTCCACCAAAATACGAGGAGCCTTTACCTCTAGCGATGGAGTCTTCTTGCAAATGGCCTTAATTCAAGAACTGATTTCCTCCAAATCAAGGTCTAAACAAATAGTAATGGTAGTCAATGAAAAGTACTCAGAAAATGTAACCTGGTTACGAATACGAGTGCTAGTATCACTTACTATTCTTGTAGTCCCAGGTCGCATCTGAGACCCCAAGTATATCCACATAGGATGTGCTCGACGCTTCAAGGGACTAATGCGACGCATGATAAAGTCCTTCACCACATGCCAGCTCGTAAACCCCTTGTCCCTCAACTCCTTAATGGCTGAGATGTAGGGGGCTATTCTCGTGACGTCTTTGGGGGCTAAGTTTCAAAGACTGTTCTTCTCGGCAGTCTTCCCGATGAAGGAGAGACCGTTTTCACTGGTCTTCTCCTAGTAGAACCACCTCTTCTTCCATCGTGCCATGAAGATTGGGTAAATATGGGGATGTAAATCTCTGTCTTGCCATCATGGAGTTTCAATCCACAACTCCCAGCAATCCCTATTTGTCGGCTCATCTCGTAATAGAACCGAAAGAGCTTGAGATCTGCTAGGATACCCAAATACGCCTCGCATAGGTATACGAAGACGTTGAGCATTGTGATTGAATTGGGAACCAAGTTCACCAATTCAATCCCGAAATACTTGAGAATGGCCATCAAGAAGGGATGAGCTGGGAGATAGAGGCCACACTCACAGTACGCCTGGAACACTAGAATCTCTCCGATTTGTCGGGATGGCCAGTGTTGTCCGGCGACTTTGATCCATGTGACGAATCACCGCAGCCAGCTCTTCTCTGTAGTCTCTAATGCCTTCATGTTGGCATAATCCATCTCTGATTTAGCTCAGATTGATGAGGACTTCGTCATTCTTTCGGTGATTAAAAGGGATTTGTGCAGGATTGAGGAAGATTATGGAGATTGATTGGAGGCGGAGAGCTTGAATGAATTGGAACAAATGGGGAAAGTGAAGAACCAAAAGTTACCCCCGGTAAATCTTTATAACCAATGCATCAGTTACTTCTCTCGGGAACCAAATGGTTGCTTTGGGAACCGATTCGACGGACAGGTCAAGGGAAATCGATTGCATTTTCTTTGTCTGATGTCTATTTGTCTTCACAACTCAAGCAAAATTACCAAATCGATCAAGCCGATTCCTAGTCGATAAAGGTCTAGAAAGGCTTTGCTATTGACCACCTTTTATTTATGACCATACTTAGTCGAATAAGTTATTTTCACTTGAAGTTGGGGGGACAGATGATGAGGATAGAATAATACTCAAATTATTACGTCATTATATTTCTTGAATATACCCCCTATCGATAAGAGGTAAATATGGCAAGATGGTTGTAAGTTCTTCTACTACACATAGTCGTAAGACTTATTGCGACTATCTCTTGGTCATAAGTCCTTCTACGACAACGTAGTCATAAGTCTTACTGCAACTAACCCCCTTGGTCGTAAGTCCTTCTACGACCATGTAGTCGCAAGTCTTACTGCGACTATCCTTTTGGTCGTAAGTCCTTCTATGACCAAATAGTCGTAAGTCCTACTGTGACCACTCTTTTATCATGGGAATTCCTATGGCAAGTCTATCTTCAACCAACTTGTCTATGACGATGAACTACATTGTCGGTTCATCTGACAAGACGGTTAGAATGTGCGTTTATCTACAACCACACATGATCTCTATGACAGCATCTGGTACACGGCGAACGGCCTTTTACGTCTCTCTGACAGTAATTTCCATCAGGCAGTTATCATCTAAAGCATTGAGGCGTCTTTTGGCATGGGACAATGGCCGTTGCTTCACTGACTATATAAAGGTTAACGTCAAAGAGAGAAGGGGGCGATTGGCAAGAGAGCGCTAGCCATTCACATGATTCTCTATTGTAATCCTTTTCTGGTGATTAGCAATTATACAGGACGTAGGGTTATTATTCTCTCAGGAAAAGGTCCAAACCTGGATAAAGATTCCCGGGCTTTTACTCTACATGTGCATACTCTAGGTCTATTGAGAAAATTCCTGAATCTAAACAAATCATACGTAAGATCGACATTAAAACATCGACAAGCTTACTCTCATGGTCACCGAGACAGGGGTAGCAGCGTCAACGTCAAATTCGATGACGGTAATGATAAACGATGGCAAGCATGAACTGAACACGAGCAACCTATTTGGGCACATGCTTGGGCGGTGGTGGCTTGGAGATGGCTGGTGACAGCAGAGCTTAGCCGAAATAGGGGTACATCACAGCGGAGCTGCAATGAAGTTTCGACTAAATGGCGGCGGTTTGAGCATTAGTGGGGTGAGGGGAGCTTGGTGGTTGTGGCATCTTGGCTTGAGAAGGTCTGTGAAATGCTGGTGTCGACAGCCGTGGACAACCGCAACGAGCTAGGGGTGGTGAGACTAGGTGGAAAGCTATGAGATAGCTTTGTGGTGGTGAGGAGGTGCTTAGGACACCTACCTCAGCCACACCAACGCGCTGGTGCCGTGTGGCACGTCCTCCGCCTTGCCCGTCCAGCTCCGTCGCGTCGCCAAGCGCCAAGTCCGCCCCCAAAACCCACCGTCTTTTTCGCCCGAAACGCGCCGCTTTCACAACGAAACTGACACGTTTCCCCGTCGCCCGAGCGCACGCGTTGCAGGTGGACTACCATCCCTGTGCGACAACCCGCTGCGCTACACAACGTCGTACATGGTGGGTTACGGGGCGCGGTTCCCCCGGCGCATCCACCACCGTGCGAGCTCGCCGCCATCGGTGTCGGTCCACCCGGCACGAATCGGGTGCAAGGCGGGCGCCGCCTCCTATGCCAGCCCGGCGCCCAACCCCAACCTCCTCGTGGGCGCCGTGGTGGGCAGGCCGAGCAACACCAGCGACGACTTCCCTGACAAGCGGGCCGTCTTCCAGCAGTCCGAGCCCACCACCTACATCAACGCGCCGCTGCTTGGCCTCCTCGCCTCTTTCTCCGCCCACCCCAACTTGGCCCAGTCCGGCGGCGATGACTGAAAAATCACCCCGCTGCTGTGCAAAACGACGGTGTGGTGTGTAGCCTTTTGGGTGGGCTGTGCAAGCCTGGTTTGGTAGGCCTTATTTGTACGGGCTGCAATGGGCTGATTTGTCCTGTTGCTTGCCGCTATATTGATGTGACGACGGTGCTTTCCTTTCCGCTGTCGTGAATATTTGTATAAATAAAACGAATATCGATAAATAGATAAGTTATTTTAAAAAAGTTGTTACAATAAGCTGCTTCGAAACGGCGATGAAAAAAATCATCTTACTTGTTTATTTGAGAGAAGTTATAAGTCAAATAGAACGGAGATTCAATGTGTAATGGGTGCCGATCCTTTCCTGTAAAAAATGGCAGGAACAAGGATTGGTTGTAGTGTTCTCGTACTACTAGATTCTAGATTCAGCACGCTTGATGCGACGAGATGAGATCCGTCTGGCTTTGTGATGCATTCAGTTCTGCCCAAATGTCTGCTCCCTTGGTCCGTCTCCCATTCTTCCACAACTGCCGGAATTAGTGTCCCAATTTGAGCTCACGTAGCTAGGACATCTCTAACTAATATCGTCCACTGCTAGACATGTCATGTGCAGGAGGTGGGTCTTTTGCTGCCTTTTGGGCCGTTGCTGGAATCCAAAGCTTGCTTGAAAACGGCAGCCGCTGCAGCTACATGGCTCATCAGTCTGCCCGGTGGCATGCGTGCATGGCTGAAAAGAGCAAGGTGCACGCGGGCCGAAGTGGCATCGATGGCTGAACTTTTCACGGATATAGTACCGTAAAATCTTCTTTGAAAAATGGCCCGAACGATCATTTCTTTTTGTAAAAATAGCCATCTTTTTTAGTTCGGAAGGCACGATAAATGATATGAATCAAATCTCAAAATGAGATTGAATCCGTAGATTGCCCGATCTTTCACACTGGTGGAACAGCTAGGTATAAGTAGAGCACAAATTACATGATGCAATTCATGCTAGATATATAATTTTACTACACCATAGTAGGGACTAACATGCTAAGATAAAAATCCTAAATTGAAATTCATAAGAATACTGTCGAATAGGGATGAACCCTAACAGCCGAAGGCCAACATACAAAACATGGCTTAATTCATAACTCTAAACTTCTCCGATTACAATGGACACACCCCTTAATTTTTTATAGTACGCTTGCACACATATTTAGGCTAGGACTCAATTGAAAATATCCTACCTTAATTGAACTCTCCTAAACATGTAAATAATCTCCTAATATGATAACCAGCCTTTTACATCTCAGCTATTTATCGGTTTCAAACTAAATAAAAGGGAACCGACTCAACACTTAATAATATGGTGCACTATCTTGTTGTAGTTGCCATGGTCACGATCATGGGTGGACCCCAACCAAGATCACAAAGGGATAGATAAGCACACAGGCAAACAGACACATCCACCATTAGAAAAACCATGCAACAGAAAGCTATCCACATGACTCCGCCCTCCCTATTCCTTGCAACTTAAAATAGATTGATATCCCTTTATCTCCAATAAAATCTTGTAGTACATGGACTCCTAACCTCCTGGGATTAGCATGCACGTAAGAATAGGGAATTGAGTTGGTTTTTCTTTGGTTAAACCACCACCAGCAGATCACATGCATGTGCCACACTAGCTTGTGCATGCCCATGAACACACGGCCCAAGTGGTGTAGCCAACCCATGTTCACTCGCCTCGTGTACTTTTGGTTGCACTTAGCCACAAGTCCCATGCACGTATGCCTACATTAGCATCACCCCTCGCGCACACGCCTCATGCACGGCCTGGCCATGCGCCTCATACACCAGCTCCTGTATGGCCTCTTCTCATGGGCACCCAACAATCCAACATGATGTGTCTCTGCCCCTCTATGTATGCACATGGCTACCTCCATGTGGCTTGGGCATGAAATAATTTCAGAAACACTGTTAGTATTCTTGGCTGCATCAGTAAGCAACACATATTACCTATCATGCTCCCCTTGCTCGGTAGGATAGGACGTCCGCGATAGCGCGCACAAGCGCGACAGGACTAGATGCGGCGCAACAGGCGCTTTGGGCGAGCGCGACAGGTAGGGCTACCGAGCCCCCTATCTTGGTAGCTATGCTGCTTGGCCTCTAGTCCATGGCTCCCAGTGGCCATTTGCTTGATTAACTCGTACGGACTCAATAAACATTTGGTTATGTTAGAACTTTATTTGGAGAAGCGCAATGGGGGTTTGGACGGGCCGATGAACCAATTCCATCTTTTAAGTAGTGTAGATATATTACTAAAAAAATGTAGGAATGGACCATATCTAGCCTAACATAACACTTCGCAATAAAGCTATGAATTATATAGCCCTAGGGGAAAAATGTGGAACTGTACGAAACCTACATGGTGTGGTGGTCATCCGGGTGGCGTGAACGTGGCTAGTTGTTGCGGTAGTCGTAGGCGCAATTACAGCTCGGGTTGGCACAGTAGCAATACCTGGTTGTCACTGCCGAGGTACACCACCTCCTCGTTGTTCCTCTTTCTAATCCTTTGCTTGTGTAACTTGCTGTTGTTGGTTTTTTCGGTCTGGAGCTCATCTTGCAACTCCTCGCAGGTGTGTAGTTTGTGGATGTAAGCCTCGGTGTATATTGAATACGATGGATCCACCCACTCGATGAACCTGCAATCCACTGTCTATAAGCAAGACGAGGATGGTACAAGCGTTTCATGCATGCAAGTATATGTAGGTAATGAACCACTTACCATGAACAGAGGAATGTGAAAGAATTGACGTCCTGAGTGCATGTGGTTGTCACAAACCTACACCACCTTTTTGAGGTTGTGCTTGTATTGCTGCCAGGGCTCAATGATGTGTGGGTAGTCACGGAGGGGATTTCTAGGGGTGTACGAATCCCTGGTTTCGAGCGGTAGATTAAGACTTAGGGGTCGAGGTCTATGGGACTGTAGATGCTTGTGTCTTCGAGATAAAGGTTACTACCTCGAAACCCAGCCTGTGCTCGCCGTCCCCTCCCAAGCCTTGACCTCCCAACCCAATCTACCATACTATTATTGGCGTAGTATGATTTTCTGCAAGACAGTAAGTGATGTTTGAGTGTCTGTACTATTAGTGTCCATACAAAATTCGCATTAAAAGTTATGAAAAAGAGAGTGACAGCATTAGGACCGAACAATTTAAAATACACATACTTCGCATTGCCGAACATTAATTCGCGCTGAGTTACATTGCAAAAAATGTAGTGTTATAAAGAATGAATGAGTACACAGGTGGTATAAATCAACAGGTCTACGGGGTGGCCGACGAAGTGGGCCTATTCAGGCAGTTTCTCATGGAGTTGCCCACTGTCTTGCATAGTTTGCACTTGCATTATCTTTGCCATTGGCCACGTTGACTGTCATACATGTCATTGTGAATGAGACAGGACTAACGTCTTTTGCAACTAGGCCACTTCAGTGCATCGTTCAGCACCCACTTCACTTCCCCCGGCCAAAGGTACCTGTAATGCTTGTCCACCCCAAAGGAGTTGAACTCAGCACTCCAAATTTCACACAAATGGTAGATGTTGTAGTACTCCAAAATGTACTGCGTGGATGAATGCTGACACGTAGCGCACACAGCGTAGACAGGGGAACAAGGCTTATGAAGGAGCATCAGCTTATTGCACTTATAGGTCACGACATCGCTAATGGTTTATGCATGCTTTTCTTCGCTTCTTGCATCACCCTCGACGTACTTCTCCCTCAAACAAACCTCGAACTTCTTCCTCACACCATCCACAGTTCGAGCAACGTGTGAACGAGCCTTCGCCATTTTCTTCTCCACGTACACCTACATGACTTTTGAGAGTTGCCTCCCTTTATCCAGGTGCTTCTTCGCAATCATAACTCTATTAACAAAGTAGCCGATGGTGTGATTCTAACTCTTGTCCACAATAGCAGTGATTGGGAGAGGGCACACACCCTTCAGCACACCGTTGTACATCTCCAATATGTTGGTCCATAATCCCATACCTTGCATGTCCATATCATGAAGTAGGAACTATTTCTCCATGTTCGGGGTATGCAAGTTGATCTATTGGGTGAACTCGCCAATTGATGTGGGAGCATCCTAAGCTATGGTCGGTTGTACGCCTTGTGGCTCTCTAACATACCTAAAGGTCTCCTTGTCAAGCTCTCGCTATATTACATTGAACTTGAGCCTTTGATTCTTCATGCATAGCTTCTTAAATTTCTTCATCAATTCCTTGTTGCAAAAACGAGTGTGGAAGTTTGCCATTGAATGCCTCATGCACCACCATGTCCACCCATCGTTCCACTAGAAGTGCGGTTGTGTCCCTTGCTGCATGGTGCTCAGAGCCGATATTAGCCTAGTGTTGCAGTCTGTGATAAGGCAGACGTTGGGTCGGTCTTGGACCACTTCTTGCTTCACATTAGCTAGAAACCACAACTAGCTATTAATATTCTCATTCTTCACAATTGCATAGGCCATTGGAAGTAGCTGATCATTTACGTCAGCGACCACCGCCATCAACACTGTGCCTTTGTACCTACCAGAGAGGAAGGTGTTGTCCATCGTGAGCACTGGATGATAGTATTGAACTCCTCGATCGCTTACTGAAATGCCCAGAACACGCAGTCAAGGATGAAACAATTGGTTCCCTTCGTAGGGTGCGACCTCTTCATCTTATTTACATATGTTTTAGGATTGGCATCAACAATATGATGTAGCATTCTTGGCATGAAGTCATAGGTCTCCTCATACATGTCGCACATCCAATGTACGACATTCCTCCTCGCCCGCCACACCTTATCGTAGCTCACTAGGAAACCAACTAGGTTCATAGCATTGGCCATCAATAGCTTTGGCAAAACTGTGGCATCTGCAACTATGAGGTGATTGATCAGGCTAGTAACGAGTGATGAGGTCACATTGTAGTTCCTATGCAATGGCTCCGCAATCTCACAGGTGCAGTGGTGATCTAGAATAGAAATGATGCGGGCCTCATGCTTCATGTATGTATTTATCAATGCATCCATCTAGGAGTGTAGTTAGAGTGGATACGTTTGGATATTACTCATCCTGTATCTTATTTCATATTTTTCTCAGAGTCAGAGTCGGACATGGATAATGCCAGATACCTATTTCTCCATTCCATATTCATTCTATAAGCATTCGGATGGTCGATCGGACGGAAATTATCCATTTCTTTTGCACTCCTACATAGGACATTGGACAGTAGGGTACAATAAAAGTGAGCACAGAGAGACTAATGATCGAGATGTCAAAGGAAGAGTACTCAGTATTCTCTACATGTTTATGTAGTAATCCGCATATATGTTATCTTGTTCATAAGTGAAGTCATAACAGACTTTCTCATATCACTTGACATATAGATATATATGGATGGATATCACTTATATCGTATCCTATTCTATATTTTTTCCCACAGAGTCAGACACGGATAGTGCTAGATACCCATTTACCCCTTGCACCCAATGCAACAGCATTCAGTCTTGACGGGATGTACTCAACATTCGTGCACATAATACCATCGGATGCACTGCCCCCACCAGCACCTACACCAGCCTCATCTCCACCGTTGGCTATGTCGGTATCCTCCTCACCGGAATAGATTCCATTTGACAGGCCATCCAAATATTCATGGCAATCAATATGAGCTACCTACCATCTCCTTGCACCTTCTATTGGCTGAAAGTTATGAGCCAACCTCAACAGCCATCCATTATCTCAACCGGCACCATCTTTTGCTGCACCACCAGCACCAACAAGTTTCACTTCATCGCCACCATCCCCAGCAATACTATGCTCTACACCACTACCACCAACTAGCTGCGACAGTTCCACGTCGCCACTCTCACCGTCCCCGCCCTTGCTCAACACCTCTGCCCTCTCCACAACTGCACATACACTATTGGCCTCACATATGTCGCCATAGCAGGATTGCTAGTAATCCCATGTATTGTCTCCAAACGACATTGCCACCACCTTCTTTAACTCCTAGAAAAACTCCCCAAATCTCTAATCATCGTGGTTGTCACCGCCTCGATGACAAGCTTCTTCCTACCAACCTTCCTGTCAAATGCACTCCGCATGCACCTCCTGAGTTCAGGGAGACCCATTCCTTTAAGCTTTGAAGCCTAAATTATGGTCCTTTCAGAATTTTGAAGGCCCGCCTGTATGGCCCGTCCTGTATGATTCCCTCTCCGTAGAACACAAACAAGTATTCTATATCCAACAACAAGTACCTACCACCAATGCAGACGAAATGAACCTATTTCAAACAATGCCACATACAACTCAACATAATACGAAATAATCACTCATATGTACATAGTTGACCTACCAATAATGCCTATGGCCATGTGCTAAAAACATAGGTACGCCGATATTTTCTACATTATTAGCAATGGCACCAGAGTAATACATATATATATATATATATATATATATATATATATATATATATATATATATATATATATATATATATATATATATATATATATATATATATATATATATATATATATATATATATATATATATGCATACCTAATTTGCAAACGGTGTCGATAAATGTGAAAAAAATAGTGCGGCCTTTTTATCGTTATTACCAAAAAAACTTACAAATAACAACAATATACAAGTTAAACAGTGTACAGATAATACATCACGGATATTACAAATAAAGTACAAAAAATGGTACAAATAATAATAGTGTACAAATAATAATGGTACACAAATAATAACAATGCACAGATAATAGCAATGCATAGATAATAATAGTGCACAGAAAATAGCAGTGTGCAAATAATAGTACAAAAAGGTCTACTATTAACAAAGAATCGTTATTATCACCACTAACACATCACTAATGTGAGTAATTACAAAATATCGTTCACACAAACTAAATATATACGCCATCTAAACATGGTTACAGGACGCATTATATACAACCAAACCACCATTACGCTAACAGAATGTTAATGACATATTAAGCATGTTTCTCATAGGCGAATAAAACATACCGTCTTCATCGGAACCACACTAATTCCAACTTCGAAATTCCCTAAATCGCAGTAAAACATCCCAAAAAACTAATTCAAACTATGTTATACATTCTCTCTCTCTGTCTTCTCCCTTGGCTCTCTCTCACTTGGCAAGAAAGATATTCAGTTGCTCAGCTTTAGTTGAGCTAGCGGAGAGGGTGGCGAGCCATTTTATGCATGCGGGGAGGTGTTGCTGACTGACAGGCCCACATGAGCGCGCAGGGTAGTGGCTGCATCCAGATGAGAACAATAGGAATAATTGTTGGTCACCCACCCACTTGTCGAGGCAGAGCAGCTCGGTAGCTCCTACCGAGCCAGGGACCGCGGCCACCTTGTCCTCATGGGCGGACCCAATGTGGTTCAAGGGTGTTTAGCTGAACACCCAAATTTCTTTGTATAATACATAATATTTAGTAAGTATATCATACACATATACTGATAATTAGAAAAAATATTTTATATTTATACCTCCAATTGATTTCAACCCACTCCCACACTCCCCCTCTTCAATTCACCTAAGGTAGCGCAGCCTAACAACACATCCACTCCCTCATTAGACTGGCCCATTGGCCCATCTGTAGACCCCTCAAACCCTAACCTATGACATCCCCTCTCTCTCTCTCTCTCTATGCACCTCTCTTAGGCCCCACTGATCTAGACCAAAATCGTCAAACCCAGTGGCACTGGCGCATGAGATCGAGGGGGTAGTTGGTCACCGAGTGATTTGGTGAGGGGCTAAGAGTAACTCTGGCCTTTGGCTTGGCCTCGGTGGCAAGGATCATAGCTACGATAGGCAGCGATATGTCCGCAAAGAGCAATCGGGTGGTAGCTATCACATAAGAGCAGGGGGAGCATCTAGCGGCGATGGCTGGACCGACGAGGCACTAGGCACTTGGCAACGACTACATATCGTCGTGCACTGGTGTACGCAGGCCATGTACATCAGATTGCATCAAACAATTTCATCCTATGTTATTTTGTAATTTCTCTAAATTATTCTGTAATTTTTCTAAATTATTTATAGATGTTGTATCTAGCACGAAATAATTTGTAATTTGTTTTTGCTATTGTGGACTATTACCTTTTATTTGTCAACTCTGAACACTCATACATACATACATACATACATACATACATACATACATACATGCATGCATGCATGCATGCATGCATGCATGCATGCATGCATGTATACATACATGCATGCATGCATGCATGCATGCATACATACATACATACATACATACATACATACATACATACATACATACATACATACATACATACATACATACATACATACATACAGGAAAAAAATACCTTTTACTCCTGAGTGTAATTACACCCACCTCTAATATACCACATTGAAAATTTTGAAATACTCTTTTATCACTTTAGGTATTCTTGTATACTAGTTATAAGATACTGCAATGTAAACCACATGAAAAAAATTACAAAGGAGTCTATAGTTTTAGCGTATTTTGTAAATATCTTTAGATACGCACATAAAAAGAAGTATGTCGAAAAAATATACATATCACCTTTGAAAAAAGTTTATACCACCTAGATGGCCTTAAATACTCATATACTATATGTGCATACCCTTCGTTACACGAGATACTTGATTTTTTTGGCATATATGTTTGCATCTGTAATTACAAAAATAGCAATATGCATACCATATTTACAAAAATAACATTTTTGTAGTCTAGAGGCCGAGCGGCCACACCACAAAGCTAACGTGTGGGCACGCCGCTGGTAGCAGGCGCCTATTGCCCCACCACCAAACGGCAAGCAGCCTATCGCCCCACCACTAGACGGCAGTGGCCTACCGACCTATGGGCAAATGGCAGGTAATTAAGCCGTCTAATTAGTCGGCTTAATTACCTGCCTTATTTTTAGTATACTATTTGTTTTAATCTTGAAATATAGTAATTGAGATTAGAAAATTACAAAATTCTTTGTGCATTCTCCTGATGCGACGTACTTGACTGTGTAATTTTTTTGGCAATTTTATCCACTGTGAACATTACTAAAAAATTCATACAATTACCAATTAATGTTAAAATTTTTAAATATATTAAATGAGCTTGAAAATTTTCAAAATTATAAGTACAGCCTCTCGTAGCAACATACTTGATTGTGTAATTTTTTAACAATTTTATCTACTATGAAGGTTGCTAAAAAATTATACAGTTACTAGGTGATTAGCAGGTACGGTAGAGGTGGGTCATTTTATTTTCTTGGCCTTATTTAATCTGTATTTTGGTTTTCTTTGCTTTGTTTAATCCGCATGTGAACAAATGAAGTGGGCCGTAGACATTGGGCTCATATGAAAATTGAGCACTCGTGTAGGAAATAGACCACTGAAAGTATCACTTGCATCGCTTCTGTCTCCCCATGCGCAGTTCACTCCTGTCATTATCAATGCGTTGTTAGCACGCGCTGCGCTATCACTCTCGATATAAATTTCAAGCTGCACACATTCACATTCTTGCAGTCTCTTCGCTGATACTCCTTGTCTTGTAGTCTCTTCGCTCACACTCCTTGCATGCACTCTTCATTCGCTTTCTTCACAACCTTAAATATTGTTTACTGCCATTATTAGTAGTTACATTAACAGGTAATTTTTTGTCGTATGAATTATCTTTGTTAAATATGTATGTAATTAGTTGTAGTTATTTAGGTGTAATTAATTTATTCCTAATTATTTAGGCACAATTAATTAATTTTTTTGTTAGCAAGTATATGTTGTTTAATTGTATATTTTTTATATGCTTTTATGTTGATTGCATTAAATATTAAAATCGTAACTACTAAGTGTAACAATTAATTAAACTGTGATGCAAGAGGAAAGATTATATTAGTAACATAAAAAAAGAACCTCTAGCAAACTTCCTATTGCATCATGCATGTTGTGTACTATTATACTGAGTAGTGCTACTCCAAGCTCATATAGTATAAAAAGATGGGTCTATTATCACATTACCTTTGGACTGTTCTTTATGGACACAAGCATCACCCATGCTCATACTACTCTTTTATGATACAATATCATGTTATTTAGTCCATAAAGCCAGTGGAGGGTACGACGTGATAAAAGCCTATATATGTACACATCAGATCTTAAGCCGCACTATTGCTCATTAACTTAAGCACTTAATTTGCTTGCTTCTGATCAAAAGATAACTGAGGTAGAGAAAAGTAAAAGGCCAGATATATAGTAAAACGAAACTATACTGACAAACAATTATGACAAGTAACATCAAGTAGCATCAAGGCTCAGATGTTTTTCTTAACTAGATTATAAGCATGTGTTCATATGCACCATTTATTTGGACTAGTATGCATTTGTAATGTTCATTTTAGTCCTAAATGTATATTATTTTATACTATTTATTCCATCATAAAATTTAATTTGTAGTATTTTACTGTCATTATCAATCTTGGTACTAATATTTGGTATATCCTATTTGTTGGAAGGTATGGCTTTACCCAAGCTTCTCGAATAGTTCTATGATGAGAACCATCGGAGCCACTTATGGATGACAGTGACGCGGCTGATCCTCCGTCCTTGAAGCTGTAGGGTGGAAGGGATTCGTAGGAGCTAGACGAGCACTACATCCCAATACTATGGGCCATGAGCTTGTTGCCCTTTGTGAGGCTGGTCTCTGTCGGACACGAGTTCACCATCGACGGTAGCTTGCTCGTGGAACTGGTGGACAGGTGGAGGCCCGAGATGCACACATTTCACTTTTGGTGGGGTGAGATGATGATCACTCTGTAGGACGTCTCGTTCTTGAATGGTCTCTCTATCTGGGGTGACACACTTTTTTCAGCCCCTGCACTGGCAGACTAGAAGGAGATGCTGGTGACCAGTTCGGCTTGGCTATCCCAGAGGGTGCTCATGGAGTCCTCCGCACTTGGCTAAACAATTTTAGTGTGCACCCATAGGATACACCACTAGAGGTTGTCAGGACGCTCCTCATCGTGCACCTTATTTAGCTCTTTGGTTAACCATGTTTCGAGCCACACATGACAATATTTGCAATGCCAAGTTCATCTGCCTCACCGAGTCTTTGGTTGACACGGATTTTGGTGCGATGCCTTAGTAATGTGCCACTGAGGCCCTTCGGTAAATAATAGCAACAAAATTCCAAACACATAAAAAACAGGACACAAATGCCTACTGCAGCACCCTCTTAACTTAGATGATGCCAATCTTGTTGGCCACATCGAGAGCATCATAGTCTGGAGTCAGCTTCACGTAAGCCTTCTTCTTCCCATCAGGCCTGCAAGATGCAAATTTGATCACTTAGCTACACGACATAGCAAATCAAACAATAAAATTGAATAAACATAGCAAATCTAATGCTGTAGCCAGTAAGCCATACTTAAAAAGCCAGATTGAAGAAGGTTCATGTATTCGCATGAGATGATTAAGTACAGTATGAGCCAAGTTTCCGGCACGCTGCAAACAATAGTGTGCGTAGTATATTGCTAACAAAACAGAGAGCATAGTAGTACTTCTCGGCGAGAATGGGAATGTCGTGCTTAGGTTTCACCCCTCTGAATAGTGATCCCATGATGCATTTCCCGTTGAGGATCTCCAATGAAGGTATGGACAAAGGGGAACCGTGCATTTCCACTCCAAGAATGATCGTCTTGCCCCATCCCTGCATCAATAACACATGAACAATTAATAGCACTCTGAGTTACTGGTCTCTAATCCTTTGCATGAAAGATGGATCAGTGTGTGTACATACTTCTCGGGAGCTGCGAAATGCTTCGCTCATCAGCGACGCCAGCCCGATGCACTCGAAACAGTAGTCTGCTCCGGAGTCAGTCATCTCGATGATCACCTGTTTCCCATGGAAGCATGGGCGCGTCAATGCAGGATTTCGACATAAACGTTAAGGAAATGCTGCGATTCATGTGTTAAGAACATGGCTGATCACCTGGCTGACAGATTTCTCTCCAAGTTCTTGTGGATTGATGAAATGTGTCACACCGAACTTCTTTCCTTCAACACGAACAAAACAGTGGATGGAATGCGTCAGACTTCAGAATGTCTTAATATTCAGAGCCGTTTCACGGCCTAAACAGAAGGCCTTGCCGAGTTCATGTTTCTGAGGGTTTAAATCCACGCCGATGATCTTTGACGCCCCACAAATCCTGGCTCCTTCAGCCACCCAACAATTATCTGCTCCACAGTCATGAACTTAACTACGTTCACACCACAATATGCACCACAATATGAACTTAACTAATAATCCACCAGTTAAAATTATCCTACATCCACCCAACAATTATCTGCTCCACAGTCATGAACTTAACTACGTCCACACCACAATATGCACCCAGAATTACACCATCCTAAAAACGTCCGCACCAGATTAACTCTCCTCTATTCTCTCTCCTTACTCAACCATATCTGACGATCATCCTTCAATGGATCTGCAGTACCCTCCCGCGTCCCTGACGCTCGCCCGCCCCCCGCGCTAAATCCGTGCGCTGCAATCCGTGCGGCTGCCTCCCCCACCTCATTTCTTCCGCCTCCCTCGCACGGATCCGCCGCCGCCTCCGCCACCGTGCCACCCTCGCCTCCTCCCCTTTCTCCTCCGCCGCTCCGCCTCGCCTCCTCCCCTCCCTCCTCCGCTGCCGCGCCGCCCTCGCCTCCTCCTCCCCATCCCGCGCCGCTGCTGCCTTCTCCTCCGCCACTCCCTCCGCTCCCCCCGTCCTCCACCGCGCCGCCGCTGCCCCATCTCCACCTCTCCCCCGCGCCTCCACTCCCTCCGCTCCCCCGTCCTCCCCCGCGCTGCCGCTCCCCCGTCCTCCTTATATGACCGATTCCCCACCTCCTCCTCCGCTCCCCATCTCCTCCTCCACCAAACCCTAGCCGCCGCCGCGACGACCCACCGGCCATGTCCTCCTCGTCCTCCCCGCCGCCCGATCCCGAGGCCGTCTCCTCCCCCGACCTGCCCCCGCTCGCCGCTCCCGTGCTAACGCTACGGTAACCCTTATAATCACGCACGCACATACGCAGGACGCGAGTCTCCTAGGAGTCCATTGCGCGCCGGCGGCGGCGCCGGCAATGGCGGACTCGGCGGACCAGTTCCGCGGTCAGGCGCGGCTCCCGCGATTCGCCGCGCCGCGCCGCTACGAGCTCCGCCTCCGGCCCGACCTCGTCGCCTTCACCTTCTCCGGCGCGGCGGCCGTCGACGTCTCCGCGCCCACCCACTTCCTCGTCCTCAACGCCGCCGACCTCGCCATCGACCGGGCCTCCATCCGCTTCCAGGTACGCACCAATCGAAAAACAAAAGGAAAAGGTCTCACCTTTGCCCTGCTCCTACTGGCGCCACAATCTCATCCTGGTATGGTGTCTCGGTGGTCGGTGCCGGTTCTTGCATGCAGGGTTTGGCGCCCGCGGAGGTGTCGCTGTTCACAGACGACGAGATCCTGGTGCTCGGGTTCGAAAAGGAGCTGCCGCTCGGCGAGGGCGTGCTCAGGATGGACTTCAACGGCACGCTCAACGATCAGCTGAGGGGCTTCTACAGGAGGTATATATGGGTTCTTCTCTGGCATTTGCGCTGTACGGTGTGGAAGTATCTCATGGAAGTCACTGACTCGCAGTTGAATTGGAAAAGGATAAGTGTTCTGGATTCAGCCTTTTTTTGGGTTTTCTACCTTATGCCGTGATCCTTTGTATAACCTCAAAGGTTCGTGATCACCCATAGCAAATCATGGCTTTGTAGGGAAAAGAGATAAAAATTTGAAAAGGTGGATTGCCCATGCGTGCTTGTGCCGAAGAGATTTGCGATTCACCGACCAGTGCCAAGAATGCACTTGCTATAGATATTGGGAACCTTTTTTGTGCAAGCATGTGGTTGGCTGAGAATTTGCTATGAAACTGCGCTATGAGGAGTTGTTTTGTGCGTAGGATTAATTCATGTGAGTTTCTTCCTGATCTTCAAGTTCTTTTATGCCATTTGATCGCAGCAAGTATGAGTACAAGGGGGAGACAAAATATATGGCGGTGACGCAGTTTGAGCCTGTGTATGCTCGACGATGCTTCCCCAGCTGGGATGAGCCAGCATTCAAGGTGATTATGATAGCAGTACAGAGTGCTCAGTAATCAGATTTCGCCTGATTCTTTGATGTACTGCGTTTTAGTTTTCTTAGCAACATTTTTACTGTACTCATAAGATGAAAATATACATGTGGAACCAAATTCTACTTCTTCAGCACATGACTTAATGTTCCTCTCGTATACATGCACCTAGAATATCAAAGAGGTCATATCTATTTCCCAACATTTTTCCTCTTGCTATTTCAATTTTTCAGGCCAAGTTCAAGCTAATACTTGAAGTTCCGTCTGAGCTGGTAGCGTTGTCCAACATGCCAGTAGCTAACGAGACAGTTGCTGGTCCTATCAAGACTATCCATTATGAGGAATCACCTCTTATGTCAACCTATTTAGTGGCCATAGTTGTTGGGTTGTTTGAGTATATAGAAGGTGTTACATCACAAGGTATCAGCTCCATTTTTCGCATTACTTTGACATGATCCATTCAAAGTGTTGTAGAGTCATTTTTCCCCTATACATTCATTAATTTGTTTAATTCTATTTAGGCACCAAAGTTCGTGTGTACACTCAAGTTGGTAAGAGTAATCAAGGGAAGTTTGCACTAGATGTTGTAGTGAAGTCGTTGGATCTCTATAAAGAGTAAGATCACAACTTAACCTTGCTTCTAAACAGGTTTCTAAAGAAGAAGCATTATTGATGTTAATGAATAGTCTGTCCAGCTGTGGTTGTTACTAGATAGAATCACTAACAAAAAGTTCATTTTCTCAATGGTTTAGTTACTTTGACACTCCTTATCCACTCCCCAAGTTGGATATGGTTGCTATCCCCGATTTTGCTGCTGGAGCCATGGAGAACTTTGGATTGGTCACTTTCCGGGAAATAGCTTTGCTTTTTGATGAGCAGTCTTCATCGGCATCCAGCAAAGAGAGTGTACGTATCATACTCAGAATGTTGTTTAGTTACATTTCTTTTCACCATTTACAGTTTACTCCTTAAATAATGATGTGTGACTATCATACATAATTATTCTATAATTCATTCAGTTAATAATGAGTAATTATTCTATAATTCATTCAATTAATAATGAGTTTAGTTCGTAGTTAGACCTTTCTGTTGGGATAATCGAATTCCATCAGCTTGAATCTCGTTTCTTTATTGATCTCAACATCTATTCTGTTTAGATTGCAATTACTGTGGCGCATGAATTGGCCCATCAATGGTTTGGCAATCTTGTAACCATGGAATGGTGGACTCACTTGTGGCTAAATGAGGGTTTTGCTACATGGGTAATCAATTTGATGAACCAGAATTTCAAATTTTCAATATCAGGCTATCATTGTATACTAAATGAATAGACTTTCTATTTTGACAGATGAGCAGTTTAGCAGTGGACTCTTTTTTTCCACAATGGAATATCTGGACGCAGTTTCTTGCTGCCACAACTGCTGCTCTCAAATTGGATTCACTAGCTGAGTCTCATCCTATTGAGGTAACCTCACTGTTTGCTAATGTGCCATTGCCTGGTTCAGTGGTTGGAAAAAATGTCACATTTCATATGTTGTGCATTACTTTGTCTAAAACCATAGGTGCTATACACTATAGTGTCGTATAAATACGATAATCTATTGTGGAGTGCAAATTTTGACATTGGTAAGTAATGATGATGCATAATATCTTAGTTACATTCATAACACATTCATTGGCTGATTCATGAATGACTCTTGTCTATGGAATATTGAGAGTGATGACTAAATCATTTTAGGTTGAAATCTTACTTTAGAGATCAACTTCAGTAGATGCATCAACACAGCTTCAGCTGGTGGTGTTAACATTTTCACTTGTCTAAATGAAGCCCTGTAATTCGTTTCACTATTTGTTTTCCTGTACGGTCAGGTTGAAATACACCATGCAAATGAAATTGATGCGATATTTGATGCCATTAGCTATGATAAGGGTGCTTCTGCTCTTCGCATGTTACAAAACTACCTTGGTGCAGAGTGTTTTCAGGTTTGATATTGGCTCTCCATGAAACTGTATCACAATCTTGTCATTCTTGCCTACACTTGGCATCTTTTGCCTCAGTGTGCTGCTTAAAAGTGTGTAGAACTACCCTAAACCATTTCCTGTTTGTTCTTGGAGGAAGCAGTGACACACTAATGTCATTTTTCCCCTATTCATTCGGTGGAAACACCAGATGCATAGTTTAGAGTTTAGTGGTCTTCCAAAACATTCCTTCCAAAAATACAAAAAATACTTTGTTATTGATTCAGTAGGGAACAAAATTTTCTTGTGGACTTTTCTGTTATTCCTGTTATCTTTTTTGATTTTGCACTGTTCTCAACCTATTTTTGTCATCTATAAGTCTTTAGCTGTTAGTGTGTGCTGATTGTTTTTTATTTGTTCCAGGTTCCAAACAAGGAGCAAGTTGATGCTCTATCAAAGGAATTGCTTAGCCGTTCGAATGTTCCAGGTCCCTTACTGTCCCAGCTGGCTAATTGCATTATTGTTTGCTTAATTAATACACAAGATATCTGAATGTATCAATATCATTATTTAATTTCTCATTGCTTATAATTCAAAGGTAGTCACAGATGAATAGAGAGATTTAGGAGGCCTTGTTGCTATGAAGTTTTATTCTTCAAGTGCACAGAAAACACACCAAATTTTGTGTATACTATGTTGCCTCAGATAGGTCTTTAGTCAAGTATTTCGAAAAAAGAGGAAAACCTGAAGCTATTGCACTCTGATAATAATCTGTTCGCATTTTGGTTAACATTTCTAAATGCCTGAGAATGTAAGCTTTTGTTAACTTATGCTGATGTTCATGAAGTAGCTGAAAGGCAACCAAAGATTTTTTTGGCCCAGTTCCATTGTGACTTTTTATGTTTTCTTTAGATATAATAGCTTGATTCCCCTTGTGCTGTTAATTCCCTGTCAATTAATGCAGTGATTAATTCTTAATGATGTTGTCGCCTCCTCAAAGGATCAGTCGTTATGTGACATTCATTATGTGACAAAAAATATTTGGTTATACAATATATGTGACGTGAATCTTAATGAATCTGATTGTTCGTTTTATTTTTTACAAATTTTATCTTGTTTTGTATTTTACCGTAGCGTTAGCACGGTCACACTACTAGTAAAAAGAAGTATGTCGAAAAAATATACATATCACCTTTGAAAAAAGTTTATACCACCTAGATGGCCTTAAATACTCATATACTACATGTGCATACCCTTCGTTACACGAGATACTTGATTTTTTTGGCATATATGTTTGCATCTGTAATTACAAAAATAGCAATATGCATACCATATTTACAAAAATAACATTTTTGTAGTCTAGAGGCCGAGCGGCCACACCACAAAGCTAACGTGTGGGCACGCCGCTGGTAGCAGGCGCCTATTGCCCCACCACCAAACGGCAAGCAGCCTATCGCCCCACCACTAGACGGCAGTGGCCTACTGACCTATGGGCAAATGGCAGGTAATTAAGCCGTCTAATTAGTCGGCTTAATTACCTGCCTTATTTTTAGTATACTATTTGTTTTAATCTTGAAATATAGTAATTGAGATTAGAAAATTACAAAATTCTTTGTGCATTCTCCTGATGCGACGTACTTGACTGTGTAATTTTTTTGGCAATTTTATCCACTGTGAACATTACTAAAAAATTCATACAATTACCAATTAATGTTAAAATTTTTAAATATATTAAATGAGCTTGAAAATTTTCAAAATTATAAGTACAGCCTCTCGTAGCAACATACTTGATTGTGTAATTTTTTAACAATTTTATCTACTATGAAGGTTGCTAAAAAATTATACAGTTACTAGGTGATTAGCAGGTACGGTAGAGGTGGGTCATTTTATTTTCTTGGCCTTATTTAATCTGTATTTTGGTTTTCTTTGCTTTGTTTAATCCGCATGTGAACAAATGAAGTGGGCCGTAGACATTGGGCTCATATGAAAATTGAGCACTCGTGTAGGAAATAGACCACTGAAAGTATCACTTGCATCGCTTCTGTCTCCCCATGCGCAGTTCACTCCTGTCATTATCAATGCGTTGTTAGCACGCGCTGCGCTATCACTCTCGATATAAATTTCAAGCTGCACACATTCACATTCTTGCAGTCTCTTCGCTGATACTCCTTGTCTTGTAGTCTCTTCGCTCACACTCCTTGCATGCACTCTTCATTCGCTTTCTTCACAACCTTAAATATTGTTTACTGCCATTATTAGTAGTTACATTAACAGGTAATTTTTTGTCGTATGAATTATCTTTGTTAAATATGTATGTAATTAGTTGTAGTTATTTAGGTGTAATTAATTTATTCCTAATTATTTAGGCACAATTAATTAATTTTTTTGTTAGCAAGTATATGTTGTTTAATTGTATATTTTTTATATGCTTTTATGTTGATTGCATTAAATATTAAAATCGTAACTACTAAGTGTAACAATTAATTAAACTGTGATGCAAGAGGAAAGATTATATTAGTAACATAAAAAAAGAACCTCTAGCAAACTTCCTATTGCATCATGCATGTTGTGTACTATTATACTGAGTAGTGCTACTCCAAGCTCATATAGTATAAAAAGATGGGTCTATTATCACATTACCTTTGGACTGTTCTTTATGGACACAAGCATCACCCATGCTCATACTACTCTTTTATGATACAATATCATGTTATTTAGTCCATAAAGCCAGTGGAGGGTACGACGTGATAAAAGCCTATATATGTACACATCAGATCTTAAGCCGCACTATTGCTCATTAACTTAAGCACTTAATTTGCTTGCTTCTGATCAAAAGATAACTGAGGTAGAGAAAAGTAAAAGGCCAGATATATAGTAAAACGAAACTATACTGACAAACAATTATGACAAGTAACATCAAGTAGCATCAAGGCTCAGATGTTTTTCTTAACTAGATTATAAGCATGTGTTCATATGCACCATTTATTTGGACTAGTATGCATTTGTAATGTTCATTTTAGTCCTAAATGTATATTATTTTATACTATTTATTCCATCATAAAATTTAATTTGTAGTATTTTACTGTCATTATCAATCTTGGTACTAATATTTGGTATATCCTATTTGTTGGAAGGTATGGCTTTACCCAAGCTTCTCGAATAGTTCTATGATGAGAACCATCGGAGCCACTTATGGATGACAGTGACGCGGCTGATCCTCCGTCCTTGAAGCTGTAGGGTGGAAGGGATTCGTAGGAGCTATACGAGCACTACATCCCAATACTATGGGCCATGAGCTTGTTGCCCTTTGTGAGGCTGGTCTCTGTCGGACACGAGTTCACCATCGACGGTAGCTTGCTCGTGGAACTGGTGGACAGGTGGAGGCCCGAGATGCACACATTTCACTTTTGGTGGGGTGAGATGATGGTCACTCTGTAGGACGTCTCGTTCTTGAATGGTCTCTCTATCTGGGGTGACACACTTTTTTCAGCCCCTGCACTGGCAGACTAGAAGGAGATGCTGGTGACCAGTTCGGCTTGGCTATCCCAGAGGGTGCTCATGGAGTCCTCCGCACTTGGCTAAACAATTTTAGTGTGCACCCATAGGATACACCACTAGAGGTTGTCAGGACGCTCCTCATCGTGCACCTTATTTAGCTCTTTGGTTAACCATGTTTCGAGCCACACATGACAATATTTGCAATGCCAAGTTCATCTGCCTCACCGAGTCTTTGGTTGACACGGATTTTGGTGCGATGCCTTAGTACAGCTAGGGATCAATTGTCCTGTGAGCCACATATCGAGGGTTGTGTGACGCTTGCCAGCGTGCCACTGCTGATACCCCAACCTAGTCGTCTGCTACATGCTCCTGCCGCTGTGGAGTTTAGAGTACTTCTCTGTCGGGCGTCTGGCCATCGTGACACCAGTGCACCCGTTCAACGACTTCGCTGACCTGATAGACAGGCCCACTATGGACTTTCGGTGGACTAGTGGCCGTCTGCACTGGGCCAAGGGCAAACCATCGAGGTGCTACTTGCTGTGGCATAACGAGTTGAAGTCGTTACACGACAACAACATCATCTAGGATCCATGGACTGTAGATTTCATGCATCATGTATTGCCGTATGGGTGTAGGATCAAGGATACCGACTAGAGGGGGGGTGAATAGGAGGTTTTTAAATTTTTCTTGTTCACTTAATTAATTCTTCACAATTTAAGTGACAATGAAGTAAGGCAATTAATCCTATGCAATTCTAGTTATCAACTTAGCTCTAAACAATCAAATGATCACAGTGAAGCAAATAAACGAGAGCAAGAGAGATAAGAGACACAATCGATATTTTACCGTGGTGATCGGAAACTTGCCTGTTTCCACTAGTCCACGTTGAGGTTAGCCCGAACAATTCGGACCGACTCCACGAATTTGAGTCGAAACACCTCGGTCACTAATGTAGTTCTTTCCTGCTCCGGGTAGGTGAGCTCCAACCTTCACAATCCGTCGGGCCTTCTCACAACCTTCTTGAAAAGATCACTGATTTTCCTTACGCCCAACCGTCCAAGTGCAGGCAAGCACTAAGAGTAACAAATCTTGGGCTTTGCTTGAATGCAAACTAGTGCCAATTGGATTTGCAAATGAAAACTCTAGCACTAAATGCTCAACCACCTCACTTCGATGTGCAAAGGAAGAATTGAGGTGAAATGAATGCTCTAGGGCTTAAGAATTGTGCAATAAGTCTCTAACCAGTGCCCTTGTGCAGTGGTGGGGGTATTTATAGCCTCCACCAACCAAACTAGCCGTTTGACACAATTTCCCGCAAAAATCAGGATGAGCGGTACTACCGCCCTGCCGGGGCCGGTACCACCGCTCCCAAATCTTGCGTCAGAACGGCTCTGTCAGACGAGCACAGTGACCGTTGGATTTGGCAGCGCGGTACTACCGCCGTTGACATTTGCGGTACTACCGCTCTCCGGTAGTACCGCAAAGTCGGCGCGGTACTACCGCTCTGGCCGACATCCGAAAGGTCCAGAATCTGGCGCTCTCTGGAAAAAACGATCCGCTCTGAGGTCGGATCTACCGGAGGCCGGAAGTACCGCTGAATAGTGCGGTACTACCGCTCACTGCGGTAGTACCGACGTTAAAACAACCGGTACTTCCGTTTCCGCACGACTTCATTTCGGTGCTTTCTGGAAAAATTGATCCGCTCTGAGGTCGGATCTACCGGAGGCCGGAAGTACCGCTGAATAGTGCGGTAGTACCGCTCACTGCGGTAGTACCGACGTTAAAACGGCCGGTACTTCCGTTTCAGCACGACTTCAATTCGGTGCTCTCTGGAAAAATTGATCCGCTCTGAGGCCGGATCTTCCGCGCGCCAGTAGTACCGACGTATTACACAGCGGTACTACCGCTCTTCCAGACAGAGCACAAAAAAAGGTATTTAAAGCAATTTAAATGAGTGCATGCTTCTAAACATGATCCAATTGGCACAAGAAATCTGTTTTCAAACTACTTGCCAAGATCCCTCTTTATGGTACGGTTATCTAACCTATAATCCGGTCTTCCACCATTCTCCTAAGACCGGTAAAATAAAAAGGGTCCTATTCTAAACGTACCTTTGTCTTGAACCAGCTTGGGTCTTCTTTTATGTTCTTTAGTTTGCATCTTGTCACCATCACATGGATTTGACCTTCGCATGCTCATACAAAACATTAGTCCCATATTCATAAAAGTTGATTAATTACCAAAACCATTTTTAAGGGCCTAGATGCTTTCAATGGGCTATCCCTGCAATGCCTACAGGATGTAGAGCTATGGGCGATGACACGTCATCTGGTGTTCTCGTACATGGTGGAGGCTTACGCATCATAGCGTGTAATGCAACAGTTCAAGACCGCCAGTAGCAGCCTAGAGACACCACTGGCCGTGTAGAATACTTTGAAGTACATCTTAAAGCAAGCCAAAAAATAGTACACAACCTGAGCTACGGCCGTTCGACGTATCACGCCGTGCACATCGGGCACCCAATGGGGGCACCAAGCTCACCTGCTAGGTCATCGCGATCTAGCGAGTCCGATCGACCATCGCAATCTATCGAGTTTGCCCGGTGTCATAGTACTAGCCGCTGATCATCTGCGAGTCATATATTGAGCAGGTAACTTACGTACAAACCTACACTTTGTTTTCCTGTTAGGCTTTACGTTCCGCTAACACCATGCCATTCTCCTGCCATAGGTCCATCATTGAGATACAACACTTTTGACGTCCATACCATCTACACAGACTACCGCTCTCCATCGTTCATCTTCGCTGCACATCGGGGAGATACAAGCTTCACATTCTACATCCATAATATTTATTGTAACTAACATCGTTTCATCTTACAGCCTCTAATTCAATGTGGGAGTGACGTCGAGTCCACCGATGACAATACAGGCCTCCCGAATGCTTCCAAGGAGCGGTACACAATGCCATGGTTTGTAGCGTATACAGGGTAGAGCTCATCGTTCACACCATACCTAGGGTTTGAAGACTTCAGTGGGCAGAGCTCCTTCGGCTTTGATGCCACGTCGTACGGTCAAAGCGAGAGTTTCTCTGCACCACAAGGGGGATTTCTAGATTCCTTTGTTCACAACATTATTGCTGGTGGCCCGCAGTTCGGCATATCTCATCTAGAAGATATCGACATTTATCGGACCCAGCCTACTGGACCACCACCGGCCACTAAACAAACGGAACAGTCTTCATACCTCCTCCGAACCGAGACGCAAGCTTCAGACCGGCTGACGTACCTC
The DNA here is from genome assembly GCA_017311315.1 of Dendrocalamus latiflorus. Classification (NCBI taxonomy): domain Eukaryota; kingdom Viridiplantae; phylum Streptophyta; class Magnoliopsida; order Poales; family Poaceae; genus Dendrocalamus; species Dendrocalamus latiflorus. Next base: position 9,893,648 of record CM029618.1, on the reverse strand, counting down.
ACGAGACATGCTCATGCTCAACGAAAGACAAGACCACGTATGAGGAGGCAGATGCGGCGAGGAGATAGCAGTGGCTCAGATGGGTGAGCCATATCGCATCATGTGCTATACGTTTTTTTACTATTACATGTACTTCTACAAATATTCGTATTGTATAAAAAATCTCAAAAAAAAATAGACAATTACTACAACTATGTCAGGATGCTGCACATAAGATTTCGTATTTTTTGCATCTCATTTGCTACATGTAATGTCTCCTATAAAAATTGTAATCGTACGAATTTTTGAGCAACGTTCACAATGGATAAAATTGTTAAAAAATTACATAGTCAAGTACGTTGTGTCGAAAGGCTACATATAAAATTTCATAATTTTATGAGCTTATTTGCTATATTTAAAAATTAAAACAAATGGTATAAAAATTAAGACAGGTAATTAATTACCTGCCGTCTACTCATGGGGCGGCAGGCTGCCTACCGTCTGATGGCGGGGCAGTAGGCTACCTGCCGCCGGTGGTGCGCCCATGCGTCAGCTTTGCGGCGTGGCCGCCCGGCCACCGGACTGCAAAAACGCCATTTTTGCAAATTTGGTATGCATACTGCCATTTTCATAATTACGGATGCAAACAGTGCCATATATGCTAAAAACTCGAGATATTCCCCCACATTGTGATATACGATATTGGGTGTAATTACACTCGGAAGTAACTCCCCGTGTTGTGAGATACAACATAGGCTGTAATTACATCCGGAAGTAGAAAAGAGGCTTCCTATATATGTATATGTATATATACATATATGTGTGTGTACATACATACATACATACATACATACATACATACATACATACATACATACATGCATGCATGCATGCATGCATGCATGTATGTATGTATGTATGTATGTATGTATGTATGTACATACATACATATATATATGTGTGTGTGCATACATATCTTTGTGTGTGTACGTGTATGTGTATGTATATATAGTATAAATAACAAGGGCATTATGGTGTACAGGCTTCATGATTGAAACTTTCTATTTATGATCAAGACTTTCCATTTATGATTGATTCAACATGCTAAATCAATAACTTTCTTTTCAAATTGATACCTTTTTGAATTAATGAATGCTAATAGGTTTGCCTGATATATTATATATCATTACACTTGTACGCATTTAAAAGCAATTCAAACTCCAAAGGTAGGGATGTTTGGTGTCCAGATACTATAGCGCTCTATTTTAGTGTACTATATATGTGTGTGTATATATATATGTATATGTAGAGGTGGGACTTGGGCCGGGCTTCTTTGGGCCAGCCCGAAGCACGGCCGGCACGGCCCGGCCCGACACGTGGCGGGCCGTGCCGGCACGGCACGAACGGTGGGCCGGGCTGGGCTTCAAAATCCGGCACGGTGGGCGGCACGGCACGGCACGACAGATCGGGCCGTGCTCGGGCTGGCACGGCACGAAGAGCACGGTTGGCCAGAAACTATTTAAAATTGATTTCTTAACTATAGCAAATTGTACTTATGACTCTCCTTGAGCTTTTCTATTTGACTAGTTGGGTAGGCCTATACTAGATTGTCGGGCGATGTCCACGTACGCCATAGTCTAATTTGCACCAAGATATGCATTCCATTAGACTAGATGACCAAGTTCGAAGGTGAAATGACATGAGACAATAGAATCGAATTTTAAGTAGGTTTTTAATAAGGCGGATACAAGAGAAAGGAAGATAGCAGCCACCGCTACCATTGTCGCTGTCACTTTTGTCGTGTATAGTTACTTTGGGCTGGGCTTGGGCTGGCACGGCACGAACACCGGCACGGTGGGCTTTGGGCCGTGCTTGGGCCTGGCCGAAGACGAGGCGGGCCGGCACGGCACGGCACGACGGGATGACTGGGCCGAACCGGCACGGCACGAAGCGGCCCAAAGCACGGTGGGCCTGGGCCGTGCCAGCACGGCACGGCCCAATTCCCACCTCTATGTATATGTATGTATATGTGTGTGTATGAACAATTTTGGATGGCTGCTCGAATGTGAGAGAGAACGGTTTTGGCAGCAGCCAGGAGCCGTGGCCCCAACAAATCGACCCTACACCCACACCAGCATCCGTGCGGATAATAATGGATGCTGCTGCTCGCTCTCGCATTCCTGATCTGATCAGAGCACGAATTAAGCTTGTGAAAGCCGCTTCTTTACCAAATTACCAGCCACTAATCGCCCAAGCCGAACAAGTGACACGCACCAATCAGTAGGAGATACATGTATGAAGGAGGCGACGCGCGGATGTTGCTGCGTGAGACATCCTTCCGTTTGTATGGATTAAACAAAGGGGAGTGGGCCTGGCTGCGTCGGCGGGTGGCCGATCAGCCCATGCAGATCACATGCCAGAGTGATGATGGCGAAATTGAGATTTCAGGCAACTCTGGCACGGTGGTCTGCCGTGCCATCGAATCGAACCGCAGGGCACGGACGAAAATCTCGCACGGGGATGCTTACGGAGTACTAGTAGCTGCCACTGTTACTCTGCTAGAACAGAAGCAGGAAATACAGATAGAAACAGCTCTTACTCATTTGTCCGTCACAAAAAACGTTACCATCATATGCCCCGTTTGGAATGCGACAATTTTTTCCCGAATTCTGTCAAAATTGAATGGTTTCTTGTGAAAATCTTGTATTCCGAACGGGAATAGAGAGTATGATTTGTCATGGAATGGAGCTGCGCAGGTAAGCATTGCCGCATCTTGTTCACCACTTACAACACAACTGCACCGATGACTGCTAACACATGAGCAGAGCAAGGGAGTAGCATGGTTTTCTAGACCTTTTTTCCTGCACAGTAGGGCAAAAAAAGGGAGCAAGGGAAGGAGAAGCATCAAGCAAGGTTTGTACTGGCCCAAAAGGACCAAAGCACAATGATTAATGTAAAAAGAAGCGGACAGCAACGAAAGAATCCGTGGGAGGAAGGAAGGAAAAAGTAGGGAGACAGAAGCATTCACTCCGCTTTCGCATAAACACCCATCGAGAGCCAGTTATTAATTGCGAGCATCACCGCTAACCCGCTCCGCCGCTGCAGATGCCGGTGAGCAGCACTGGAAGTCTCGCCAGCGACGAGGAGGAGGAGGACGCCTCCGCTGCCCTCTGGAGCCGCCACCTCCCCCTCTCCTCCGCGGCAGCAGCAGCAGCAGCCGGCTGTTGCTGCGGTGGGCGCACCCTCCCGTCCTCGAACAGCGCCGTGGCCGCCACTGACGTCGTCGCGTCCCGCTCCTGTGCGCCGCCGACGCTGTCGCACAGGAAGTCGGCGCCGGCGAGCTGCCTCTCCATGTCCAAGAACTCGCCCAGCGACGTCGGCGGTCCGCCGGCGTCGTCGCGGCACAGCCGCCACCAGCTCCCGCCGAGGCTGCGCCCGCGCCGCCGCCGCCTCCTCCTCTGCCGCCACCCTCCCCCGCACCTCCCCTCCTCCTCCTCCGGCGCCGCCCGCGGCAGCCTCTCCCTCTCCTCCCCCGCCGGCGCCCTCGCCGGCCTCCGCTGCCCGCCGCCGAACGCCGACACTCCCATCAGCGTCCCCAGCGTCGTGCTCCGGTCCGGAAAGAACGACCCCGTCGACTGCATGCCATGAAACCCAAAAACGCCATCAACACAAGGAAAGCAACACAAATGCAACTAACCACCCAGCCAAGAACATCGATGATTACCTCGGTGTCGAGATCGGAGGAGAACGGCGAGGAGTCGGCGGAGGGAGAGGACGGGATCATGTCGGCGTCGAGGTCCATTGGCCCTGCTTGCTCCAGGGGAAGCGAGGATGGGGGGCGGTGAAGGGAAGAAGAAGAAGAAGAAGAAGAGAAGAAGGGGAGGGGTTTATAAGTAGTTGGCGGGGAAGTTGGTTGGGGTGGGATGCGTGTGGTGCCGTGATGGCGATGTGGTTCAGGACCCAGTGCCGGTGGTGCCTTGGTTCGTTTACATTAGAGCAAGTATAACAATGGTCTTATAGCCAAGCTAGTCAGCATTTTTGCTGATGTGGAGGAGAGAAGAGAGGAGAGAGAGGAAAGCTTGGCTCTCATGCAAGCAACAAGCTGCACACGGGAGCCTATGCAGTGGTGGGTCCAGATAATAAATGTATGTGAGGAGGAGTAGGAAAGAGAATGTGAGACATGGTACCACATAATAATAAAAAATCTTTTGTAGACAAATAGAAGACAGATTATTGTATAGCTTGGCTCTTATAACTTGACTTATAGCCAAACACTTGGCTCTATTATTGGACTTGCTCTTATGGGCATTTGGTAACTTGGTACAACTGCAAACCTCCGTGATTAAATTTTTGCCGTATATAACCTCCTTTAACTTGTATTTATAAAAATAATTGTATATATATGTGGTATTAATAAAAAGAGAGTGACTGTTGCACAGGCAACTGAATTTTTTTATCTTTTAGTCACCTAAAGTTGCAGGTATTTTTTTAGAGGGGGCTGCAACTTCATTTAATTGAGAGTGCAATTTCAGGTAACTGAAAGATACAAAAATTTCAGTCGCCTGTGCAATAGCAAAACTGTAATAAAAATAGCATTTTTGCCATTCGGTCACCGGATAGCAGCACTCCAGAGATGACACATGGTGTCAGTCGTCTGGCCGCTGGACCAAAATATAAAAATTTACCTACCTAAATTCGTAATTTTATGTCATATTTATTCAAATTTCGAAACATAGCAAATAAGCTAAAAAAATAAAATTTTATGCACAATCTCTTACACAACGTACTTTATTATGTAATTTTGTGACAATTTTATCTGCTCTGAATATTACTCAAAAATTCGTACAATTTTGATATTTGTAAGAGTTGTTACATATAGTAAACGAGATCCAAAAATTACAAAAAATTTATGTGAAGCCTCCCGACACAGTCGACCTAATTGTGTAATTTTTTGGAAATTATATGTGCTACGAATTTAACATATTAATTTATTTTAATTTAATCATAATTAGCGATATGCGATACTCAGACATCTTTTGTAGTGCGCGAACTCTGTCCTTCACACATATGTCGGCCTGTTGCTGCTATCTTTCCTTTTCCACTTCATCCTTCGCAAAATTGTCGTTCCCCCTCGCACGCTCCCTCGTCCGCACTGATGTCGTTATATCTGTGCCGTCCACCCTCGCCTTCTCCCTCGTCTCCATATTTGTCAGTATTACCATGCCGTCCTGCCTCGCCCAAAGTGTTGCGCATCGACAAGGAGTCCTTAATTTACGGGGGTGAGTGCACCAGGTTCCCTTTTCGTTCAGCCATAAATACGAACCTCTCACAGCTGGTTATCAGTCATCTCAGTCGCTCATCGCGGAAGTTAGGGCCGAAGTCGTCCCTTCTTTCCATGGAAAGGATTTCCTTTAGCGACCCTACTCTGACTGGCCCCTCGGCATCTGCATACTATGTTACTGTATAACAGAGAAGATTCTTCTTCCCACAAAAAACGAAACACGATTTAGATGAGCGATTAGGAGAGCTCTGTATTTGAAGCCGAGCAAAAAGAGAACCCGACGTGTTGCAACTGAAAATTACAGATGCATTGTTGACACGCAGCACCATGGACAATAGGGGATAGCATGGTAGAGTGACATATGTGCGCACGAGGGAGCGGGCGAGGCGGAACGACATGGATAGACTAACATTTGTGCAGGTGAGGGGGCCGGTATGGTCAAACCAACACATGTCCGAAGGAGGGAGTAGGCAAGGGGGACAGTATGGACAGGTTGACATTTCTGCGTGCAAGAGAGGCAGCACCAAGAGGGGACATCCCTCCTCGCATATCACTAATTACAATTAAATTATTATGAATTAACATGGTAAATTTAGAGTACATAAAATTCTCAAAAAAATTACACAATTAGGTCAACTATGTCAGAATGATTCACATAAAATTTTGTAATTTTTAGAACTCGTTTGCTATATTAACAACTCCTACAAGTATCAAAATTCCGTTTGCTATGTGTAACAACTCCTACAAATATCAAAATTATATAAAATTTTGAACAACATTCAGAGCGCATAAAATTATCAAAAAATTACACAATGAATTAAGTTGTAGCAGAAGGCTGCACATAAAATTTCATAATTTTTCAAGCTCATTTGCTATATTTAAAAATTCAAATAATTATAATATAAAATTATGAATTTAGACAAGTAATTAGCCGCATTAATCAGGCGCCTACCGTCCGACGGCCAGACGACAGGTGCCACGTGTCACCTCCAGAGTGCTGCTGCTCGGTGACCGGACGACAGAAACGTTATTTTTGTCAATACCTCATGTATATGATTATTTTTATAAATATGAGTTAACAAGACTTATATATGCCAAAAATTCTCTGTGATTGAACAGGGCAAGTGCACGTATAGACTGTGCACGCTCTTTCAAGTTTTCAAGGCTGTACGCTATGCAATCCGTGGTGCTCCATTTGGACAACTCAAATTCTCTGTAGCTAGGAAAATTACCGACACAATTGCATGGCAAGATATAGTGACTGTTATTTTTACGCAACTATAATGTCTATGATTGAAACTTATAATTGTATTTATTATATAACTCTTTAATATCTTTCTATTATTAATCTGTGCCATTCTAATATGGTTCTACCAAAATAAACAGTGTAGATCCTTGTATTTTTCTCTAGATTAATGAGAATTTCTATGATTTTTTTTAAAAATATTGTCAGATTTTTTTTGCCTTCAAAATAAACAAGGTGTCTTAAATTTTACCTGTTGTTTATATTTATATATAGATCTCGTCAAAAATGAATTGCGTAGTGTTTCTATAAAACTCATGTGAAATTTGCACAAAGTTTGCATGCATTTTCAGACGGGTCCTACGACTGGCACCGTTCCAACTGCTTCTCTGGTGTTGGTGTACTATGCGTTGCAATTTGAGCTTGGTAATTGCATATCATTGCATTTATGGTATGATTTGGTGGTTCTGCTTTGGTCCCTGTGGGGCTTTGGACTTACTTTTGCCTTTGGGATTTGTTCCAGACATGTCTTGCGAGCCTTCCTGTTGAAGGGACGGAAATCTATCATTGCATATCATACGAGTAAACACGATTGCGTTGGTATACAAGAAGAATTGAGATGATCGTGACAAACAATTCAACGGTATCATCATTTACTTCATGCTAACAACGACGTTTTTGCAACCGGAGCATTCAACAAGGGGAACGGCTCAGGTGCAGGGGCCCCTGCACTTAGCGCCGTGCAGGGGTGCCCAGCTTCTGACACGTGTCCCCCAAAAAATCAAAAAAATTCTGAAAAATTCAAAACAATACTTAAAAAATTCTGAAAAATTCTAAAAAAGTATTTTTGTGTATGAAAAGTATTTTTGTGAGTACTTAAGTTTATTTTTGATTTTTTACTTTTATTAAAAAATATTTTTTAAGTACTTAAAAATACTTTATAATAAAAAGTATTTTACAAAAAGTACTTTTTAGAATTTTTCGGATTTTTAAGTATTTTTTTGAATTTTTCGGAATTTTTTTGATTTTTTGGGGGACACGTGTCAGGAGCTGGGCACCCCTGCACGGCGCTAAGTGCAGGGGCCCCTGCACCTGAGCCGTTCCCTTCAACAAGCACCCTATCTATCAAGAAGAACTACACAATTTTCAACAGCTAGCTATCGCGTTGCTACAAGATTCTTCCCTAGTGTTTCCCTTTAAAAAGTCGTTCATCCGTTTTTTATTTGACATTTTTAACTTTTTATAGTCTCTAAGAAATCACTTTGACAACTACTTTTTATAACTTTACACTAAGATATAGTAATAAAATTATAATATTATGAAAGTATTTTTAATGACAAATCTAATGATATAGCTTATGTATAGTTAATTTAGATAATTTTGAGTCTATTAGTGGTCAAACTTTAAAAAGGTTGACGGTACGAATTCTAGGAAATCAAGTAAAAAAGAACGGAGAGAGAAAAAAAAGCTACCAGATTCTCCGGAAAGAAATTTCTTCCACCTAGGGTTGTTCTTCCCGTCTATAACTTACATCCAATAGCTTTTTCAAACAAACAAGAGGAATGATTTCTTCGTCGTCTTTTTGAAGCAGTTTATCGGGACAATATTTTTGAAGCGGCTTATTGACAGTCGGTTTGTTTCGTACGAGCACTCGCGTTAGGGCCAAATACCATCGGTCGTAGCCATAAGCCATTAGCTATAATTGTAAAGAATCCACCCTTAGTGAGGCAATGGTAATGATGCCTGTGACTTGTGGGCTGTTTGGATGCTAGCCAACGAAAAAATTTACTAAAATTTGATAACATCGGCGAAAATTGATCGTCGTTTAGTTTGTTACTAAAATTTAGTAACATCCACAAAAAATTAGTAACGCTAATAAAATACAATATCACGTGTAAGCAATTCGTGGGCAAGAGAACGGGTCAACAAAAATTTGGTTTGGTCATAATCGAGCAACATTTTTTCATCAATATTTAGCTTCAACCGGATGTTAACGTTACCAACTAGCCCCTCGATCTGTACTTGGACTGAGATGAGAGCAAGCCTGTGAGGCTGTGACTAACTGAAATGAATGTTCAGTTTGACTAGTAATACTAGCACAAGTGTACCACTCAGGGACAAAGGACTAGGGTTTCATTACCTTGAATTGAATGCATTGCTTGTTCACTGTGAAGATGCTCCATTTCGAATTCTCCATAGGCTGGTAGAAGCAGAACTAGCCCTAAGAGCAAGTTCAATAATAGAGCCAAGTGCTTGGCTATAAGTCAAGTTATAAGAGCCAAGTTATACAATAATTTGTCTTCTATTTGTCTACAAAAGTTTTTTTTATTATTATATGGTACCATGTCTCACATTCTCTTTCCTACTCCTCCTCACATACATTTATTATCTGGGCCCACCACTGCATAGGCTCCCGTGTGCAGCTTGTTGCTTGCATGAGAGCCAAGCTCTCCTCTCTCTCCTCTCTCCTCTCTTCTCTCCTCCACATCAGCAAAAATGCTGACTAGCTTGGCTATAAGACCACTATTGTACTTGCTCTAATGATTTGAGCCTAGGCCTGCTTTTTTATCCGTCTTTGTCCAGTTGTCTCTTCTTTAGTATTAACAATGTTGCGATATGGATCCAGTCACCTGATTGATTGACTGACTAGGAATGGATTTTGTTGTTGGATTTGTCAGCTCCAAACGTATTGTCCCATGTCGCACAAATGTCCCTATTTTCCATCGGCTGCGTGAGGAATTTACCTCTGTTTTTCGTGTACTCCTGAGCCCCAGTTTGGAACATACGGAATTTTACGGAATTTTTATTTTTACTTGCGTCATATTTCGAACCAACTTGTGTGTACAAGGAATTGTAGGCTCGTTTGGAATGAAAATTTCTTGTGGAAAATTTGAAGGAACCATGCTATTTCCTCTAGATTTTCTATGAAATTTGTACATAATTTCTTACTTTCCAACCAGACCTATGATATGTAGGCCTTGTTTGAATCATGGGAATTATGTGAAACGGTGAAAGAAAATATTCACACTCGTTGGATGTGGCTTGTTTTTACTAAATTTCTATTGTTTTTTTATGTGTTCTAAACGGGATCTTAGGCCATACTTTGCACAATTATCTTGGTAGATGTAGTGACATTGATTAGCTGAGTTTGGGAGTGATAATTTGCAGGGGCAGGTTGGACGGATTTGGGCATCAGGGAGCTCGTGGAAATTGTACTCTAGTCTTACGAGTACATAGAGCTTGGTCTCATTTTGCTGGTTGCCGACGTTGTTGAAACTTTTTTTGAAGGCAAACATGACCATAGGGTCATTAGCTCTGGATTAAAACGAGAGCGACAGTACAACCACCTTGAACATTACAGAAGGGTCCTTGAGAAGATAAAAAATTGTATATTAGCCCCTGGCTATGAAGAGAAAGGACTACAGTGAACTATGAAATTACATCGCAGTCCTTCAGATAAACTTGTCTGAAACTTCCCTTTGGATTAGGTATCTACTACAAGACAATAAGAAAAAACGGATTTACAAGACTTCGCACCAAGAGTTCGCATGATGGAATGTTCGAAAATCCATATAAATAACCCACTCAACTTGCAGTTGATTGCAAATGAACTCTTACCTTTAGCTAGCTAGAAAACCAGGTGCCATACTAGTTGGACTAACTATATATGGACGGGCCTTTCCCCATATAAGTCAAAACATTTATTTTTCCCACCTAATGTGTCAACTAACATTTTCCTGTCTTTTGAAAAAAAAAGGTGAGATATTCATCAGAAGAGAGGTTGTGCTAGTCATATTTCCACATCTCAATTAATGTGCCAAAATCTAGAATAACATGTGTAACGAAACAGAGGGAGTACGCATGTTGTAAAGTTGCAACATAATGTACAGAGGGAGTACATACGTAAGTTGTAAAGTTGCAACATAATGTTTGTCTGATCTATGGATCTACTAGTGTCTTGCACCACCCGGAAGAACATAGGCACGCATTTGGAAGCAAGGACAAGCAAGGGATAATTAAAGTGGTGAAGAATCCATCCATCTTTGCACTAAAGTCTAAAGCACTGACCAGAACCGTACTGCAGTGCTTCCAAACCGGCATGCTCCCTCCGTCCCTAAATATAGCCAATTTATATACTTTAACATATATTAATGATTAAAATTTAAAAAGTTTGACTGTATGAAACCTACGATAATCTATATTTTGGGATAGAGAGGAAGTACATAGCATGCTTATATAATAGTAATAGCAGAGGCTAATTAACTACGCTGCATCCAAAGAATTCTCGCAAAGTGGCCGACGCACTTTGCCTGCAGATGCTTCCGTGCTTAACCGATATTTGCTTTCCATAAAGCAACAGGCAGCTACCAACTCCAAGCCAAACTTCGAAATCTCGGCCAATCTGGCCGCCTTGCACGTTGTAATTAGAGGGAGAGAGAAGCGCTGTGCTTGGTGCGCAATTGAAGGCCGATGGGACGCGGGTGGAGTTCGAGAACGTTGAGCTGCTGATGGTTGATCTCGTGTCCTCGATCCATCAATATCTCGCGTCGCGTTGCATAATGTCACGGTACGCCCCATGCCGGACAGCCGGAGTGAATGATCCCACATGCACCGCATTTCCATCGCCTCTGCTAGTAGGTTTTTGGCGCTCGCGTGGGTGTGTGCTGCTCGCGCGGCGCCGGAGCGCACCAACGGCGTCGCGCGGTGCTCGAGCGTGCAAAGGGGACAAAATAGCAATACCACTGGTCGGAGGCTATATTGGGAATTACAATGCGCAAGGGGAGGATGCTCATTTGGCCTGAATAAGACTGACTTATAGCCGAATTTTTACTGTAGCTATCTTATTTTGGCTTATTTAGCATAATTAAATTTAAAAAAAATAAAAAATGGGTTAGCCCATCACGTATAATGGAAACGAATACATAGGAAAAATCGGCAAAAAAAAGCTCAAAATAAGCCGAAAAGTCAGAAAAAGATGAAATTTATAAATAATAAAAAATAAGCTAGAAGTTAGAAGTCCAAGCCCAAATGAGCAGTGCCAATTCCCAAACTTCATAGCACTAGATGGATTCTTAATGCTGGTCGTTTGGAGAAGAAAGGAGTACTAGAATATGTACATGAAAACCGTGAGGGCTCTCGCCGAAGACGGTCAGTCATAATATTTAGGGTAAAAACATATCGTTTTAGTACGTCTTTACAAGAAACCGCAGAGCTATATTTTACAGGGACGAACATGCAAGAAATGCTTTCGTCTCTATGTCCTGTTTTGCAGGGGCTATGTCTCAGAGAGTGCAAGCTCATCAACATGGGGATGAATTAAGGGATTATTATCCATTTAATATTGGGACACTGTCACTACCAACTTTGCTTTGCCTATTCGAAACGTGGGATTGTGGAAAATTGAGCTGTTATTTATAGAATTCCTGCATTCCAAACAGGATGGCCTTACCTTGGATATCAAGCTGTGTTTAAGGATTATAATCATTGATATATTGGCAGCAGAATGATAGCCTTGCAATGTCCATTTCCATAAGCATAAAAACATTTCCTTTTTCTTTTTAAAGATGGTATTTTTACCACTCAGATTTCTATTCCCCATAGCTACCTTACCTAGAACACATAATATATAGTGCATGCATATGTTTTAAGCGAAAAGAAGTAATACACGTTTAATCAATTTATATGTCCATGAAGCATTAAAATTATAGCATCCGTCAAATAGAGCTCGCTTCAATCGAGTTAGACAGAAAGATTCTGGGTCAGGTTTTGTTTGGCCGTATACATGCATGCAGAAGTGGTGCATGCGGTTGGACCTAACGGGTGGACGTGGACCGGGCGGGTGGCTCGCACCGGATGCCAAGGCAAGGCAGGCAGGGTCTCTGAGCCTCTGACAAAATGGATATAGATTGTAGAATCATTCACAATGACATCCACTCAGCGGTGGTCAGGTGGGGCGCTAGCCCCCTCCACCGCTGACCGGCCATGTGTACCTCTCTCATCCCCTAGAGCTCCACGCTAATTGTATGAATGACTTTGTCATGTTTAAAAAGTCTTTGCATAATGAAAGAAATTGTATTTCTAGTGGTGATTACAAGTCACAACGACATCTTGACTCTTGGCGTAGAGATTCTCTCCCTCTCGTGTCTACAAGTCTATCGTAGGCCGGCAACTTGATATTCAGCAAACTGGTCAGTAAGTCCTATTAGCTCTTTCTAAATTTTGATCCTGGATCCGTCACTGATGCATCGTCACAAATGATGGTCAGACGCTATACACAAACAGAGGAGTCGAAAACGAAATGAATCGAACCTTTTAGGTTTATGCACTGAATGCACGTACCGGTTGCACGATCCATCGTAAGCCACAGAGATCAGGCTTGCACATGCACAGTTGGAGAGCCGTCTGCTTACCAAGACCATTGACGGCACACGATGCACCGTGTCTTGTTGGTTCTTTCCTTCTCCATTGATTTGGCGATGTAACCTGTGAGGAACGGGCGCCGGTGCGTGCCCATGTAGATTGGGACGTCGAACAGTGCCATGACCCAACTCCGCTGTGCAATGATAAGCTCTCTCCTGGATCAAGAGTTCAAGACTCCTGGGCGCGTGACAGTTCTTGATGGCACCGCGTGATGGATTCGATCCGAGGGTTAATGAACTTCGTTGGTGTGTTGCAATGAAAAGGCGTTGATTCACGCCACATGCTTCTATTGTTCCATATCTGGGTAAATGGATCAGCTAGGGCAGTGTATAATTATTTGTTTTCTACATTCGAGGAGCAGCGGGTCATAAAAATAGAACAAAACAATGCATATGTAGGATGGGGTTTCTCTATGCACATTATCTACACTGACTACAGGCTACTCATTAGTTTATGCTCCCAAGTTGACCTCATTCTCCGGCTCTTGCGAGTGCGGCGGTGGCGGTGAGGCAACGCTTGGGCTGCAGCAGCGGGGCTGGGGCTAGGACGGCGGTGTACGCGGTGGCGGCGGCCCTTGTTCGCCACCGACGTACAGGCATCCTCAGAAATTGGGTGATGTGAGGTCAGAGCGAAAGCTTGGACGGCGACGTTTGCAGACGCCGCTTCCTCCTTGGAGGCGTCCTCTCTGTACCTCTTCCCCGGTTCCCCTTGATTGCAGGTGAAAACCTTTCCCATGGTGGACTGGCGGCGTCAGCGCCTTGAGCGTTGTTACCTTCTTGAAGGCGTCGTTAGGCAATTTCAGCTCAGTTGATTGGTGCTTGCCGTTTGGCTCTGTCGATGCTCGTGCTTTGTTTGCATATGTACAGTTTACCAGCAGCTCTCGGCACCGTGTCTTCTCTCATCTCCTGACCCGCTATACGGTGTTAGAAGGTCCGAGGAAGGTTAGAGGTGTTGGCTGAAGAGAGAGCTATTTGGATGAAGAAGATGAAGTGCTTGCCGAAGGTCCTCCCTGTTGAGCATCGATGTGATGCATCAAGTGCTGCTGTCTTCACTAGAGGAATACAGTCGCTTGATGGAGGCAACAAAGAGATTGGTTTTGTTTAGCAAGTTATGTAATGAGGTAATCTTCAGAGCAACATACTGGATTCGACTTTGGTCACCGCTACATAAAGAAGATGAAAGACCAAACATCAAGAACGGTTGCCGGATCTTGGAATCAGTCATTTTGGAGGTTTTTGCGAAGTTTGGATGGAAATTCCGGAATAGAATTGAAGCCTAGTCTTGGTTCCTCTCCTTTTGTCTGAACTTTGTGATTTGTCTTTTGTTATCCTCTCTTTTGAGAGAGCTGAGCTTGAGTGCTCCTGGATGTATTGAATTAGCTGTGTACACCTCTTCGGGGTGTAGAGGCTGGAAACTCGTTTCCATTATCTAAAAAGAACAAGATCTGTGCAAGGCTCAACGCTGAAGCCAAATGTTAAGGAAATGAAGCATTTCGTCAAACGATTTACACATCACTTGTGCAGAATCTGGATCTAAATTCCAAGAGACAAAAGTATATGTGCATCCTTCATCTCCAAATGAAAACTTGAAGTGAATAATTTCTTTTTTGACCGGGAACAGTAGGGGAGCCCAGGCAAACATATGTACGAAGTTCTTATTCATTGCCCAGAAACGATATACAAAACCTGTACTAATCGACTTACAAGACTTTGGAGACTCAAGAATGCACAGGTAAAGTCTACATATACACGAGGCATCCCGTGGCACTAGTGAATTTAGGGCCGCCTTTCTCTACATCGCAAAATGACCCAATCTCAGAAAGACATTTCCACGAAGGTAAAAACATGATACACCACAATGTACTCTTGTATACAGCCGGTGAAAAGAATGAATTACCATGTGAAAAGGAGACTTGAGAGTTGAGAATCCTCATTACTCAATAACAATGTCCCTTGCCATGATGTCTCTCTTTACAACAAGCTTCCCATCTTCATCCCTGGTGAATAGCTTATCTATCAACTCATCCCAACTAGTTCTTCCTGCAGATTTTGGTTCTGAGGTCGTCTCGCTATGATTATCAGAGGGTGGTGCAGGGCTAGCACCCTTGTTGGTTTCCTCTTCAGGCAGGTCTACAGCATGGGGAACATCTAAGGTCTTTGCTCTCTGGAGGGCATTCTTGTGTTCTTCCTCAAAACTTCGCAATCTTTCCATCTTTTGTTGAGCAGGTGGAGTTGTTGCCCTCTCACTTTCCAACATTAACTGCAAAAAGACATAGCTGTAATCATAAGCAAATATTCACTGTGGAGCTTAGCAAATCATTGCTGCAGCTGTAAGTTCCAGCGAACCTTATTACTTTCTTGCAGGCTCTTTAATTCTAGCCAATGGAAATTGTAGGAACATGTGAGAAGTTTTGTAATACCACTAAAATCGCAAAGGGAAGAAAAGTGATAAATGAAACAATCCAAGGGAGAATAAAGAAAATAAAGTAGAGTTTTTGCTGTCAGACACATCGGCTTTAGAATGCCGAATAATGGTAGTGTTCTCATATGTTCCCAGACCGTCCGGGGGCCGGTCGACACCTCTCGCTATTGCCGGCTTCATCATTCGGCGGAAAATTTAGCCAACGTCCATTTTTACTGATTTACCTGTCGCAGTAGAAAAGCTAGTAGTACAGAGCCCACCCGTGGACCAAAAGGTCCTTAAGGCCTTTAGAATTAAGAGGGAGTGAGATGATGAGTGAATTGCAATCTGGTCATTGCACAAAAAGGCAAAAGAAGGGCTCGAAGAAGGGGGAGCAAGGGCAGTGACAGCGAGCCGACGTCGTCGGCAATGACAAGGGGAGGCTGTTGAAATCATCGTCCACCCCAGTCCCTTCTTCCGACAGTAAGCCTTCATTCTTTCCCAACCCTTCCCCTTGTCCTTTCAAACGCATTGGCGGCGAACCCGTAGCACCATCATGCGCCCTTGGATGGCAGTGCATGCTCCCCGGTGCATGCACTACACCAAGTCCCAACACGGCAGCCACCTTGAGCCTTCCTAGACATGCGTTCTTAAGAACAGAGCAAGGCAAAAGCAGTAGCTAAATCCAAAATAAAATGCATGTAGTAAGGAGGGGGAGGGAGTGTTGGACCGTCCTGGGTCGTATGCGAAGTAGAGGCGAAACCGCAGCAAGCTAGTAGGCAGACCAGAGCATTGGTGCTCGGCCACAGCCGGGGCGGACCTCCATGGCAACCCTAGTCGGCGGCGACCTCCGAGGAAGCCGAGCCAAGGGGAACCCGATGAGGGGCCGAGAGTAGGGCCGATGGCCGGGAGGCTAGAGAAGGCCCAGACCGAGGGGAGCCCAGGGTGGCCAGTGCCAATGACTAGCGGCGCTAGTCAGGGCTGGAACCGAGGGCGTGCGGGAGGAGGCGGCCGACGGTAGGGCAGCGGCAGATCCGCCCTGACCGGCTGGATCCAGGGAGGATGTAGGCGGCGCTTGCAGGAGGCGGCGGAGGAGGATGCCGGCGTCAAGCTGGTGGCCATGGTGGGCCAAGTGGCCGGCAAGCCCAAGGCGGCTGCAAGGTGCCTGTGCATCGGCTAAGGAATAGAGAGAGGGAGTGGGAGAGGGGGAAAGGTTGGGGGTGGCGGAGGAGCCGTCGGCGGCGAGCTCCGAGTCGGCGATGCCCGAGCTCGGCTGTGCGCCGCCGCATCGCCTAGGAGACGCCAGGCTGTTCGGCCGAGAAAAATGAGGAGGAAGAGGAGAGATAGAGAGGCCGCTTCGGCTGAATCAAATAAAGGAGAGAGGAAAAAAAGAAAGAAAAGGGAAGAAAAAAAAGAGAAGAGAATAAAAGGAAGGAAAAAAGAAAAGAGGAGAAAAAGAAAAAAAAATGGGGGTTTGGTACCTGCGCGACGGGTCCTTAACCTTGTGCGTTTTATGCCAGTGTCGGGTTATGTGCGTAGGGTCGTCGCTGCTCGCTTAAGCACTAGTTTCGATATGATGTCTTGAGTCAGGTTGACATTTGTACAGATGGAGGTCCCGGGTTGGAGCTATTATGAATATTGTGTGTATTGATATGAGACCCAAAGGGCCATATATATAGGAGAGTACAAGAGGATATACCATATAGAGATAAGGCATATATGGAATAGAATACAACTCTATCTCCTTAACACCCCCTCTCAAATGCAAGGCGTATGCAATAGCATTGCATTTGAAAAAGGGTTAACACTAAAACAAGATAAATTCGACATCCGAGTCGTGATAAAGTCGTCGTTGCGTGCAGTCTTCGAAGAAACTGTCAAATCAAGCCGAAGAGGAATAGATAGAAGCATGACGGCACAGATCGAAGCCTGAGACGGCGGCGGCGCAGTGCACAAAAAGCGCAATGGAGGCGCGGTGCAGAAGAAGCGCGGCGGCCTTAAAAACTCGGGGCGGCGGCTCAAAGAGAAGCGGCGGCATCATAAAGACTTCTACGATCTGCAGCGGCTCAAGGAAAAGAGCAGCGGCTACCATGCAAAAGAAAATTTCTACACTTCTATGACTAACAATAAATTTGTGGACTCGCACGGCTTGAACGAACTAAAAATTAAAGACTACGGATTTAGATGGACGCAGCGAAAAACTTACGAGAAAAAAAAACTCGAAGACTGACTGATTTAAAAAAAACTCGAAGACTGACTGAGGAAATCGGGAGCAGAAAATCCCACTCCCTCAAAACCCCTTCTCTCTCTCTCAAAACCCCCTCCCCTCACACGCGCAAAGGAAATCAAAGCCTGCCTCTTCCCGTCTCTCTCTCGAGCACGGAGAGAAGAGGAGCGGCGGCCGGAAGGGACCGGGAGACGGTGGCGGCCGGATGGGACCGAAAAGGGCGGCGGGGGCGCGGAGGCGGCTGAAGGAGGCGGCGGTCGGCGCGGCCGGTGCAGAGGCTGGCGCGGTGAGTCGTCGACGGGCGGCGGCGGCAAGGATCCAAAGCGGCGGCGGACGGAGGTGGCCAGAGAGCGACGGATCCGAGCCGAGCTGTGCGGCGGCGGCCGGATCCAGGCGCGTTGAGGCCAGCGGACATGCGATCAGCGACGAGGATCCAGGCGGCGACAAGCCAATGAGATCGGCCGGATCCGGAAGAGGAGCGTAGACGCCAGATCCGGGCAGGACGGCGGCGTCCCGTCGTCGAAGAAGCCCGAGGAGGAGCGGTGACGACCGGATCTGGAGGCAGCGGATGCCGAGGCCGAATCCAGAGACGACGATGGCCGGTAAGAATCTGGAGCCGGCGGCGGCGGTACAACAAGCACAAGCCGATGGCGGCCCGAAGATTGGTGGCGCCGGCCCGAAGAGGCGCAAGCAGGCGGCGGCCCATTGGACGGCGGCGACATGGCCGCCCCCGGGAGCGAAAAACATCCTCCCGGGGGCAACGACAGCGGAAGACCTGGTTGTTGGCTAGGGCAGCAGATGCGGAAGATTGATGAGGTTAGGGTTTTAACCTAAGCTCTGATACCATATTATGAATATTGTGTGTATTGATATGAGACCCAAAGGGCCATATATATAGGAGAGTACAAGAGGATATGCCATATAGAGATAAGGCATATATGGAATAGAATACAACTCTATCTCCTTAACAGGAGCCGTCCTCGAGATTAACCAGGCAAGTGCATAGTAAAGCGGTAAATTCAGGTAGTGTTTGCTGTTGGATGAATGATAGTGCATTGCTTACCATTATATGGTAAGTTAACTTTTTCTAGTTACATGATGAGGAATGATGAATGACGATTGCTAAGACATGACATGTTGATATGCATAAATGGAGAAGTTGCATTGCATGCATGTCACGAAAAGAGATAGTTTTATGGTATCAATTGTCCACTTTGTGTGGATGCTCCACGGGAGTCGAGATTGAGGTCCCCGTATGAAAATGACGGGCTACTGTGGTCCCCGTATGAAAAAGGATGGACTTGTAATCCCTGCATGGAAACAGGGCGGGCCTAGGTGAGCATCGACGGGTGCTCACTCTGCTATACCGGTATAGGCTAAAGAGATAAGAGAGAAGTGCACGTGCATATGCATAATGATTTGTTGATGAGAACTTAAAGAGATTAAATAGAAATAAGTGGTTATTGAAACAGTGATGGTTATGGACTGATTTGTGAACCTATTATTTATTGTTTTGCTTTGTACTTGTTGAGTCTTTGGACTCACTCTTGCTTTGTTGTTTTTTTAGGTGACCATTGAGGACGTCATGCACGGGCGGAAGTAACACATGAATAACTTCACGTACTAGCAGCACTTCACATATCAGATTTTGGGTAGTATGTTAAAACTCTACTAGTAAGCTAGAATAGTTGCTTAAAATAATATGTTGTAAAGTGGTCGCTGCATTATGAATAAAGTAAAGTTTGCTTAAAATAACTAGCAGTTGAAAAAAATGGTAAAAGTATGCAATTGTGGTAGCATTTCGGGTCCAAAGGATGGACAGGGTGTTACAAGTTTCCAGGTTGTGTGATGAGCATTTGGCAAGTTTTGTTGAGCTAAAATTGAGTTTTGTTAAAGTTTTAGAAAATTTAGGGTGCTGTCTGGTCGTAGGCGTTCTGATCGGCCTGGGGAGGCAATCTGACCAGCTAGCTGATGTTCAAGAGTTTTTAGAGTTGACCGGCATTGTGGGTGCAATCAGACCGGCATTACACGGTTGGACCGAAATTTAGTTGGTAATAGCTATTTTCTAGAGAGAGGTGAAATCAGTCTAAGTGGTGGTAGTCTGATTGGCGGTGAATTTGCGGACTGCAGTCATACCGGCCTTTGGTTGGCGGTCTGACCAATAGCGGTCTAACCGGCAATGGAAGCTCGATTAGACCGGTGTCCTGTTCAGCACGATTAAGGTTGGATTTGGGTCTTGGCAAGGTTTGGAAAGCCTCAGGTCAGTGCATATATGGTGCATGATGTATGTTGGGACTAACATAAAGTCAAGTTGTGAAAAATTTGTACCCAGACACGGTTTCTTGGTCTTTGAATATGAAGGTGGCTTGGAGTCAACCATGGTCAACATCGAGAAGTGGGACTTGGTTGAGAGAGCTAAGATCCAAAGCGGTCGTGCAAGCCGGGTAAGATGGTTGAGCTCAAACAAGGTGCATGGAAGACAAAGGCATGGAAGGCAAGGTTTCAGCAACAGGTTGTATCAAGTGGCTTGGTCAGTTCAAGTGTGGTTGGTGGTGGTCTGGTAGGAACTGGAACAGGAGATACTTGACGATGTGAGGCAACCTAGTGGTGAACCTACATGTGTCAAGTATGTGGATTGCCTAAAGGTAAGGATGTGACCGGGTCAAGACAAGGGTATTTTGATACTTAGCCAAATACCGAGAAGGTTGAAGAGACTAAACCGCTGCGCTTGGGAAAGGCGGTTTAGGTCACGGAGGAGCTTAGAAGATCAAAGGATCAAGACTTGTTGGATTCCGGCTCATGTGCTTCGAAAAACATGCACAAGGAGTTCCCGATAAGATGGAGTTTGTGGGTTTTCCCATGTGTAAGTGGATAGAATCCACTAAAGTTTCATATTAGGGTTTGCTAAGGAAGGGAAGGGGCTTGCCTCCTCTATATAAAGAAGGGGGCGGAGAGGCTTCTCCATCCATCCAAGCCTCACAAGTGTTGAGTGTGAGAGTAGTTTGTAATAGGGTGAGGTTCTATGTAAGTGTGGGTGCCCTTGTGGCTCTTGTTCTCATGAGGGAGTGGCTATAAACATTCCTCCTTGAGTAGAAATAGATCCATCAAGTATATCTCCAAAGCCGTGTTCTTGTTTGGCATGGATTTCTTCTCTTGAGTTGGGTGTTTTGGCTTTCTTTCTTTTCTTCTTGACCTTGCTGGTTGCCAAGGGCATGTAAGTGGTGAACAAACCTCTTAAGAGGCCAGATCTCATCCATCTAGGCATCCCTATAGCAAGTTCTTGAAGATTACTTCAACTTCAAAGGGTGCAATCTTGAGGTTTCTTGGTTTTCAGGCTTTTGGCTTAGTTTCTTGCTGTGGATAAGCTTGCTAGGACTTGGGGGAGTTCATCTAAAGTCACCTTGACCATCATTTGCCCACTAGCAAGTCGTAATCTCAGTTTTGGTATTTGACTCGGTTTTGGTGCAACTTCTCTTGAAATGGATAAAGGCTGGAACTTTGGCGATAATCCTTGAGATATTTGATGGGAATAGGTTTTTGATATCCTAGAGAAGTTATGTTTCAAGTTTCATGAAGTTTGGATCCTTGGTTTAAAGTTTAGATCAAATTTGGTATTTCAATCGTGCTGTTTTTGGTTCTGGACAGCGGGCTGTGGTCAGACCAGCCACCAGTTGGCAGTCAGACCGGCCACCTTGGATGTTGCAAGTATTTGATGTTTGATGTGCTTTTCACTGCATAGGTGCTTCAGTTCCTGATGTTTCTAGCAAATGAAGTAAAAGAAACTTGGAACACTTGGGGGTCAAGATTTTTTTGGTACCATTCAACCCCCCTCCCCCCAGGGCGCACACGCGACTAATCCAAAATTAGGTACAGAAAAAACCAGGAATCCATAACATTACATGTTCATTTTTAAGTTTGTACTGTTCACATGCAGAAACTGTGTTTGCATCCTTTTTATCTATACAAAAATTCTATTGATTGATGTTCCTAACCCCCTAATGAGGAAACTAATGCTTCGATATCCTGCTAACCCTACAAGGTCATTCAAGGTGCGTGTGTGCATCCATCTTATCTAACAGTACGCAATGCAAAGGTGATCTTTGTTAAGGGTATTAGAGATAGAATAGGAATCGGCATATTCCCCTGTAATATCCCTTTGTACTCCCTATATATATTGCCCATTGGGCCTCTTCAATATATGCACAATATTCATAACATGGTATCAGAGCTTAGGTTAAAACCTTAACCTCGATCTACTTTCGCTTCCGCTCCAGCCGCTGGCGGGCACCTATTCCGCATCTGCTGCCCCCAGGAGAAGCAATCCCCGCTCCCGGGGGTGGCCACGTTGCCGGCTGCTCTTGGCCGCCCTTTGCTGCCTCGGTCGCCGTCTCAACCAACTGCGCCCGCGCCGTCGTCTGTGCTTCCTCAGTCGTCGCCGTCCTCTTGGATCATCACCGCGAAGAAGCACACTGTGGACTGTGGACCTCGTCTGATCTGGTTGCTGCCGACCTCACGAGCACCCAGATCCGGTCGCCACCAGCACCTTCCCGCTTCCCATGGCGTCGTCGCCTCGTCGAATCCGGGCAGCCCGCGCCGGATCCTGCCATCACTGCTCCGCCCCAGCCCAGATCCAGCATCGTCCCGGCCGCCGCGCCCGCTAGAGCTCAATCTGGCCGCCGCCTCCCGGACATAGCCCCAGATCTGGCCGTGCCCCGCTCGGATCCGGCGTCGTCACGCTCCGTCACGCCCGGATCCAGCCGCCGCCGATCTGGCACCGCACGGATCCGGCCGCCTCGCCTGGAGCCGCCACGAGCCGTTCGGGGGACTCCGCGTCGAACCATCGCCGCCGCTCGGTGCACTTGGCGGTCAACTCTGCCGCCGACCGCTGCTCACACCGGCACTGGCGCTCGCGCGCCGCCATCTACCACGCCCGTGCTCGCGTGTCCCAGCGACTTCGTGCAGTCGTCGCCCCCGCCGTTGTCTCTTCGCCGCCTTCGGACGCCATCTCCCGGCCGTCGTGCCCACGCCTCCGCGCCCGCACCGCCGCCTTCTTCCGTTGCGAGATGGGAGGGAGTGAGGGTGGAGAGAAACAGGAGACGGGAGTGAGGGAGCGGGCGTGAAGAGAGAGAGGGGCAAGGAAGTTATGAGCGGGGAGTGAGTGGCGTCGGAGATGGATGGTTCTTATGCCGGCTGCTCCAGTTCGCTTTATTTGTTGAGTCAATCTGTCTTTGAGTCTTCTGTTGCATCCAAGTTCGTAGTTCTAATTTTTAGTTCGTCCAAATCGTGCGAGTCCACAAATTTATTGTCAGTCCTAGAAGTGTAGGAATTTTCTTTTGCATAGCAGCAGCCGCCGCTCTATTCTCTGAGCCGCGTGCAGATCGTAGAAGTCGTTATGATGCCGCCGCTTCTCTAGCCGCCGCTCCGAGCTTTTAAGGCCGCTGCGCGTCTTCCGCACCTTATGCATTGCGCCGCCGCCGTCTTGGGCTTCGATCTGCGCCGTCATGCTTCTATCTATTCCTCTTCGGCTTAATTTGACAGCGATGACATTATCAAGACTCGGACATCGGATATTTCTTGTTTTAGTATTAACCCTTTTTCAAATGCAATGCTATCGCATACGCCTTGCATTTAAGGGGGGTGTTAAGAGTATTAGAGATAAAATAGGAATAGGCATATTCCTTTGTAATATCCCTTTGTACTCCTTATATATATTGCCCATTGGATCTCTTCAATATATGCACAATATTCATAACAATCTTACTAAGTAGGCCCCTCTTTGAATTATACCAAATCACAAATACAATACATCTTGCAAGGCCATCTGAGGTGCTTGACACTAAGTGCTAATTATGAATTACCAAATGAGGCCTAACCACTAATCCGGGAAAAAAATTAAAGCAAGAAACAGTGAGATTTGACATATTACCCATCCATATCAGACGAGCAATTCATTCATTGATGTGGCTGCTTTATTAATGCAACAAGAGAGTAGAATATAGCAACAACATACAGCATTTTTGTCATTAGTTTCTTCCTTTTAGCCATGAAACTTGCTTGAACCTATTAGATCCAGATTCATGATACTAAGTGCTTTCACAACATTAGATTGACAATATCAACATCTAAACACAAAAAAGGACTAGATTTAGCAATCAAATAATTATGTCATTGCTGTGATGCTTACAACTGGCAAACTATGGCAAACATTTGCATACATTCATATTGCTAGAAGAAATCAGCAACATGTAGTATATTGTCCACTTACCTTTAAAGCCTTTTCTGCTTCATTCTCAATCCAAGCAATGCCATGATCAGAAGTGGTACTGCATGATAGCACAATATGCTCAAATCGGCCTTCCACTGGAATAGCAGTTCTCACCTCAGGTGGGAATCTTCCACATCTACAGATGAGCATTAATGTAGTTATCCTCAATGTGGCAAAGCTCCATATTATAATCACCAAATATGAAGACACAAATTTTACTGGTAATACATGTATTACGCAGACTGTGCTATGGCATCATACATCAATGGTAGGTACTGACATGAATCATTTTCCATGATAAAAGCAACGACCTATATCATCTAATTATGTCTAGCTAATGTGATGAGATGGATGGTCACCTTTGTCATATCAATTTTGAAATATCCTAGAAATGCTTCTGTATTCTATACCTTGCTTTTCTTAGATTTCTATTTCACTGCTTTTCTTGCCACTGAAGGAAAAACTACACAAAACAAAGTTGAGAAATATCTGGCCATGCTTCGTCTAATCAAACAACGTAAAACCATACATCAATTTTGATGTATTCCTCATTAGCTGTGAAAATACATGCTGTAAAACAGTAGTGAATGAGAATATTGATAGCTGGAGCCTCCTTGTTCTAAAACACAAACAGACTGAAGCTTTGTTGCTTGTTTTTTTTTAAAAAAAAAACCATGATGACTGACTCCTTTCTTAAAGCATGAAAAGGCTGAAGTATTAACAAGCACACAGCCTGAAGCTTCCTTGTACTAGAAGAGCATGAATAAAAGGGTTTATTGTTTATAGCATAAACATACCGACATGACTTAACTAATAACTAGTAGCTAACTAGCTACTATAAAAAAGCACCAATTACCTGCAAAATTTCCTCTCGACGATATGATACATTCGACCAGGAGCATATAGCCTTCTAGGATCTTTAAATGTTCTCTTGTCTTGTTTAAATGTATCTCTCAAGCAAATGAGGAACAAGAAGCAGGGTAAGCTGTCCAAAGCATAAAGGTCTGGTGAAAAATTCAACCACTGCATGGAATTTTTTTACTGAAAGAACATAGAATTACATATGCAGTTGGAGAAAGTGAACGGGGACAACTTACCAGAATATAGATTCAAAAATGTCCTCCAATGGTGTTGGCGTTCTTGGTAAAAAATCATCCTGGCAAAGGACACTATACAGTGAGAGAATGAACTTGAGAAGAAATAATAATGCAATTAGTACTGCAGATGGTAAATTTTAACATTAAAATGGGAATATAGGATTAGTTCAGTTCATGAGCTATTCACTTATGCAATATCAAACAAGATCACAATAGATACGAGTAGCACAAGCAGAACCATCAATCAATTCAACATATAGCAGTGGCACAAGTTGTTGGCTTCTGCGAGGGCAATTCGGTAATTTTCCAATTGAAAAAGAAAAAAAGGAGAGAGAGGTTGGGCCCACCTGTCAGTGGGCCGGCCGAGAAGATAACGGGCAGGAGACCGCGTCTCCTCGGCTTCCCCATGCGCGTGCGCTTTGGCTCCTCACGTGCGAATGGAGCGGCGGCATCCGCGTCGTCCGGGAGACCGAGTCGAGCGGCGGCGAAGGAGGCTCCACCAGCGCAGACGCTTCGGTGTCAGCCGTGGCAGGAGCCCGCCGGCCTCCGCCCGGCTCCCCTTTAAAAGGCGTCTCTCCTCTCTTTGCTTGGCCAAATGCATGAGTAAGACCTCCCTTCTCCGATCTCAAATCTCTCACTGTGATTCTTCGTGCTTGAGCCTTGAGAACCGCCGGCCGGGTTTTCAACTGTCGTCGTCGGCTGTGGAGCACGAATCGACGTTCTAGGGTTTCTCGTACGGTTTCTTGAGCCTCTTCTTTGATTTGGCCGAGAGGAAAGGTTAGGGAGAACCCCTAGAGGTTGATTCGGCTCGAGCTTGTGCTGGGTGTTTGAGGGATATTTGTGATCTATTCTTGTTGTTTGCGAGCGCTCTCGGTTGAAGCTCTCGGTGGTCTTGTGTGGCATCAACCCTAACCTTCGTCTCCGGCTTCGGCAACCAAGGTTGGAGTGGGTATTGTATCTCCGTCTACCTCACTCCTCTACTGCGAGCGGCACAAGGGGGTGCTAGGTTTTCTGGGTCAGCGCCGTGAGCGTGCCTTGCCCCTTCTGGTTTCTTCACGGCGATTTCGAGTATCACCGCCGTTGTGAGTACATTATCTGCTGGTTCTTTGCAATTTTTGGTATCAATTTCACTGGCTTGGAAATTGCAAAGATCTGTTTCTGGAATGCTTGCTCGGTGATGAAATGACACAAACTGAAATTATATATGATCTTGTGTATAAATTTGATCTTGAGCTAGAGGCTGAATTGCTATTTTCATCCCTGATCATTGATATTCTTGTGTATTACTTGCTGTTCTCTGGTTCTGTGCTGTGTGATCCTCTATTCGGTCACTGTAGCTGGTCATCAGGTGAGTTAAGCCATTCGGTTTCTGTCCAGTGAATGTCAGATTGATATGTTCAGCAAGTTATATTATTGATCTGGTAGTTTCTTTATAGCAAAATCTGGTTTAGGCTCAAGATCGAATTTATAAGAAGACATATATAATTAAGATTAGATTTTGTCATGGTGGAGATGGCCAAGATTAGATCTTATGCAACTAGCCTTCTGAGAGCACTAAAACCAAATCAATCTGTTGAACATATGATGAATGAGGTCATATATGTTAAGTTTTTGAGATTAACATTTCATTGCGCTTATTCACTGGAGGTTATGCTAATCATGAACTGTTATTTGATATTTAATTTGGGCTTATGTTTAATTTACAATGGCTTACAAGATTCATATGATTATATGTTTATTAAGACATTGTTATGCCATATTTGTCATGCTTGGATATTTATTATTATTGCTGGAATTAAATTCAAAAATGTGCTTATATTGCACTTTTTACAACATAAGTTACAGCACCACAGATACCATACTACATGGTCAGGCACATTATCCAAGTTTCGAAACTACACCTTCTACCAAATAGAACTTGGCATGCTGCATCCATTGAATTCACCCAACAACACAGCAAACAGGTCACGAATTGCTACCTTGCTTAGTTGCTTCTTGAATCAAACACGGCATCATCAGCCGACATCAACAAAACTTCTATAAGCTACCTTCCTTCATAGCAGAACTTCAGCTACATGATTCCTACCGTTCTGCACAATCAAACTACTTCACTTTTCGTAGACATTCCAATCATGCCACAAGCAAAGTACATTTGACCAAATTGCTCCCCCTCCTCTCACGCAACCATTCCAATTGGCAAATTATTCTAAGGCAGCAAATTCAACATCTAATATTTCACCACAGCAGCCCGTACCTGCAGCACGACGGAGTTGATCACGTCGGCATACTTGACGGCGAGGTTGAGTGACATGCACCGGGCCGGTGCGAGCGCGTAGCACTTTATGTGGCTCCTGGGTATGTTCCCGAACTCCGTCCGGTTGTTCACCACCAGCACCGTCATGAGCGCGGCGATGCCGGAGCCCAGCGAGTGCCCCGCGAACACGAGTTTGTACTCTGGCCCGTGCTGCCGGAGCAGCCCCCGCAGCGTATCCGTCTCCCTCTCCAGTATGAACTTGGCCGCCTTGAGCAGGCCGTGGTGGACGTACCCGCCGTCGAACATCTGCATCCCGAGCTTGTTGTCCATCAAGACCTGCAAGAAATCGATTCGTCCCTTCAAATCCCGGCACATTCCAGCGCAATTCTCGGTTCTTGATCAGGGATCCCTTACGGTACAGGACCTTGTAGTCGGCGTTGCGGACGAGGTTGAGGCCGCGGACTGCGAGGATGACCTCCTTGTGGCGGTGGTCGACGTAGACAATGTAGGGCGGGCAGGCGGTGCCGACTTCGTCGTAGGTGGTCCGCCTGACAACGCAGCTGGGGTCGATGTCGGCGTAGCCGCGGCCGGGCGGCGCAAACTTGGGGATGGAGAGGTCCGTCTCGTAGATGGCGAGGATGACGCGGCAGATGCGCGGGACGGGCTCGAAGTCGGAGGGCTCGGCCGGCGGCCAGGTCTCGCTGTCGTAGGCGCCGATATAGGTGAGCCGCTTCCACGCCCACCGCGCGAACCCCAGGCACACCACGCACTCCAGCCCGCACGATACCGACATGGCCACCCTGGCGCCGCCGCGCCCGCCTCTGCGCCCTGGTGCGAGCTCGGAGGCGGAGGTGGTGGGCTTGGTTTGGTTTTGGTGGGGTGGCTGCGCGGCGCGGCGCGGCTGCTCCTTGTGGTCGTCTCCCTCCGGCGCCTGCGGCTGCTGGCTTGGTCGTTTTTCCTCTGATTTTGTTGGACTTCTTGCTCGTTTCTTCCGGAAACCACGAGCGTGAGTGGTGGGGGCAGAGTGATGCGCTGCACTGTGCCAGCTGTGCGCTGCCTTTGCGCACTTGCGTGTTTTTCGCTTTTCCGCCATGTGCTTTTCAACGCGGCTTGACGATCGTCGAGGATGGTCTAAAGTCTAAACACTGTAAGATGATGACAGTTGTCGATCTTTCCTGAAACTTTCGAATTAAGTTTCAGAATTTTATAGAAAATAATTTAATTCTCATCAGAATTTAGAAAAATCCTCACGGTTCAAACGAAGCCCTGCTCCGAATGGCTTAAAAGCCTTCCACTTCTGGCTTCCGAAAGCCAATTAGAACGTCTTGATTTCTTAATTTCGGTTTTTTTCTTTTATTTTTTTATTATTCCTTTGAATTGTTTGTAATGATATAATGGTGTTTTTTAATTTTTATTTTTAATTTAATGACTTAAAAAAATCAATAGTCTCTATCGCGCAATTTCAACTGCCACAATATAATTTCAACCAGAAATAGGCCGTCTGCCCTAGATATTCCATTGAAATGCCTATCATAGTCAATGCCTGTTTAGAAGTTCTAAGTAACGTTTATTAATACATCAAGAAAACAAATATATAGACTCAAAAACAGTATACTTCGTAAAAAAATATGCTATGGTAGGTGGTAGCAGAGGAAAATGGAATAGTCGCCTCTGTCACTACATATGGGCTCGTTTATATTGGTTTTTGGTTTTAACTTATAAATAATAATATCTTGTAGAGAAGTTTGTAGAGAGAGATACTCACGTGCGATTTTAGCCGATATAAATGAAATCACTACAGTGTGTATTACAATCGACTAGTAGAACTCACCTTAAAAAAACACTGTTTGAAAGTTAGGTATTGTAGAAAAGTAACTTTTAGAAGTCAAAACGAACAGGGCCATATCTGGTTTCAAGAATCTAGGGTGGCTTCTTTTGGGCTGTGACTTATGGCTTTTAGCTTAAAATTTTGAATTTTGGCTATTCGCAAAAGAGACACTCGCGTGCGATTTTGGCCGATATAGCTAAAGTTGGCACAATATGTACTACAATCGGTTTGTAGACATCACCTTGAAAAGATACACCGTTTGAAAACTAGTTAATGTAGATAAGCCATAAGTCGAAAAGCAGCCCTAATAACATTTTGAAACCATGAATCTACGCCATTGCTTGCCCTGCTATTAGTCTAATCGGTTCTCTTGTCTAGTTCAGAATTTTGACCATATTAGGGACAGATTGTGGGCCTGTTCTTTTTGGCTTTGGCTTATACCTTTTGGTTGTAGCTTATGACTTTTTGGCTATTCGTGAGGGAGAGAGAGTACAGAGTAATAGAAACCTGTGTGACGTTTTGGCTGATATACATGAAGTCGCTACATCATGTATTACAATCAACTTGTAGACCCTACCTTAAAAAAACACTCTGTTTGAAAGCTAGTTATTGTAGAAAAGCCAAAAGGTAGCTTTTAGAAGCTCCTATGGCACGGTAGGAAACACGTGTCGTCTACCACGGCTGCTGAGCTCAATGAGGGGACTAGATTTATAAAAACAGATATCCAAGGGTTAACTTTTAAAAAATAGCTACAGTGTTGCATGTGTGAACATTTCGCTTCTTTGACCCGGATATAGGGCAAATGATACTTTATCATTTGATCCAGTAAGTGAAACGTGAATCCATTCGAAGAAATTATGCCCCAATGAACTGACTCTAGCCTCCTCCATGGCCAAACATAGTTGGTGCATCCCCTTTGGATGTTTGATGCTTTGGCACCAGCATGGCAATGCTAGGTGGCTCTCAATTGCATGCATCTCTACAACTTAAAAGAATGAGTTGGTGGTGGTGGTTCACCACCCTTAACTGGTGATTCATTTGCCTTCTAAAACATCCACGCCGTCCGTCGCCAATCCGTGGGTCCAGAACCCAGGCGTCGCATCCCTCTTAGCCCCGCTCCAACACACCCACGCCAACTGCTCTCCACCCCACATCTCCCTCCCACAATCCGCACTCCCTCCCTACCCCGCGCCGTCGCCGCCTCCTCTCCACCCCGCACCACCTCCTCCTCCCTTGTCTCCGGTAGGTGCTCGCAACTCTATAACAAGCGCGCGCTCGGCCGCTCACTCGTTGGCATCTCCATATATCTCATCCTCCACCCCTTCTCACCTATGACCCCTCTCTTCTAGATCTACCTTACATCCATTCATGTCCTCACAAATCTATGCATCAATTCGTTGGAGCCGTTGTGTAGGAGTCGAGTTGCATGGTGACCTTCCCCACCCCCACGATCATGGTAAGATCCATCCATTTTGACATCTCTACCCAACTCCAATGCCCTCCAAACCCTAGCCCATAACCCCTCCCTCTCATTGGCATGCCAGATCTAAGCACCGTTTACATCACTCTTCCCCGAACTCTCCATCGACGTTACTCGGGACCTCATTGGTGACTGCGCCAGAGATGCCCCCGTCACTAACACGGTAGCACAAAAATCTGCCTCCGATAGGGATGGCAGCGGTAGTGATGACACTCCCATTCTTCCCGTGGAATGCCGATGGAGCGGCCGCATGCGCATCTTCGACATCGTGGGCACGGGCACTGTCACCACCTACCCCGCAGCGCGCCGCAGCGACTGGAAGAAGTCGTCCTCTGTTCCATCTCCTTCATCCACGGCGATGCTAGCGCCGGCGCTGGGTCGGACACTCGAGGAGCACGTGAAGGAGTTTGCGATGAGGAAGGCAGTGTCAGGTGTCCCTACGCAGCACTGTGAGCTGCCCTTCCTCACAGCGCGCCCAAGGTGGTAAGGGTTTTTGCTCCTAACTATTCTCTTCATTACACCGATGACTGCTCTGGCCTTACTTAGAATCGTCATTTGACAGAAATGTGTTTTCTCTGTGTGGGCAGGCCGAGGGAAATTGGGATATTGGAAGTGATTTAGTTCTGTGCATTAGCAAACATGGGTGTACTTATCTTCACAACATGTATATTCTAGCAAAATGCAGCTCATGTGCCTCAATTGGTAATGCATTACTGTAGTTAAGATCAACAAGGGAAATGATGCAGCAGTTTGGCAATAGATGTAAACAAGTGAAGCTTTGACTATAGAAACGTGTCGTGTCTCCTTGTGATAGGCATATTTTATTCCCTCTATCTACAAATTCTTAGGATGCATTAGATGGTATGCCATCATTTTTTAATCTTTGAATAATAATATATTTTTAAATATTTAGATTGGTTGTGTGAAAATAAAATTAGTACATTCATCATAAAAGATGCTTTCGTATTCTTACAATTATCATTGGATGTTGTATTGTTGTCCACAGTAATCTAGTGTTTTGATTTTTGGTTATTTTACTGTTGATTTGTGCTAGTGAGAACCAAATTATCCTTTCACTAAGAGATTGCTAAAATTGAAATCTGGTGCTAATTACCAATTGTCATGTTTGAGGTTGGTCGGAAGGGTCTTGAGCTTGAAATGGAATGCAAAAGGTTAATTGGATTGTTCTCGAGATATTTCTTATAGCTGCTCATATGCTGCAATAATTTTAATTATCAATTTAACTCATTTGAGGAAATGTTGAATCCAAAAAGGAAAATTGAATGTGCATGCACATTTTTAATGCAACACTTGTGTCTGCTATGTGCATCTTTTTAGGACTATTTAGGTGCTTCTTTGCTCAAATGAGTATGCTGCTCATTTTTATGGCTGTAGGTTGATTATCAAGAGAAACAATACGCTCAAGGTGTTATTCCCACAACATATATGCGCAGGGAAGGTGCCCCTAAGAGAAGAGAATTTCTGTGTGGGCATATAATTGATCGACCAATACGGCCATTGTTTCCTCCTGGTTTTTACCATGAAGTTCAGGTAATATTTCTTATTAGCATTTTATTCTTCAAATCCATGATGTTTGAAAAATCATTATACCTCATTTATCAAGTTATATTATGCCCTGCTTTTAGGTCATGGTAAATGTTCTTTCCTCATATAGAAAGCAAGATCCAGATGTGACGGCTACTAATGCCTCTTCAGCTGCACTAATGCTATCCGATATACCTTGGTATGGGCTGATTGGAGTAATACGTATTGGGGGAATTGATGGGAATTTTGTGCTGAACCCAATAGTGGATGAGGTATATATATTAATTGATTAGTACAACATGAAATTTTTTAGATCTCAACCATGCATATATTGTTACCATGGTGTTCTACATTTCATTGATTTTAGATAAATCGTATGAGAAAATTAGAACATTATCAGAAGTACCCATTGAGG
Source organism: Dendrocalamus latiflorus (assembly GCA_017311315.1). Taxonomy (NCBI): domain Eukaryota; kingdom Viridiplantae; phylum Streptophyta; class Magnoliopsida; order Poales; family Poaceae; genus Dendrocalamus; species Dendrocalamus latiflorus. The sequence goes on along the minus strand of CM029618.1, from coordinate 9,861,214 downwards.
AAGTCTTTACTGATGCAACATATAGCAAGGTGACTATATGTTTCTATACTCTTCCTTAGGTGAAATATGTTCTAATTTATCTTGATTGTGTTACTTTGACCATTTTTCCTTAGGTGATTAGGATTTAGTAATCTTTATGGTTAGGATTTAGAAGCAGAAGCGGATGTTTTTTACATGCTGACTACATGGAATTTGCCACGAGAAATTCTTTGGTATTTCGTGTGCCATGCATAGTCAATGCATGGGGTCATTATATTTGTTCATGCAAACTTTTCTGGCTGTCCCTTATGTTGCTCACACAATACTTTACCAATGCAATTTGCCTTCTTCATTAGAATACATGGCATCTCGAGAAAATCTTATGCTGCTTCTTTGATACCACATGTATTCTTTATTGTTCATTCCAGGAGATACACTTGGATCTTTTATCTTTTTGCCTTGTGAAGTCATGAAACAACGAATGCAAGTCGAAGGCATCTAAAAATCTTGAGCATCAACTGCTACAAAAGGAAATATTTCTCAAACTCTTGGGACTAAGATATATGGGTAATGTAATGGATTGTTCCATGCTGATTGTTCTATCTGGAGAGATCATGGTTTGAAGGGACTTTATGCAGGGTATTGACACTTATTGCTTGTTGCTAGCATGCCTATCATTATTAATAGCACCTTCTTCTGTTTTTTGATAGAGGAAAACATAAAGTTTTTGGCCTAGCAAAAGAAAAAACATACAAAAAATTCAAGGAAGAAGCCCGTTGATTCAATAATTTCCTCCACTCTAAAATCACATCCAAGGAAATATTCTAGCATACTATTTTTTGCTTGAATGTTGCAATACAAGTAGCTCTGCTTAACTTTGTTCTTGCCGCAATCTTCAGTTCTTATCTATTTTGACCTTCGAAAAATTGTTATCATAAGAAATTTTTGTTTATGTGCACATTTCTGGATGCATGAATGTACGGTTATTGATGGACCAAATATGCTTTGTCAATTTATTTGTGGAAAAATGATACTATTGCTCACATGATGTTAGTATGAATTTAATTATAGCTGGAGTTCATTTTTATTAAGTACCATTTTTAAGCCTCCATAGTCTATTGTATTTAACATATATATTTAATTTGTTCTCTTATTAAATGAACCTAATGCTTTATAAACACATTTGAACCATATGTGTATGTTGCTAAAAATGCATAGTGAAGTTGTGATTAGTTCAGTTACACATGGCCTTGTCTGTGTGATTCATCGTGCTATTTTGTAGACCATACTGAAATTTTGCAAGATGATAATTTGGCTTGTGCTAAACCTTATTGAAACTAGGAATTATGGTTTTAAGCCTGATACTACTTTGTTTGACTGCTGGGCATAGTTTAATTTAGTTGCAATAGACCTTTCAGGATCACTCTTCTGTCTTCTTATATATTTGTTTCCTTTAGTATTATAATGGGACTTATTTGTTTTATCAATTATTTGAGATCCATTGCAATGCACAGGCATTTGGTTAGTATGGAGACAAGAGGCAACTGGGTAAGAAAATGGGCGAGACAAAATTGCTAAAACGTCGATTGCTTCGGCATGGTGCCTGTGCCATAGCCCACGTGAAGGCATCAACTATTTAAAATTAGATGTGAAAGTACAATCTTAATTATTTGATTAGGAAAACTAGAGATTGTTCTGATTGTAGCAATGCGGGGATAAGACAATACACTTTCCTAGTGGGAAAGTGCATTATCCCATTATGTCTTTCCTCTAGCTATTTCTTTGGCTTTTGGTTTATGATTTTTTAATTCTGACTGTTCATGAGAGATGGTACGCAGAGGGAAATAGTCATATGTGATTTTAACTGGTATATCTGAACTTGGTACAATGTCTACTACAATATACTTGTAGACACTACCTTCAAAAGACGCACCATTTAAAAGCTAGTTATTGTAGCAGGAAGTGATAAGCCAAAGCCAAAAAGAACCCAGCCAATTACTTGAGTTCAATGGTTCAATCAGCTCCTGACATCTCTTAGTAAAAACCAAAAGTCGAAACCTCTTATGCCCCGTTTGATCTGGCTTTTTTAAGTGGCTTCTGGCTTCCGGCTGTTGGTTTTTAGCTGAAATTGCACTGTAACGGCTATTAGGTTTTTTAGTCATTTAATTAAAAAATAAAGAAAAATAAGAAAAATAAAGAAACACCATTATATCTCTACAAACAATACAAAGAAAAAATAGAATAAAAAGAAAAGGTAAAAGGCCAAAATTAAGAAGCCGACGTGTTCATTTCGGTCTCTGCTTGTAAAAGCCAGAAGTCAAAGCCGAAACAAACGGAGCTGTAGAGTCGGTATGAGGAGGTTAGAATGGGAAAAGAGCAAAAGCATCGGGCAAAGTTGAAATGAGACAAGGACCATGTTTACAGCTGTGCGTGATGCCACTGTCGTGCGGCCCCATCGTTTCCTTCGACAGCAAGGCATATCCCCCCTTGTGGAATACGAGTGTTTCTAGTGCTACAAACACATCATTGGAGTTGGAAACGAGCATCAGCGCCCATGCCTGTGAATTTGTTTCACTTTTGTGTTCATGGGCACTGAAATTTCCCTGAGCTTATTGATCTGTGCATCCACTTTTGTTAGGAAGAGAAGGAAATTTGTAAATGAGTGTAAACAACATGTGTGTGAGTATTTGCATTCCAAATCTGGGCTTTTCTCTCACCCTAATACCAGGATTGCATTTTTATCAATTAGCGTACCAAGGATCCCCATTTATTAAGCAGTAGAGTTTCATATTACATATATAGGAAACTTCTTGTATGAGATATTCAACATATCCATGGATATACAGTTATTCATCTAGGTGGTGATATTAGGATTTGGGAAATGTTTTCTTCCCTTTGCACTACTGCAAGGAGGTATAATCAATATATGTAGTGGGTTGAACTTGTATAAATGTGGTTGCATCGCATGCAAAATCGCAATGTCTCAACTGCTACTTGGTTGTCCCAATACCAACAAATTATAGTTCTCCAATAGAGGAACATAATAATCATGCCTCTAGAGCAACAAGTTTATGTCAGTGTGAGCATGGAATCCACGTCAATATAAAAGTAGTATAAAGAAATAATTTTGAAGATTGTTGGATTTACTTAAAAATGAGTTTACCTGTAGATTCAAATTTATTTGTTCAATATGCTCTATCTTACAAGGTTCAAACAATCAATATATTAAGGGAATTAAGGCAATGTGTGACATGTTTTGAAGTGATTTGATGAGTGTTAGGTGATTTATGTTGAGTAATTGTAAATATGAAGTCAATTAAGTGATGGTGTGAGTAAAGGGTAAAAGAGAGTTAATGGGAAAGGCACTGGATTGCGTAAGGCTGATACGCATAAAAATACTTAGCTTAGAAAGTGTATTTCTTGAGAGCGTGTGTTGAACGCAAAAAACGTATTTGCATGCTATTCTCACCACTAGATATGAATTATCTGTATTATTTAATTACCATATTTGTTAATTACCAATAGATTTTTCATCCGATTAACAAATTCTCTTCTATTCATGTTCAAATTCGTATAAAAATATGGATGCGAATATGATAAGGACTTTCCTTCATTTGAAATGTTATTTTATCTGAACTATTCATATTTGTATTCAAATTTGATGAAGTAAAATACATATTTTATTCAAATATGCCTGATTAGTTGGACAATTTGTTTTCAATTTAATGTGAATTCTTGTTCATTTAGGTGAAATAAATAAATTAGAGTGATTAAGTGTGACTGCATGAGGATAAAGTGCCATTAATATCTTCACATTACATAAGTTACGAAGATGTCCGAATACAACCGAATTGAGTAGATATTCAATTTGAATTCATATTCGATCATATTCGAATTCGTATTGTGTTCATTTAAAAAAATACGAATACAAATACAATTGTGATTTCACCACTGTTTAGTTCGTATTCGATCCATTCCACCCCTAGTTATTCTCCCTCCAAAAGTATTCTTCTCTTGTGTTTTCTTGTTTCGAGTATATGTGTTTTTCCTATTACTCATTGAAACGTCTATTCCTGTGGTTCTAGTGTTTTTAAGTTCTATAATTTTGCAAATTACATTTCTACATTTCCTTGTACTTTCTCTATTGTTGCGTTTTTATGTCCATGTGTTCCAATAGGAGGACCTTATTGCTGTCCTCTTACTACTGCACATTTTGAACCCTTGTATAGAAGTAAAGAACTACACAGCTCGGCCGGCCCAGCAAGACGGTTAGCGCACGTGAGGCGAAAGATACAGGCTAGCACACAGACGCTCCTACTTGGCGCTAAATGGGAAGCTACCTTCACACGACCACATGGGCTTGGGCGCTGGTGCTAGAGCAACCAAGACATCAATTTTTAATAGTATGAGGATGCAATGCTTTCCAGCTCGTGGGAAAGGAGGGCAACATCATCCGTCGCCCGCAGCTGCGCGGGATAGGGAATATATGTAGGAAAGGCAGCACGCCGATGGGAGGGCTTTTGGAGGAGAAATGGGCAGAGGGGCTGGGGGATCAGAGGTAGCGGCTAGGGTAAGGATGGATCAGATCTGACTAACCAGGCCATTCGACATGGCATGACACATTTCGGATAGAGGACAGTCCAATTAGGTCAAGCACGACTGGTCCGAATAAGTTATCGTATCGTGTGGCGTGCATGTCGTCAGACCTATGCATGGCACGGAGAAGGGTTGGGCTGTGTCGGGCCGACTCGAGCACGCTTAGCCAAAATGGACCACCGATGATCCGTTGATTTTACTGCTAGTCACAACTAATTTTGCTGCCATTCACAAATAATTTTACTGCCGATCATTGTAAGATCGAGGAGGCAGACTAAGGGGGTTGAATAGGCAGTTTTAAAATTCTGGCCTAAATTAAATTAGTTCTCCTAAGTGCACCAATAACTTAAGTCTATGTAAAATGTTTGCAACCCTAGGATGATAAGCAATTAATTTAATTCTATGAATATAAATGTAATACCACCAAAATACAAAGGGAAGAAATACATGGAATAAAAATAATCCAAGGGAGAATACAGGAAATAAAGTAGAGTTTTGCTATCAGAACCATCGGCTTTTATAATGCTAAATAAAAGTAGCACTTACTGAGGTTCCCAGACCATCCGGAGCCGGTCGACACCATCTCACTTTTGGATTCTCATCATCCGGTGTGAAATTCCATTCTTACATTTTTCTGACTTACCTCCTGTAGTAAGAAAGCCATCAAACAGTGTAAGCCCACCCGTGGACCAAAAGGTCCTTAAAGCCCTCAGACTTGAAAGGGAGTAAGATGATGAGTGAAGGGCAATCTGGTCATTGCATAAAACCAAAAGAGAGGCTGGTCGACCATGCCCCTCTTAAGCGAAATGCAACACAGGCTAGCCACATAAAGCCTTATTCCATTTTCCTCCCTCAGCCAATAACTCATTCAGAGAAAGCAAAGCAAACCTCACAAGGTTTCCCATTTCTCATCCCTTCTCTTTTCTTTCCCCAAACCGAGAGCTCATCCATGACCACCTTAAAGGGACAGTGAAGAAGAGAGTGACCGGGGGGCAAGAAGCTCAAGAAGTAGGGGGACGATAGCAAAGCAAGGGCGACAGTCACAAAGACTTAGGACATCCACGACCACCGGGAACCCCGACCCTCGTTGTCACCTCGTCCCTTTCTAGCACAGCAAAAGCCTCTATTGGTTCTGTAGTCTCCCGTACAGACGACAGGCATGAATTCATGATTTATATAATACTGTGTAGGCTTATATCACTTTACCCATAGTCACTCTAATTCTTGTAGCAAGTATATCTTCACATTTTGTTAGATGTGATGCCCAAATCAGAGGACATAACTTTTACCTCTATCTTAGTATATCATATCTCTACCCGACTGACTTATAATTGTTGGTCCGAGGTGGTGTACTACCCTCACATGGAACCCTCGCAATTATAAGATAGTCAGTTGTTGGTCAGACCGGAAATCACCTTTACCCAACACTTCACTGTGCTAATATATGCGCCCCGTGCCCCCCCCCCCACTTTTAGGCTTTATACCAGTTTTGGTTTCCCGTGGCTTTGGATCCCTCATTTCTAGCCTCTATACCGGTTCTAGGTTCCTCCTGGATTCCACTCTTTTGGGCACTATACCAGTTCTGGATTTCTCCATCTAGTTATACTATTTACCCTTGTGGAGAGTATAATAATCTTGATAGAGTTACTGATTTTGCCCACCTTTAGATGGATTAATGGTTAATATGACTTATACAGTCCATTACACAAGTGTAGTTTGTAAAACCTTAGATTTTATCCCTACGCAGAGGGTTACAACCCTGCCCTTTTATCACCTGCTAAAGACACTCTACCCACTCTTTTATTTACTGGTATGACAGTGGCTTGTCCAACTGCCTACTCTTTTATAAGTTGTGAGTCAATTGCTCCATCAGTCGAGACCGCTATATTTCTTTCAGTTATTTCTCATAGTATTCATCTAATTTAAACATGATTTTAATTTTTATACAAGTGATAGTAATTTAATAGGTAACTACTTTAAAATATTTTTAGAAATTTTGCTCAAAATATTCAAATATATAATTCAAATTCAATAAAATCCCCTGCCGACACCATTTCATAGCTTTCCCGTCCCCCGCCAGCGCCGCCCTCATTTGCGCCACCTCCCCCTTCTTTGCCAGCACAACCTTCCATGCACAGCAGCTAGCCGCCACCCTCCAATTCCACCCACGCCATGGTCCATGGCCGCCTCCTCCCCCCTTCAGGCGCCACCTCCCCCATCTCTTCAGGCGCCGCTCGATCTCGATTCTTTTCAGCGCCGTTCAATCTCAATCTAAATTCTAAATGAGACATAGTTGGATGGGCCGGCCTTTGCTCTATTGCTCACGTATTATAAGCAAGAGAGAGGGGGTTGGATGGGCTGGCCGGTCAAAAAAAAATTCTAAAACAAACCGAAATTTGGGCTAAATTAGGCTTTTTTGGGATGGGTCAAGAAATCAAAATTCACCAAAATTTGTGAAATTCGGCCTGAAAATGTTTTCCTGATTAGCCCCATCGTTAGGGTAAACCGTGTCTTTTGAATACTATAATTCTTTCTATTGGTGAGTAGTAGAATTAGAATTCTAATCTACATATGTAGAAACTTTCAACCTTACTATACTAGTAGTGTGCCCGTGCTAACGCTACGGTAAAATACAAAACAAGATAAAATTTGTAAAAAAACCTAAAACTTATGTACAACATGCTCACGTGGTCGTACCGACCAATCTTACAACGTGGTCGTATCGTGGCTGCCCGCTTCAACGTGGTCGTAATGACCCCTTACAACGTGGTCGTTACCGACCACGCTCACTGACTGGACCACAGGCATCTTCGACCATGGGCATTCAACCACGTCCATCTTCGACCACAGCCATTTACGACCACGAGCTTCTTCGACCACGGTCATCTTCGACCACAGCCATCTTCGACCACGGTGATTTATGACCACGGTCATCTCTACGACCGTGCAGCCGCTTCGACTACGGTTTGACTCTCGACCACGTTGTGATCTTCGATCATGGCCTCTGACCACATTGAGGCTTTTGACCACGTCGTAGATTAAATGCTTTTTGTGGTTGTAATTAAGCACAGTAACGTGTGAGGGAGCAAGAAATCGACATTGTGCTGTCAAATGTCAAATGAGAGACTGTATATCCTACCGTTCAGGTCACTGGATGTAGAAAAGGATTGGATGGTCTTCAGGACTGTATATGGCAGTTATTTTCCAAGTGGCCTTCGAAGTGGCCGACTAACCCCACAAGAAGCATCTATTACCTCTAATATTGTGAAAAACAAATGTGTAATATATGCTATCTTCTGTTCCCAGCCATATTAGTCTCATTTTAATTATTTACAAAGCACTGTATGTTATATACAAGAGTCCATCACTCTTATGTTAGCTAGGCTACTTGCAAATATTGAACAGTTGTCTATTAGCAAGCCTTAGCGGCTAGTGACTGCTATATTCATATCACTAAATGTCACATTAGCATACAAAGCATCAAAGCAATGTGACATATACAAAAAAACATTACTCATTCAAATTAAATAGAGCATGTAACTTTATGCAGCATTCTTACCAGACGGCAAATGGATTGGCACTAGAGGCAAAGTTATGTTGTATCAGTGGCTTTATCCGAGAATCTTACTTTGAGAGAACATCTATGAGCAGTGGAAGCTTCATAAGTTTATTAATGGCTGGTTTTGATTGCCTATTTAGGTTTGCATCTTCTTCAGCCGCTACTTCAAACTCAGCAATGAATTGTTCCACTATAAGACCAATATCTGCACGCGGTCGATCATTCTTCTTCTTCTTACCACCCTTAAAGAGCCGCTCAATTTCATCATCCTCTTCACCTTCCTCTGCCTATAATAAAGAGAATTAGTTCACATAGTACTAACAAAGACAAGAAATAAATGAGGATCAACAAAATATTCTGCAATTCTTCCCATGTAAAAACATATTTTGAATTCGGTGGCAAGGTGTCAGAGCTTCATCAACACTACACCTTATCCCCTAAAACTACAATCTACTCCTGCAAGGTTATGGCGCTATATAATAGGCCTGTAACATACCAACAAAATTCCTCTATTACTGAATACAAGCATTCTTTAGGTGAACCCTAGCACATGACATATTTACATTCACTGAGGAAGTCCATAATCTTACCAACATGGATATTGGTATTAGTCACTACTCACTATAATCAATCATCGATATGAAACACAACCATAAGCAACCACAGGCCACAAAGGATACTTTGGTAACAACACAAATATTATACGACACATTCCTTTTGTTTTCATGCCTTTACAAATGAACGGTCCCCATTCAACTACTCGGTTTCAGTTCAGATTTTTTTTGGGTTGTTCTTGTTGTTGTTGGTTAACAAAAGGGATAAAAAGTCATTGATCCCCACAGTTAACCTCCAACAAACAGACCTTTGACTCACCCTTTATGATAATTTGTCAAAAAAAGGAACTAAAAGAATGACCTACAGCTTCTGAGCAATTAAGAATGAATACCTGTGGATAATGTCGAGGAGAGTGGCCATCATTATCGCTTCCATAACGGTCAGCTGGGTCAACCCCACTATCATCGATGAAGTTATCATCATCTACAGTTCTAACACCTTCTTGATCATCCTGTTCCACAAGACAAAAATGTTAGCAGAGTGCGTTAATTTGTCCAAGGTTATGAAAATAGTAGGTCAAAGAGGAATGCCAGGCTAAATAAAACAATGCAGGACACCTAACCAATACCAAAAATCTGACTCAATTTGTCAAATGGAAGATTCCACATTAAATACTACCATCCTGAGCAAGCAATTTTCCCTAAAGGAAAAGAACTGCAAGAATTGAGAGCAAAAGTAAACTCAATTATCATGGAGATGAGTAAGGTATCAGCAAACAAGCCTGCCACTGCCTATCATCTAAAAATACGATATTCTCCGGATATACTGCCTTAACATGGAACACCTCAAGAATAATCTGAGTTCCATAGCAAACCAATCCATTGCAACTGGATGAACCATCAGCAGCAGTATACAAACTAAAAAGAGTGACCTTTAATGCAACATACAAAGCACATACAGTAATTTACCGGTGACGAACATATCGAATACATCGGAAGCAATTGTTACCTCAGAGTCACCCCCAGCGATGGTGTCCCAGAGCTCTTGGATCTCCCTCTCCCCTTCATCCTGCTCCTCGTGGCCGCCACCGCCCTTCACTCCCGAGCCCCTCTTCTCCCTCGCCATCCCCATCCCTCTGTCCCTCTCCCCGCCGTCCTCCCTCCTCCTCTTCTTCTCCTTCTCCTTGCCTCCGCCCCTCGCGAGGTCCCTCAGCGCCGACGAGCCCTTTCTCTTCCTCGCCGTGTCGGCCTCCGGATCCACATCCGTATCTGCCAACGCCGCCGCCTCCTCCCACAGTCATCTAGCCCGTCACCGGTCATGTCGTCACCGCCTCCTCCGCCTACGGCCTTCTTGAGTAGGCGTGATGCGGACACAAACATGATTAGAACTTTTCAATCAAATACATTATTTCACTGGAAAGAAGTATTGAGCCGCATTAAATATTGTCAGGTGAATTTGTTTCTTAATGACTTTCTTTCTATTCGTGGGAACGATATACTACCTTATGCCAAATTCTTGTTTATTATTAGGTTTGAATATTATGATGATTCCGGGGCCAAAGCAATGGAGAAGCATAAGGAGGGTGATCATATTTGCTACCAAGAACGAAGAGCTCAAAGCCTATGGGAATGGAAAGGAGGAAACCAAGCAGCCCATGTAACTCATCAAGGTGGAAAGAAGCCCATGCAGTGGGAGAGCAAAAGGGAGGAGCCCAAGGACTTAAACTACAAGTTTTGGATAAGATTTTCAAGTCAAATTCAGACTTCCCACGTGCTCAATCCAATTCAAACTCGGATTCAACTCAGGATTCAACTCGGACTCGGTTCGGGACAGCCTGACAGGCAGTTACTAAAAAGGCCATAACTTTCACAAACGGAGTCCGATTCAGGTGTTCTTGTACTCGTTGGAAAGATAATTTCAAGGGCTACGCAATGGATCTGGTCCCACCTCCAAATTCGTCACGGATAAAAAGTTATGACCGAAACAATGTGACGGGTGAAAAATATAGTTTCCTTTTTGTAAGAGTTTGTATCTAAAACCATATAGGGTTGAGTTGTATTTGGTTTGGGGACCATATGGACGTCCCAAGGGGCTATATAACCCTTGTATTGGCAGCCTTTAGGGCACAGACCACGTTTGATAATAAAATACTCTTGTTCTTTCTGTTGGCCGAACCAACATGAGGGAATTGGGAGTTCGCTGAGTTCATCGAAATCAAGATCGTTCAACCTTTCCGCTGGGAATTGGGAGCGCGATAGAACTTCATCTGGTGGTCGTGAAGTTCAACACGTGTGATTGGGCGAATTATAGAGTGCTAACTCTTGCATTGGCAACGGGGGATCACTACGATTCATCAATTCCACGTGAGTATCTTGATCCTACGTCGAGAAGATCGGGCGACCCCGTATCATCTTGGTATCAGAGCGCGGTTTACTCGGTAGGATTATTTACCCTTAGTTTTAGATTGATTTACTTTTGTCCTATAGTCCATTAAAACCAAAAATTGCCACAAAAAAAAATATCCAAACCCTAGTTTTTGCATCTGTTAATTTTGTGAGTTTTGCTAAGTTTTGATCCATTAGAACTTTGGTTAGGTGCTGATCATTCGTGTTTATTTGCGTAGCTTAATCTTTGTATCCAATCCAAAATTCAAAAAAAATTGATCTGCTACAGTACACGATCGCTACAGTACCGTATTGCTACAGTACGCGATCTGCTACAGTACCGCAAAAAAAATCCTGTTCATCTTTGAGACTAGCTGTTGAATATTGCATCTAGGGCTGCTCTTGAGTATTTTACACTTTGCTAAATATTTGAGACCTGCAAAAAAATCAAAGGAACAATTAAAGCTAGTTCGGCCTTTAAAAAAAAAAGACAGCTGAAAAAAAAAAAGAGAAGAAGAGAAAAAGAAAGAAAAAAAAAACATTGGCCGAATTTGGGTGAGTTCTTAGTCCATAAATTCAGATTGTGTAATTTAATCTCTTGAGCAATCTCGTGCCCTTACATTCATATCATTGCAATTGGCTAGCGTCTCTCCTAGTACTTGGTGCAAAACGAGCTATCTAATCTTTAATTTCAGATTGCCTCTAGTTAGCTCATTCCCTTGTTTGCATCGAGTCACATTGATCTTTGCGTGTGCGTTCATATACTTCACTTAAATCTTTTGGATCAGCACTTAGGCAAAGTATTCTAGCTTGGATTATTACTTAACTTTACAACATCAAGAATGACAGATTGCTAGGATATACACTTTCATACCAAGCTCCACCATATAACCGTTGTTGTGCAAGTAGTGAACACTCTTGAATTCGCTTAATCATCACGTTGCTGTTGTCACTTCTACCAGGTGTAAGTTTTTATTGGCCTTAATTCACTTCGGAAGGGTAAGAACTTTACTTGGGAGAGAAAATAGTGAGATTGAGTGATTTCCACATATATATATGTTGCATAACTAACCATGACAGGATATTCAACAATTCGATCCTCTTGGTGTGAACAAAATAGGAATGAATCTTCAGTATTTCGTTCCTCATGGTGTGATTCCAAACCCAACAATTTGTCTCTTCCGTTCTATGGAAGTGAAGATCCAGAGGAGTATATTGAGTGGGAATGGCAATTGGAGAAAGAGTTTAGATTTCAGAAGCTTCCCAAAGACCAAGAAGTGATGCGAGCCACTATGCAGTTTAAAGACTATGCTTATAGTTGGTGGCAACAATTATCTGGAAAACGATTCATTAGATCTTGGTCAAATTTGAAGGTGATCATGAGAAATGAATTTGTGCCAACCTATTATGAGCGGGAATTGCTTCACCATGTGGAGAGCATCACACAAGGGAGTAACGCTGTTCAAGATTACTATTATGAGTTGAAGCATGCATTCCGTCGTGCCGGTGTCACCAGCGAATTAAGAGAGAAGGCATATTTCAAACAAGGCTTGAATTATAAGATCGCTGCTGCACTTCAACATAAATATTTTAGTAGCATGCATGATCTTGTGAATTGTGCTATTAAGGAGGAGAAGAGACTTATGGAGAGACGTACATCACGGTTCAATCCATGTCCATACTTCAGCTCTTATGGTTCCACTAGTGTGACACATGAGAAGATGACCGAGCATGGGACTTTCCCTTCGGTTAAGAAGACATGTACTGCTGCCCCATTGCTACAAACAACACTTGAGATGCATCAAAACCCATGTGAGAATGAGAGCCACATAGCCAAATTGAGTGAGAGTGTTGAAAAGAGTGAGCTGTGTGATTCCACCATATGTGAGTTTGAGAACATCCAAATTGAGAGTGAGAGAGATACACCAAAAGAAAAGAGAGAAGTAGAAGATAGACAAAGTGAGGTTGATTTTGAAACTAACACATTAATATATACTTCTAGTGTTGTTTCTCACATTATGCAGGTTGAAATTGAAGATGAGGAATTAAACATTCAACAACCGGCATCATTGGAAGTTAAAGATGAGGAGATAACCACGGTTCAAGATGAAGTACTTGCTGTCCCGTTGTTACATCATGATGATTTAATACCTACAACACCTACATCAACTGAGGAGAACAACAAAGGTAACAATATTGGTACTGAAATTAATTGTGAAACAGTGAGTACTTGTGAAAACTCATATGTGCGAATGAAAATTCCATGTTCTAAAATTTCTTTGCTTAATTTACATAATATGGAATTGATTACTCATAAGGAAGTTCTTACTCGAATATCTCCTAGTGATTCTTTATATTATATCATGTTCGATGATCCTAAAGAGCTATCTAGTGTCATTCAGAATGTTGCTGAAATTTCATGTTTAAAATCACTAGTTAGTTCCTATGCCTACACATATAAGTTCAATTTGATCGGAGATTATGGTGTAGATGACAACTTTTATGTTTATCGAATATGCATTACATGTGAAAAGCTTGCTGATTTGAAATTGCATATTTTGGATAAACAAACTTTTGTGCCATATCATGATCACAAGGAGATGAGGTTTAACAATAGTGCGTGCTGTTTACAAAGAGTTCTTGTGCCTACTTGTTCCTCTTTTAATGAACAATCATGTACAAATAATCAGAGTAGCGCAGTTGAAGCATGGAAGGCACTTAAAATTTTCTCTTCCATATTTGAACCGTTTGATCTGGTTTTGCCCATTAATGACTTGTCCACGTACTTCTCAAAGTCGAGGACGACTTTTTCTTGTGGGAGGGAGAATGGTGTGAATGAAAACATTGCAATGTATGCATTTGATAGCTGTTGTAGTATCAATTGGTTTGTGCAAAACAGTAAGAATGACAACGACACAATAATTGATTCATACATATACCACGCATATGTGTTGTTCTTTTTGCTTACTACACCTCTAGGTAATAATAATGTGAAAGACGGAAGGGGTGTAACTGACCAATACATATACCATGCATACACATTGTATTCTTTGTTTAGTACAATTTCAGGCAATCAAAAGCCGAGGACGGCTTTTCTTGAAGAAGGGGAGGATGATGCGGACACAAACATGATTAGAACTTTTCAATCAAATACATTATTTCACTGGAAAGAAGTATTGAGCCGCATTAAATATTGTCAGGTGAATTTGTTTCTTAATGACTTTCTTTCTATTCGTGGGAACGATATACTACCTTATGCCAAATTCTTGTTTATTATTAGGTTTGAATATTATGATGATTCCGGGGCCAAAGCAATGGAGAAGCATAAGGAGGGTGATCATATTTGCTACCAAGAACGAAGAGCTCAAAGCCTATGGGAATGGAAAGGAGGAAACCAAGCAGCCCATGTAACTCATCAAGGTGGAAAGAAGCCCATGCAGTGGGAGAGCAAAAGGGAGGAGCCCAAGGACTTAAACTACAAGTTTTGGATAAGATTTTCAAGTCAAATTCAGACTTCCCACGTGCTCAATCCAATTCAAACTCGGATTCAACTCAGGATTCAACTCGGACTCGGTTCGGGACAGCCTGACAGGCAGTTACTAAAAAGGCCATAACTTTCACAAACGGAGTCCGATTCAGGTGTTCTTGTACTCGTTGGAAAGATAATTTCAAGGGCTACGCAATGGATCTGGTCCCACCTCCAAATTCGTCACGGATAAAAAGTTATGACCGAAACAATGTGACGGGTGAAAAATATAGTTTCCTTTTTGTAAGAGTTTGTATCTAAAACCATATAGGGTTGAGTTGTATTTGGTTTGGGGACCATATGGACGTCCCAAGGGGCTATATAACCCTTGTATTGGCAGCCTTTAGGGCACAGACCACGTTTGATAATAAAATACTCTTGTTCTTTCTGTTGGCCGAACCAACATGAGGGAATTGGGAGTTCGCTGAGTTCATCGAAATCAAGATCGTTCAACCTTTCCGCTGGGAATTGGGAGCGCGATAGAACTTCATCTGGTGGTCGTGAAGTTCAACACGTGTGATTGGGCGAATTATAGAGTGCTAACTCTTGCATTGGCAACGGGGGATCACTACGATTCATCAATTCCACGTGAGTATCTTGATCCTACGTCGAGAAGATCGGGCGACCCCGTATCAAGGCGCTTCCGGGGCTTGGACGAGGAGCCTCCGCCGTCGTCGCCGAGGTCGTCCTCGAGGTCGTCGTAGGGCTGCGGCTCGGGCGAGGGGTCGCGGGCGTCGGCACGGGGTGGGGAGGAGGAGGAGGCGGTGGCGGCGCGGGGTGGGGGGAGGAGGAGGCGGCGGCGGAGCGGAGGGGTGGGGGGAGGAGGAGGCGGCGGTGGAGCGGAGGGGTGGGGGAGGAGGAGGCGGCGGCGACGGTGGAGGAGCGGGGGAGGAGGCGGCGACGGCGGAGGAGCGGGGGAGGAGGCAGCGGAAAAATCAGAGGGGAGGAGGCGCACGGGTTCGGTGGGGGAGGCCGGCGGCGGAGGAGGGAGGGGAGGAGGCGGAGGAGGGGTGGGGGAGGAGGAGGAGACGGGGGAGGAGGCGGCGGAGGAGGCGACGGGGGAGGAGGCGGAGGGGAGGAGGCGGCGGTGGGGGGAGGCAGGCGGTGGCGAAATCCGAGGGGAGGAGCGCACGGGTTCAGGAGAGGTGGGTGGGGAGGGCGGTTCAGGAGGAGGGAGGGGGGACGCAAGGGCGTGATGGGGTGGGGTTCTGGGTTCAATGATGTGCATGATCCGGATGATTTTGGCCTTAGGATCTTCAATGAGTAAGAGAAGAAGACTTGAGGAGAGATCCAGACCATTCATTTGTATGAAGTTGGATTATTTTGGTACACAAATCTAGGTGGACTTAGATTAGGCATGACTGTAGGGGTGGTTAAGGGGGTGGATTTAGTAAAGAAAATTTTGGTGTATTATAGAGTAGGGTAGACAAGCAAGCTTAAATGTATGAATAGTAGAAAATTTTGAAAAGTAGTATTTAAATAGAAAATATTAGCATTTAAATACTACAATATAAATAGTACAACTTAATTGATCTAACCATTGCCTTGATCATTGTTCCATGCTATATGGTAAGTTCACCTAGATATCCTACTATAGTAGCAAACTGAAAGCAGAACGAAATCAAAAAGGTACATCGTAACTCTGGCACACCAGGTAAAAATTGCTCCTCTTATCATCGTTTGAAATGCAGGAATTTTTTCTAATTATCATAGGAATTGAACTGATTCCTATAAAATTTCAGCATTCTAAATGGACGCGTAGTCTTCTTTTTGAAGTTGTCTTGGTCCTCTTCTTTTTGAAGTTTTCTTGGTCCACGTTCTTCCTAGGGATTCATCTCGGTTTACAAGAATGTTCTGCTGTCCGTACTCATTGAGTGTCTTAATTGTTAATTAATTTGTTATCGACTACTAAGGGCAGTCCCAATGCTGGAAACTACACACGGTTTCCATAGCAGCCACGTCAGCAAGAAACAATCTATAGAAACTACTTCATACAATGCTGGTGTCTTCGCGTAATAAATGTTGCCCTTTTTTTCTTTCTCTCCCAACTCCAATCCAACCCAACCATTGTACGACGCCGACCATCCATCCACCCGCCTCGCAGCCAAAAGCAGCCAAAAGCAAAAAGCAAGAAAGCAAAAGCAAGCGCCTCGCGAGCGAGCTGTTCCCATCCATCCACTCCGCCTCGCAGCCAAAAGCAAGAAAGCAAGCCTCCCATCCATCCAGAAAAGCAAGCAAGCAAGCAAGCAAGCGGCCTGGGCGACGGCGAGCGCGACTCGGGCAAGAGCGGCGGCGCGTGCGAGCTCCCGCGCGCGGCGGCGCGAGCCAGCGCGGCGGCGCAGGCGAGCGGCCGGGGCGACGGCGAGCGCCCTGGGCGACGGCGAGCACCCTGGGCGACACCGGCGAGCGGCCTGGGCGACGGCGAGCGCCCTGGGCGACGGCGGCGCGGCCTGGGCGGACGGCGAGGAAGCGCGCAGCGTCGCAGGCGAGCGCTCGGCGGCTGGTGAGGCGAGCGTGCATGGCGGCCGGCGAGGAAGCGCGCAGCGTCGCAGGCGTGCGCGACGAGGTCGCGGGCCCCATCTATCGAAACTACTGGTTTCCTCCCAATGGCGAATTTGCAGTTTCTTCCTCTCTCGGTTCAAGAGCCAACGCCGTTTCCTGATGAAGAAACGGTTTCCTCTGATTTCTCCCTCTTTCCTCATTTATTGACCTGCCATGTCAGCATTTTTGCTTAGGTGGCTTCTTATTTAATGAAGATAGAAACTATCATTAATGCCCATTGGGACTGCCCTAACAAACCGAAATGCTAGCCTTAGGTATCTTTGTTTGTTGTGATCTATGGCAATGATTAATTAATGGATCAGCAGATTGTACGATGTTGGTTGGACTCACGGAAAATGTCCTCAGATTCCAGACTAGCTCAAGGTCATCATATCAATCTTGAGCCAAATTCATCATGAAATTAAGGTAACTCACCTTGGGTCATCTCCATGTTTGGTCATACAATAAAGCGTGTTGTAACGTTTGATTATGAGATAAGTATCTTCCATTATCTATTTTATTGTAACATGGTCACTCTTAGATAGTTATATACATCAAACTATGATGCAATACTAATTTTTAACCCAGATTTTCCTATTTTTCTCTGTGTGACTAATTAGTTAAGAACATATGATAAAAATTAGTTCCATACTAGCCCATGCTAAGTGCATGGATTAATCAAAAATTAAAGATCTATCCCTCCATCATCAGGTGGTACATTACTTGATCACATCTATATGCTTGGACTGTCTGGCTTTCTCTACATTAACTGAAAAGATCTTCGTTCTATCAAGCTGACATTTCAAAAAAAAATTCTATCCAAATATATACAATTTTGGAATTACTGATTCCAAAAAATCTATGGTATCCAAGTATTTATTGTGGATCTAAAAGATTGGTATCCAAATTAATATACGCAGATTTGGAACCAAAATTAAAATTTGACCATTTAGAACTTTCAAATTTCAAAACTACAATGCCAAACTAAAAGTTCGCAACAAAAGATTTTTTTTAAAAAAAATCCTAGGAGCAAACTAAGAATCCAAAACAATGGAAACAAAACTAAAAAACTTCGGTTTCCCATTTACATATTAATTATGTCATAACATTTCAAAATTGATAATCCACATTATAGATATTCTAGGTTAAAAATTCAAGAAAAATATCGAATAAAATATATGTATATATATTCAGAATAAAAAGTTCTAAAAGCCATGGTTTCCAAATATATACATAAATTTGAAACCAAACATGATTTCCTATCCATGTATTTACAGGTTCAAAAATTAAAGTCTAAGCAACTTGGACTTCAAAATACAAACAACAAATTGGGATTAAAAGGTGCAATCAATTTGGGTGTTTTAAAATGAAAAAACATAGAATAAAAACTCTAAACAGATAAAATTACAAATACCAAAATGTATCCAAATTTGCAACTAATGATTACCATTATCATAATGAGCTAAATCTGATAGCCGTGCGAATGCACAGGCTGTCGACTAGGGCAAGTAAGGGCACATTCATATTATTTTTTTCTTATGACTTTTAGCTTTAGCCTTAAATAGTAACAGCTTACAGAGAGCTATATGGAGAGAGAAACATACGTACGATTTTGACCAATATAAATAAAGTTACTATAATATGTATTACAATCGACTAGTAGACCTCGTCTTAAAAACACTCCATTTAAAAGTTAAATACCGTAGAAAAAACTGTTTTTTTAAAAAAACCAATATGACTAAGACCACCTCCAATGTTTTATTTTAGCCTATTCAGATGAGGAGAAAGAAGACATTGAATCGATTTAATATATTAGAGGGGTCGATTCCAACAAAAAATATATAGAACCAGATTCTACCTGGAGTAGATTCAAAATATTAAATAATTTATATGAGCATTAAACAACTATATAGGAGAAAGTGCGGTTGAGAGATTATATTATTATTTTATGGTGTTTTAATGTAACGTTAGTCCCAGTTATTAGTAGGAACCGATTTAATATATTGAAGGAAAATAAGCTTAGTTTTTTTATATACTTATGTGACATAACTTTAAGTCGATATGGATTTAATACGTTAAAGATGTTCTAATGCTATCTGGCATGTGCTTGAAAGAGATGTTTCATTGGCAATCCCCACTGTCCAGGCGTAAAAATATCACGCCGCACATAGAATCCAATCCCCTGGGCCCCGCACCAAAGTCGTCCTCTCCGTCTCGCCTCTGCCATCCGAGTCCTCGGCGGAGAGAAGCCCCGCCGCCCGCCACCTGCGACGCCGGCGCTGGCGCCGGTCAAAACCCAGAAATTCTACGAACCCCCTTCCACGACGTAACTGCTAGCCGCCCGCGCCACGAAGCCCTAAAATCTCGCCCCTTCCTCCCGACGACCGAAGGAGGAAGGACGAGAACGCCCCACAGATCGCCGGATCTCCCCGCCGCCGGAGAACCCTAGAAGATCCCCTTGTAGGTAACCTCCTGACCCTTCTCGGGCTCCCGTAGCCTTCCCTAAGATCAATCTAAGGATTACTTGTGTCAGTCACTCTCTTGCATGCTCGAAGCCCTAGCGCGATAGGATCTTGCGAGATTGGTCATTTCCTGGTAGACCCGGTGCATGTTGAAATTGGCTTGAACAAGTACGCGACTTTTAAGGTCAATCGCGTTTGTGGGAATTGCTGGTTGCCGATCCAAAGATGTGTGGTCTAGGTTCTAGTGCTCCAGAGTGAGGACGCATAGGTTAGGTAGATGAAGCTGTTCCCTGTAATTATGCTCTCCTGCTTATTGTGATTGTTTTCTTCTTGTATGGCTCGTGTTTAACCTACATTATTGGAAGAATTTTATGATCTACATCGATTTAGGCCCCGTTTGGCAGAGCTCTAGCTCTAGGAAATCTGTAGATTTTCTAGAGCTGGTCATCTGTAACTCTAGGAAATCCTGGATCTAGAGTTGCAGGCATGTTAAGTGCATTTACATGACTCATTTCATTTATATTATATATTAAATAAAAATATTTAAATCACTTTAATTTAGTCAATAAACTACAGATCCAGCATAGATCTCGGAGCTAGAGCTGTGCCAAACGGGGCCTTAGATGCTATTGCAAGGCGCAAGGAATTTATTTGGAATGTTGTCAGACCGGTCGCTCGTCATCAATTGTTAGAAGAGGGACTGTAGAGATCGGCGAGCTTGTCGTGAAGAGCTTGATGTGTTCTACAAATTAGCTTTTCTCGTGCTTTACTTTCCATGTTTTGAGGATGCCTGATAGACCTGAATGTTTAGTCATTGCAAACAGTGGTGCAATGTGTCCTAAACTGAAATTTGTAAGCTTATAATCGGTTCGTGAAGTGACCTATGTGTGGGCAAGCACATAAGCCAACATGATAGGAAATTTTATCTAAAAAGTAAGTAGAAAAATCATATAAAGTGAGAGCTTGAACATTGAACATTTTCTAAATTGTAGAATGCATGGTTGTGCGACTGCTTCTGGAATATTTATCTCTGTTAAAACTAGTGAAAAACAATGTCCTTAAAAGTTAGAGCTCTTCTCTATCTGCGTGAGCACGTGTGTTACTGCTTGCTTGCAACGCAGCAGTACAATTGACAATATGAAATTTGATTGTCATGATTGCAGGGTTTCCTTCATTTTGAATCTCAAGTTTTCATTAGAATGGCGACATCTTTGGATATGTCACTGGATGATATGATTAAGAACAGAAGTGGGAGGGGAAGAGGAGGGGGAAGGGGAAGGGGACAGGGAGGTGGTCAAGGCAGAGGTGTTGGCCAAAGGTTTAGCCTTGGTTCAGGACGTGGACGTGGTGCTGGCACCTTCCGTGGAAGGGGAGTTGGGGTGCCTTCACGAAGGCCACTTGGTGTTAATACTCGGTCGTCATCGTATGCTATTGCCAAGGCAAGCACAAAACTATTGCTGTTTTTCGTATACCTTCAAGAATTCGAATTACAGTAGATACCTGACAAGAAGTGGCTATAAACTTAGTTAAAATGGGCCAGCACATGGGTTCAATTCAGATCATATCTGCTAGTTTAACTGTGGAACTTCAAAGAGGATCCGAGGGGTTTCTCATTTTGAAAGTACCCTGAGAACTGACCCTTTTCTGCTGAGCATGATGTGGCAAGATATGTGTTGGTTTGTTCTGGTTAATGCTTCAAACTGAAAACCTTGTCTCTACACATTGTCAGCATGCTGATGGGCTACATATTTACTGATTGGATACTTGTTTCTGTGGATAAGGTCTTTGCCTCATACAGAGCTAGCACGCATTCTATGCAATGGTGTAGGGTTTTATAGTTTTGCTGATGCTAGTTGACTCATCAAGTACCATGGATTGATGAGTTTTGTGGTTTTATTCTAACAATTTCTCATCACAATCTGGGTATGCATGCTGTGGAATATCATCAGTCATTCAACAAAACCAAGGATATTATATGGAGACATGATCTGCTTGAGGATAGCATGGTGGCTGCTGGGCTTTCTGGGATAGAAACTGGTACAAAGCTATATATTTCAAACTTGCACTATGGGGTGACAAAAGAAGATATACAGGTAGATGGATCTTTATGTTATGCATGCTAGAATATCTGACAGCTCTATTCATATGTGACATTTTTTAAGCCTATCTTCTCTGTCCACAACTGTTCTTCAGGAACTTTTTTCTGAAATGGGTCATTTGAAGCATTGTGCTGTTCACTATGACAATAATAGACGCCCAACGGTAAGTCTCTTATGAAACTTTAGTCTTTTCTACGACATGCATATTTTATACTTAAGCATTATTTATTTGCTTATTCATGTTTGCACATTTTCTTGTGTTATGTTCCAACTTCCAAATGCAGAGCTAGTGACTTCTGACTTAGGTTGCATGTTTGGTGTTTGAATAATACATTGAGTGCTCGTAATGAGGTTTGATGGGATTGATTAATACTTTAACCTAGAATTTAGTCTGTTTCACCACTGAAGATGCATATTAAAAAAAATCCTTGGAAGCATGTTGAACTAAGAACAGGGTATTTATTCATAGCTCCTGCAACATGTAATGGATATTTAATATTTATTTATGTTGAACGTCGATGCTGTCTGCACTCTGCACAAAGCTGGATGTTGGTTTGATCTACTACCAGTAAAGCACTTTGATCTTGGACCATGTGCCTCCTATCCCCTCTCTCTCGCAGCACACGCACGCATGCACACACAAGATTGGTGTGGGCAGTTCTGATTTTTCAGTAAATCTTGCTTTAGAGAGTTATTGGACTACCTTCTTGCAGTGTTCCTCTAGGCGGCCACCTAGGCGCCGCCAAGGCGCTAGGCGCAGGGGTGCCACCGCGATTTGGCTATAATCGGTGGCCTAGGTGGCTAGCCGGCCTAGGCAGTGACAGGTGGTCAAAATTGGCATCTAGGCGGCGGGGCGGAGGCACGGAGCTAGGTGCGGCAGATTGGGCGGCCGACTTAGCAGGCTGGACAGCTAACTAACGGCGGCTTGGAACAGGCCAGCAGGAAGGGAGGAGGAAGGGGAGACGGAGGTGGAGGAGAAGGAAGCGGTGGCAGCGCTAGACATGGAAGCTTTGTGCATTCACTGTAGGCAAATCGGGTTCGGGCAAGATTGCTGAGTATTTGGGCCAGCCTTGATTGGGCCCTCCAGCCCATATACTCACACATAATAGGAGGCTGTTAGGCCATCCTCCCCAATCCCCCCCTGAGCCGCCGTGAGAGCCCCAATCCCCACTGCGCAGGACCTCACCAGTGATGGCAAGCAAGGGGTGGCGAGGAGGACAATCAGAAGAACTCACCGGCGAGCAAGGGGCTGGCCCTGAGTCCCTACCACGGCAAGGAGTGGCAGCGGTGGGCAAGCCACGGAGCTAGGGGACGGTGATGCTACTTCACCTCCTCGTTAGTCTCCCTTTCCTTCCTCTCCATTTTCTTCTCTGTAGCTTTTTTCTGGATCCAAGCCATGTTCTTCCTCTCCACCATGTTTTTCTTCACTTCTTCACTAGTACAAGGAGGAACATGCCTGTTCTCCACTAATACAAGTTGGCCACCTAGGCGCCGCCGAGGTGGGCTAGGCGCTAAGCAGGGGTCTGCTGCCCGACTAGCGACTAGGGGAACACTGCCTTTTTGCCCTAATTCCCCATACTAATAACTAGCACTGTTTATTTAATTCAAAATTTTAATATTTTAATTTCACTGATCAATCATCCTCCACCTGTTGAAAGTTTATCCAAGTATGCAAGTGCTTCTGTTAGAATATGACAGGTAATATGATAAAGAGAATACTCCTCTGGTATTGCTACTTGATTGTTTTGCTTCAGTAAAAGTCATGATACATGTCTGAAATTTTTTTCGTTATAGTTTCGTCACTTCCGTAGATATTCTTGAACAGGGTTCAGCTGAGGTGATATTCAGTAGGAGGAGTGAAGCTGTTGCGGCATTGAAACGGTATAATAACGTGCGCCTTGATGGGAAAGCGATGAAGATCGAAGTGATAGGAGCAGATTTGGGTTTGGCTGCTGCTTCTGCACCCCGTATTAGTGTTGTTCCTGGTGCAAGGGGAAGAGGACAGAGAGAAGTTGTAATGATGTATGGCTCTTCTTTTGCACATGCATGCCTTAGTTAGAGGATGCCTGTTGCAAGTGCATCTACTAATCATGTTATAGCTGTTGGAATTTTCTGCATTTTGTTGCCGATTAAACATTTTCTTTTCAGGCCTGGTGCAAGTGGGTTTGGTCGAGGTGCGGCTGCCTCATCTAATTTTTTTCCTGGGTACGTTCTCATGATTTGATAGATTATTAGTTTCTTACCCTGCATAAAAATTACTAGCAGTGCAGCTTCCCGCCTACGATTAGTAAACAAGACTCGGCCATTTGGAAAGAGTCTGCCAACGGGTGGCGGCAATGAGGCTTATATTTTTAAAACCTCGTTTAGTCTACCATGGGAAACTTTGTTTGCTGTTCAGTGTTGTGCTTCATATGCTATGGTGGGTGTTTTTTTTATCTGTCCACACCTTTGGGAACCTTGTGTAGTATTGGTAGATATTGTTATCTGTTTTTTTTTCTCCATGTATGGTTTCGGGCAATGGGTTTGTCCACCTGTCAGTGCATTAGTGCAGCTTTGTGCTTGTGGAGGAGCCAGCAACTAATCCCATCCAATGCAGTTCAAATCATAAAATTGGATGGTGACATGATATGTCTTAAAAACTATCTGTTTGCCTTTTGTTTTCCTTTTGAAAAGCCCTTGCAAGAGCCAAATATTATGGGGAGGTCGTTTTGAGTTCTTTTCTTTGTATGAAATATTTTATCTATGGACTATCTACTTGTTGCCCATTTGATAGTAATTGCGTTACCTTTACTAACATGTTATGTTCAGGTGGAAGCGCAGCAGTTTCGCTCAAAGAGGGAGAGGTCAAGGCCGTGGTCGTGGTCGTGGCCGTGGACCTAGCTTTGGTAGGGGGCGTGGACGTGGCTACGGACGGAAGGGACCTGTGGAGAAATCGGCTGAACAATTGGACAAGGAGCTGGACAACTATCACTCTGGGGCAATGAACGTTGACTAAGATGCTGCATCCATTCACTTGGAAGTTGGGATTTGGTTTGAGACTTGGAAGTTGGACCTTGTTTTATGTTTGCTTTTGCAGCTGAGCGACCGTTGGTCTTCTGTCAGCTGTGTAAACATGTTTGACATGTTGTCTTTGCAACTTAAATATTAGATTTCAACTGCAATTTCTAGTTCTAGGCAAGCCGTGATATTGTAATTGGCTGATAACTGCTTGATCAACTATGTTTTTGGCTATGGTGGCTTCTCGATGTCTTTTCAGTGTCGTCCTCTAGTTAATCAATAGTTCTATAGGAAAATTTTATGATTTCCCACTCCTAAGGCATGTGTTTTAGATTTACCATTAACTTGATTTGCCACTCCTAAGGCATGTGTTATATTGCAAGGATTCAGTCTGGGAAATTTGCTGTTTTTGAAGGGGAAATATCTTTTTTCAATCCAAAGAAGCCAATTTGCTGTATGAAACTTTATGATTATTTTGAAGGTTGTCATCAGTAATTTAGGGTTATCAAATGCGCTAAGTATGTTTCCGGCGAGCCTGTCAATGAAAAAGTCACGAATGCCTAGTTTGCTGGCAAATGTCTTCTTGTGCATATGATAAGGATCAGTTATACATTTCAATTGCGGTATAAATCTCGTGCTAGAAATAGAAATCGGATAAATATTTAATCGCAATATAAACATCGCAGAATATGATTTAAGCCTAAAGAGTCCGGACCCAACTCTGAACGTATTTGCTAGGAGCCAAATACACAAGCGTTTAGGAATCTGGAGTGTGGACACTGCTTGGAAAGACCGTTAAGTCTTTGACCGCTAAGCCAAATACGCAATGTTATTATACAGCTCCCTGTCTGACCACTACAACAGCGTTTTCTAGTTCAAAAGGAACATGGCAATTGCAACTATACATACATGAAACAATACATAGTGGGGTGACAATACGTCATCGCCATACTTTAAATAGCTATCACTGGGTTCTTTCGGTCAAGAAGGCCAGCACAAACTCCCAAGTTGCGAGATGCTAGGACTTCCGGTGACTCCTCGTCGGAGGAATCCTCATCAGTTGTCACGTCGGACTGGTCCTCCGATTCGCTGTCAGAAGAAGCCACGGTAGGCTTCGTCAGACATCTTGCTCATGGCGGCCAGTGGCGGAACGCGGGGGGGGGGGGGGGGGGGGGGGGGGGTAGCAGGGGCCGCAGCCGGCAGCCCCCCAATCGGCCAAATTTTATTGTATTAAGGGTAGATGATTCGTTCTGGGGAAGGAGGTTCGGTTGGCGGTGGAGCAATATTCCCATCGGCCGTATTTGTCTGGCCCCCTTTATCATTTTGCTGGTTCCGCCACTGATGGCGGCAGTCTTGCTTGCTCTCTGAGAACGTGCCGCCGTCATGCTGGGAGTGGCCGGAACCCTCACCGATGTAACATTCAAGTTCTCTTCTTAACCCTCTGCGTCAGTCATCGCTAGAGGATGGCTCCCGTCTCGCTCTTGTCCTGGTGGGAGCGGCCCGGACTGACCGTGGTGCTGGTGTTGGTGGCACCACTATTAGTATCCAACTTGAAGCCACCATTCAATCCTAGTTTATCTGAGACACAACAAAAACAAGATTGATGCAAATTATTAGTTTGGGACAAAAGGCTTTGTTGTTGATGATGATGCAAATTATTAGGAATATGAGGTTACGATAACAAGAAATTCTGTTAACGCAGGTATGATGCGAATCATTGGACGTACTGAATATGGTGTCAGCTTGATCTTGTGGCAATTCTTCTTCCGGGCACTCATCAAGTGATCTAAGCCGTGAAGCCATTTGAGTGAGCTCCTTCACAATGTCCCTATCAGAAGCCGCTGAAGCAGCCAATGAATTTACCAATCCTCTCATTCACTTGATGGCCTTCTGTTCTGATTGCTGGAATCTTAGAAGCAAAGCAACCTTGCACAATACCAAAGCATATGCTTTCCCAGCTGCTTTCTTCTTATATGGGCAATTTGCTACCTAGTCCTAGAGCATTCCAAGTATTTGATGTCAGTTTTTGTCCACTATTCTTAATAGATATTCTTTACCAAAATTTAGTGTAATTCACATGAGACGACAGGTGAAATGGATGTTAAGTTCAGTGTATCGCAATATTAGTAGCATGTGTAGATTTTAAGAGCTATTGGTGGTACCTCCACTGCAATACGGATGGCAAGCCCTTCCTCACTGATGTCAAAAATATTTGACGGATCTGGTGAACTGGAAAGGCTTTCAGGACTTGTAGTAGCTTGCTTCGTAGTTTCCGTTGAAAATAACGGAGTTTGTAACATTTGAACCATAAAACGAGCAGCTTGGACTGCATATTTTCACCTTTTCGAAACAACATATGCAATACCCCCAACATTACCATATAAACCTGGCCACATGGCTCTCATGACTGGTACAAATGCGCTGGAGACACACATCTATAATAAGAGAGGTACAGTCAGTAACTATGTAGCACGGACACTTGGCAAAACAGTCGTATCCGTATCCGACACCGTGTCGGACACGGATACGACACGGACACGTCTTCGACACGTGTCGGAGTGTCGGACACGGATACGACACGGACACGTCTTCGACACGTGTCGGAGACGTATCGGATGATTTTAGAATTAATTTTAATTAGTAAAATTCTCGACATGTGTCGGACACATTAAATACATGAATCGGACACGGCCTAGACACAGCCGGCCCAGGCCGGCGCATTACCCATAACGCACGCATGCCCTAACCGGCTAACCCTAACGCATGCATCGCAGTATCGCACACGCCGAGCGCGTCATTCCCGCTGCTGCGCATCGTCTGCTCCGCTTCATCTGCTCGCGCTGCCGCCCGTTCGCGCTCCCGCACCACACCGCCGCTCGTCGGCTTCCTTCCAAAGCGCCGCCGGCTTCTACCTCACTCGCTGCCGGATTCGTCCCCGCGCTCCGCCGGATTTGTCCCCGCGCGCCACCGGATTCATCGCCAAGCGTCGCACGTCGGCTTCCTCCCCAAGCTCCGCCAGCTACTTCTCCGCGCGCCGCCGGATTCGTCGCCAAGCGCCGCCCGTCGGCTTTCTCCCCAAGCTCCGCCAGCTTCTTCCCCGCGTCGTCCGCCGGCTTCTTCCCCAAGCGCCGCCGCCGTTGGCTTCTTCTGCAAGCGCCGCCCGCCAGCTTCTTCCCCACTCGCCGCCGGAACTCTCCGCGCGCCACCCACCGACTTCTTACATGTTTACAATTTACATTATTGCAATTTAAGCATGTAGAAACATATAAAATAATACATACATATATATAATTTATTTATTATTTAAATATATATAGCCGTGTCGCCGTATCGGTCTTTTTGGGAAAACGGCGAATTCCCGTGTCGGTGTCGTGTCGTGTCGACGTGTCCGTGTCCGTGCTACATAGGTCAGTAATTTTAGTATTGAAATTTTAGCTTACATAAAACAATTCTAATGTAGAATGCATGGTATGCTGTATCAACTTGCCTTGTGTTTGCCTGAAAGCGCTGGATAATGCTGAAAGAAGACAGACAAGCACTGTTTCAATCCGGAGAAATAAACGCATGTGAGGGTGCTGCAAGACAGAATTTGAAACAATATAGGGTGCAAAATGAGTAACTGACCTTCCAAGTTCTTAGTTTCCTCCAAGAAATATAATCTTAGAAGCTGAGCTAGGATTAAAAAAAAACTCGACCTGCGGGGGGTAAGACAGCCCCCGGGCATTGCTTTAAGAAGAAAATCTTCTCACGCAGATCGAGAAAATCCCCGGACCCTTGCCCCACCCTGACACAGCGGCATCAGCCCATGTGAGAACGACCAGGGTGATCCCTAGACCAACGACCTGGCGACAACCAGCGACCTGGGCGAGCCTTAGACCTGTGCTTTGGCTTATGGGGCAAGCGAGGGGATTTTTTTCCCTCAGCCTGAAATTCGCTCCCACTGGGAGTCGAACCCAGGACCTGAGGGGTGCTACTAGAGCGCTCTAACCGCTAGGCTAGAGGCCCGTTCGCTCTGAGCTAGGATAACAGGATGCAAGTCCGCCAATATGGTTGCATAGTTCTCACTTCTCACTCAGAAGAAGAATTTTTGCAAAACCTTCACAAAAAATGGTTGGGACATTATCGTGATTATCCCCCTCTAGGCTGACTTCCCAGTCATCTTTATGAAATCCAGAAAATAGAATATTCAGAACTCCAATATTTAGATCATCATCATTCAAATCAGAGATGTCCACAGGAGTAAACCGAGTCTTCTCAGAGTTAGCATCCAGCGATTCAATTCCAAATTCCAATGGCTTGGTCTATTTCTTGTGGACCGTGCCAAGTCACAAGATCAATCAAGGCCTTGCATGCCATGGTACTAACCAGGTCAGGTCCATTGATGAAAGATAAACGCAACTGCTTCACTAACATTTGGTCTTTTCTCTAACAATCCAAAAAGACAAAGGCATCTTAAAGCAGCCCTTTGTACGTCAACAAGATTCTGCTTTGCCTGCATGACATAAGATCAAGGGAAGCAAATTCAGAACCAGTGCTAACCTGATGAACCCTACGAGCACATGTAATTAGTACCCAGAAGAGTCATATAATATTAGCGTATAAAGTACTATACACCTAGAAGACTGCAGAACAATCGGACTTACTGCAGGAAGCAAGAAAGATTGAAGCAGTTCAGGAGGTTCAATCGCTTTGCCTTCCAGGTTCCGTGGCGTTGAGGTATTCTCTAGAAGACGACCTGTCACCGCGAGACAGTGCATCCACTGCATGAAGTCAGCAGTTCTCTCCCTGCAAGGTCTAGCCAGCTCTTCAACAACAGTGGCAATCACCACTTCAAATTCACCAATAGAAGCATGGACTTTTTGGCCATTTCTGAGACTGCTTTGGCCCACCCCTTGTCCCCTCCAAGTAGGGGTGGATATCGAGCCAACTCCTCGTCTTATCGAGCTTTTCCTAAAAATGACATAGTTTGATTTAATATCATTTTACATATAATTTAAAAGTATTTTTAGAAACGAGCTAACGAGCCGAGCCGAGCTTGGGCAAAATTCAAATTCATTTGAAATCAACTCATTTTAATGTTTAACCAATTAACAAGTATAATTGAAGCAATTTTGAACCGAGCCAACGAGCCCCACTAACGAGCTTTTTTTCCACCCCTACCTCCAAGGCTCACACCATCTCCAAATGGAGATCTGGTTTCCATCTTCATCAACTTCATGTTCAAGAGGTCTGATCAGAAGCTCATACAGAAATGAACTCGCAACTTTCCTGTTCATGGTATCAGAAAAATCAAGCATTTCACCAAGCAACAAAAGTTGCCGTGATGCAAAGTGATAATTTGGTCCTGACATGGAACAGGTAGGTGATGAAATTAGTTCGTACATATGAGAATGCTCAATTTCTATTGTTTTTTGATGAAAATCCAGCCCATCACAACTCATGCTTACCAGCAGAAAGGTGTGCTTTTACCAAATCAACATACTTGGCAGTTGTGCTAGGATGGACACCATCTAGAAGATCATTTTTATCAGAAGCCTCGGAAGCATATACTGCTGCTGCCTCTGTGCCTGTAGTTGTTGCAGCCTCCGAGCCTTTGACCTGAAGAACAAGTACTGACCCTTAGTGCTCTAGTTTTGATGTGGATACAGACATGATTAGTACTTTTCAATCAAATACATTATTTCACTGGAAAGAAGTATTGAGCCGCATTAAATATTGTCAGGTGAATTTGTTTCTTAATGACTTTCTTTCTATTCGTGGGAACGATATACTACCTTATGCCAAATTCTTGTTTATTATTAGGTTTGAATATTATGATGATTCCGGGGCCAAAGCAATGGAGAAGCTCAAGGAGGTTAATCGTATTTACTACCAAGAACAAAAAGCTCAAAGCCCATGGGAATGGAAAGGAGAAAGCCAAGCAGCCCATG
This sequence comes from Dendrocalamus latiflorus, assembly GCA_017311315.1. NCBI lineage: Eukaryota > Viridiplantae > Streptophyta > Magnoliopsida > Poales > Poaceae > Dendrocalamus > Dendrocalamus latiflorus. The sequence goes on along the minus strand of CM029618.1, from coordinate 9,830,586 downwards.
TAGTTGATCAAGGAGGAAAGAAGCCCATGCAGTGGGAGAGCAAAAGGGAGGAGCCCAAGGACTTAAACCACAAGTTTTGGATAAGATTTTCAAGCCAAATTCAGACTTCCCACGTGCTCAACCCAATTCAAACTCGGATTCAACTCAGGATTCAACTCGGACTCGGTTCAGGACAGCCTGACAGGCAGTTACTAAAAAGGTCATAACTTTCACAAACGGAGTCCGATTCAGGTGTTCTTGTACTCGTTGGAAAGATAATTTCAAGGGCTACGCAATGGATCTGGTCCCACCTTCAAATTCGTCACGGATAAAAAGTTATAACCAAAACAATATGACGGCTGAAAACTGTAGTTTCCTTTTTGTGAGAGTTTGTATCTAAAACCATATAGTGTTGAGTTGTAATTGGTTTGGGGACCATATGGACGTCCCAAGGGGCTATATAAGCCTTGTAATGGCAGCCTTTAGGGCTTAGACCACGTTTAAGAAAAATCAATCTACTAAAGTTTTCGAGTTTAGCATTGTTGCTGAAATTCCTTATGGAATTAGGAGTATCTTATTCAATCAAGATCGTTCAGCCTTTCCGCTGGGAATTGGGTGCACGATAGATCTTCGCTTGGTGGTTGGCGAAATCAACACGAGTGTGTTTTGGCGGATTAAAGAGTGTTCGTCCCTTGCATTGGCATTGGAGGATCATTACGATTCATCAAGACTCCCGTGAGTATCCATCCTACGTCGAGAAGATCGGGCGACCCCGTATCATCTTGGTATCAGAGCGCGGTTTACTCGGTAGGATCTTATCCCTTTAAATTTCAGTTATTACTTGCTGTCCTATAGTCCATAAACCAAAAACACAAAAAAAAATCCAAACCCTAGTTTTGCATCTGCTATTGTCGTGAGTTTTATTAAGTCTTGATCCATTAGAAATTTTGTTTACGTGCTGATCTTTGTGTTCCTTCGTGTAACTTGATCTTGTGTCCCCATAAAACAAAAAAAAAGGTAGATTCAATTTACTCTTGAAGTTGAGTCCGTATCCATAACTCCTCTCAGATCAATCTGAGTACAACTCTAGAATCCAAGTCGGTTTTGGCTAGCTGTCCACTTCCGAATCCGTTTGGAAGTTGTCATCCGAAACCAACTCTAAGGAGGTGTTAGTGTTCGCGTTGGCTTCCTTGAAAACCATACGGCTGAACACCACACATACGAGCTTCACTTATATCCTTTGAATACTTGAGACTAGTCATTGATGTTGCATTGAGGGCTGCTCCTGAATACTTATAGCTGAATATTGGGCTTGTGCATCACCACTCCGGCCGAAAAAAAAATCAAAGTTTCGAGAGAGAGATATCCCTACCTTCCACAAAAGTTTGTGACTCATATACAAAGATAGACTCAGAACAGTGAGTTGAACATATTTGGGTGATTGGCAAGGTAGCAAAAAAAAAGAGGTGAGCAAAAAAAAAGAGAGCAAAAAAAAGGAGAGAAGGCTGATTGGGTGAGTGGTCCTAGCTCCTATTGGGTGAGTGATCTGAGCAATCTTGTGCCCTCTATTCTTGTTATTGCAATTGGCTAGCGTCTCTCCTAGTACTTGATGCAAATGAGCTAGTGTTCCTATTTGTTCCCATCTAGCTCATTCCTTTGTTGCATTGAGTCACATTGATCTTTGCGTGTGCGTTCATACACTTCACTTATATCTTTTGGATCAGCACTTAGGCAAAGTATTCTAGCTTGGATTATTACTTAATTTTACAACATCGTGAAATTCAGATCGTGTAGGATAAATACTTCGTAACCAAGCTCCACAAAATATCCTTTGCTGTGCAATTGTGACTCACTTTTAAATCCGTTTGATCATCACTTGTTATTGTAGCCACCACCAAGTGTAAGTTTTTTTTGGTCTCAATTCACTTCGGAAAGGTAAGAACTTTACTTGGTTGAGGAAAAGTGAGATTGAGTGACTCCACATATTACCCATATATTTGTGGCTTTTGTGTCTTCTTTTTGCTATTAACCATGACAGGAGGAGAAGAAAACTATGATACCGTTTCCAACGTCATTGCTTGAGAAGTACATTACACAAGAAACTGTAATGGAGGGACAACTCAAGGCGGATATGCAGGATCTTCGTATTGAGCTCAATCAACAAATGAAGGTGTTACAAACAAACATCGTGAATGACATTGTGCGGGCACTTCGACCACAACAAGAAGAAGATACATTTGTTCCTTTCTATGGCAGTAATGACTCAGGGGAGTATCTTGAATGGGAATGGCGAATGGAGAAAGTGATTAGATTTCAGAAGCTCCCCAAATCCCAAGAGGTGATGCGTGCCACTAGAGAGTTTGAAGACTATGCTTATAGTTGGTGGCAACAACTATTTGGAAAACAACTCATTCAATCTTGGTCAGATTTGAAGGCGTTCATGAGAAGCGAGTTTGTACCATCCTGTTATGCACAGGAATTGCTTCACCATCTGGAGAATATCACCCAAGGGAGTAATAACGTTCAAGATTACTATTATGAGTTGAAGCATGCATTGCGTCGTGCCGGTGTCACAAGTGCATTAAGGGAGAAGGCATATTTCAAAGAAGGCTTGAATTTTGAGATTGCCACTGCACTTCATGGTAAATATTTTTGTAGCATGCATGACCTTGTGAATTGCGCTATTGAGCAGGAGAAGAGACTTTTGGAGAGGCATACACCACAGTTCTATCCAAGTCCATTCTTCAATTCTTATGCTGCTATTGGTGTGTCATGTGAGAAGATGACCGAGCATGGGACTTTCCCTTCGGTAAAGGAGACATCTTGTGCTGCCCCAATGACACGTACAACAATTGAGATGCATCAAAACCCATGTGAGAATGAGAGCCACATAACCAAATTGAGTGAGAGTGTTAAAAAGAGTGAGCTGTGTGATTCCACCATATGTGAGTTTGAGAGCACCCAAATTGAGAGTGTGAGAGATACACCAAAAGAAACGAGAGAAGTAGAAGATAGACAAAGTGAGGTTGATTTTGAAACTAACACATTAATGTCTACTTCTAGTGTTGTTTCTCACATTGTGTAGGTTGAAATTGAAGATGAGGAATTAAACATTCAACAACCGGCATCATTGGAAGTCAAAGATGAGGAGATAACCACGGTTGAAGATGAAGTACTTGCTGTTCCGTTGTTACATCAAGATGATTTAATACCCACAACACCTACATCAACTGAGGAGAACAACAAAGGTAACAATATTGGTGTTGAAATTGATTGTGAAACGGTGAGTACTTGTGAGAACTCATATGTGCGAATGAAAATTCCATGTTCTGAAATTTCTTTGCTCAATTTACATAATGTGAAATTGATTACTCATAAGGAAGTTCTTACTCAAATATATCCTAGTGATTCTTTGTACTATATCATGTTTGATGATCCTAGAGAACTATCTAGTGTGGTTGAGAATCTTGCTGAAATTTTATATTTAAAATCACTAGTTAGTGTTTATGCCTACACCTATAAGTTTAATTTGATCGGAGATTATGGTGTAGATGACAAGTTTTATGTTTACCGAATATGCATTACATGTGATAAGCTTGCTGAATTGAACTTGCATATTTTGGATAAACAAACTTTTGTGTCATATCATGACCACAAGGAGATGAGGTTTAACAATAGTGCTTGCTGTTTACAAAGAGTTCTTGTGCCTACTTGTTCCTCTTTCAATGAACAATCATGTACAAATAATCAGAGTAGCGCAGTTGAAGCATGGAAGGCACTTAAAATTTTCTCTTCCATATTTGAACCGTTTGATCTGGTTTTGCCCATTAATGACTTGTCCACGTACTTCTCAAAGTCGAGGACGACTTTTTTTTATGGGAGGGAGAATGGTGTGAATGAAAACATTGCAATGTATGCATTTGATAGCTGTTGTAGTATCAATTGGTTTGTGCAAAACAGTAAGAATGAGAATGACACAATAATTGATTCATACATATACCACGCATATGTGTTGTTCTTTTTGCTTACTACACCTCCAGGTAATAATAATGTGAAAGACGGAAGGGGTGTAACTGACCAATACATATACCATGCATACACATTGTATTCTTTGTTTAGTACAATTTCAGGCTATCAAAAGCCGAGGACGGCTTTTCTTGAAGAAGGGGAGGATGATGTGGATACAGACATGATTAGTACTTTTCAATCAAATACATTATTTCACTGGAAAGAAGTATTGAGCCGCATTAAATATTGTCAGGTGAATTTGTTTCTTAATGACTTTCTTTCTATTCGTGGGAACGATATACTACCTTATGCCAAATTCTTGTTTATTATTAGGTTTGAATATTATGATGATTCCGGGGCCAAAGCAATGGAGAAGCTCAAGGAGGTTAATCGTATTTACTACCAAGAACAAAAAGCTCAAAGCCCATGGGAATGGAAAGGAGAAAGCCAAGCAGCCAATGTAGTTGATCAAGGAGGAAAGAAGCCCATACAGTGGGAGAGCAAAAGGGAGGAGCCCAAGGACTTAAACCACAAGTTTTGGATAAGATTTTCAAGCCAAATTCAGACTTCCCACGTGCTCAACCCAATTCAAACTCGGATTCAACTCAGGATTCAACTCGGACTCGGTTCAGGACAGCCTGACAGGCAGTTACTAAAAAGGCCATAACTTTCACAAACGGAGTCCGATTCAGGTGTTCTTGTACTCGTTGGAAAGATAATTTCAAGGGCTACGCAATGGATCTGGTCCCACCTTCAAATTCGTCACGAATAAAAAGTTATAACCGAAACAATATGACGGCTGAAAACTGTAGTTTCCTTTTTGTGAGAGTTCGTATCTAAAACCATATAGTGTTGAGTTGTAATTGGTTTGGGGACCATATGGACGTCCCAAGGGGCTATATAAGCCTTGTAATGGCAGCCTTTAGGGCTTAGACCACGTTTGAGAAAAATCAATCTACTAAAGTTTTCGAGTTTAGCATTGTTGCTGAAATTCCTTATGGAATTAGGAGTATCTTATTCAATCAAGATCGTTCAGCCTTTCCGCTGGGAATTGGGTGCACGATAGATCTTCGCTTGGTGGTTGGCGAAATCAACACGAGTGTGTTTTGGCGGATTAAAGAGTGTTCGTCCCTTGCATTGGCATTGGAGGATCATTACGATTCATCAAGACTCCCGTGAGTATCCATCCTACGTCGAGAAGATCGGGCGACCCCGTATCAAGTTTCAGTGCTTCACAGCCAAATAAAGCGTTGATGTTTATTTTAACTTATAAGGTACGGTATTTTCATCCAGGAACAAGCCGGTATCAGTCAGTATCAGTAGCACAACCTTGACCCTCTGCTGAATTTAAACATATCCTTTGAAAACTAACAGAAAATCTGTATTTTCAATCTCACTCAAAATTACATCCAGCAATAATATGAGAAGTGGGTAATCGCATGAGTCAAATTTTCAAATACTATTAGTGTACGAGACATTACAACATGTAGGAGTCCCTTCTCCATTGACAAATGATCAATGATGTTTGCCCTGGATCATTTATTTAAGCAAGTCATACTAAACACTAAACATTAACTTTTTACCATACCAAACACCTTTGTACAGGGCTAATTAGTTCATTACTTTGGCACATCTAGATACCTAGTTGTGGCAAAATGTGGCATACCACACCCTTTGCACCGCCAAAAGTTAGGTGAAGTGCAGCACAGTGGCTGTGAACCAAATGGTGGCCATGAAAGGTCAAACTCAGCTAAAAAATAGTCCCTAGAGTGTAGCAAAGTATGGCGACAAACCAAAAAGCCCCAGCGGCCAGCATACATGACAACCAAATTAAAGGAAGAAATCAGCATGCTTAATTCACAATTCGCTTCATTGAAGAAAAAATAATCCCCAATTCCCATTCTCATAAATCCCCTTATAAGTGATTTCCAGGTGTTTTTTAAGCTTGAACAACTGAGAACAATGATGTTTATATGCATCATTATCTTCTTGCAAGAGTGCCATGAACAATAATTCAACAAATATGGTGCATAGCAAAGCTAAGACAGTCCAATGCTTACCTGAGCTTCAGCTTGCAAATGCTTGCACATGATTTTCCAGTAAAGAGCGACCTCAGCATCCATGAGCTGAATATTGGAAACTTGCTCTGCTGAAAATATAGGGCAGATGATGATATCAACCAGCATAGGAAGAGGTATGACCAGATACAAAATTTTGTCAACCTGATAATTGATACTTTTGGTATACACTATTCTTAAACAAATCAATTTGAGATTAAAAAACATAGTTTGGTCTAGTTGGGTATGCTGCTTTCATCGTTATGTTTTAGGTTTACTTATTTCATTGGAGTGCAACTGCTTGCCCCATCATCAGATATTCACGTTTCACCATGAACATAATTTAAAACTAAAAGAAATCTGAAAAGATTAAACTACATAAGAAAAAGGCCTGTGTTTTGTTTACCTTCATCCTCAGTATTTGCAGTGAAATATTGCCTAATAGTCTTCCTATCTTGCACCTGCACCGCACCATCTTTCAGAAGCATCCCCATCACAGATTCTCCAAGTGACTCATAAGTCTCAACATCAAGAAACCTGAGAAGGGAAATGACATCTCCACTACAATAATTTACAAGCCACTCGTCCTTAAGCATCTTCAAGCATTCGTTGTTCACAGATTCAGACCTATTGGAGCGACCCTGTGAAGGAGAGTTGTCCTCTGCTTGATGCTGAACCAAATGAAAAACCATCGATTCAGTCACATAGTAAAAGCTGTGCATTTCACACATATGCATTGGTTTTGGTCTTTTCTATTTCCAATAGACAACTACTCACCTAAGACTTTGTAGGGGAAATTTAGTTGAAAGCACACAATAGGCTGCTCTCCTAACCGACTCGCTCACGTCAAGCGTTGATTCAATTACTGTCTCCAATGTAGCATTTGAAGGCGGAAGAGACAAAATTATTGTCTTCCGGACCTCCTTCACAAATGAAACAAGGCCTCAATCAGACAATCGGATGCAACAAGAATGAATCCAACATTCATATTAGGGGTATTAAAATGATCTGACATACAGTATTTTGTTCTTTTTCTAGGGTCTCAAGAAAGAGATCGATGATGCCACCATCCTCCCCGTCACTCGCAAAACGAGACAATGCACGCAAAGTGAAAACACGAATTGCAGGGATTTTAATCCTGAAACCAAACCTTCATGCTATCAATCACTTCATCCCAAATCTCATCACTCGCCTCAGCGTCATCCGGCAACCGCATTATAATCTACAAGAAATGAAAAATTGCAAATGTTAGCAATTAAGCAATCTATGTGGAAATGGTCCTCTCGACACTAGCTGAATTAATAACTGCTCAAATTACAGACTTCTTGGCAACGAAATTGAAAAGCCCCAAGAAACAACAAAATTACCTCAAATAAAATTGCAGGTATAACTGGACCCAAAAAAATATTTCCGAGAGAGAGGCTGCAAGCATCGAAGGATTTTTAACTCCTTGACTAAGTTTTATTGGAGCAAATTCATACAACCAGGTCAAACTTACGCTCAGATAAAAGAAGAATAGAACTGAACACAAATTAATCTTGCCTGTAACAACAACTATACAAGTTTCTCAAGTACTAAAAAAACAGAAGTTAGCTAAAAGACAACAAATACTCGCATCTAGAGAAAAACAAATTACGAAGTCTTGAATGGAGAAAAAAACTTTTCACAAATTTCCTCCACTCACCTCAGAGATGATTTGGCAGGCGCGGTGCGCGGCGGCGGAGGCGGCGAGGAGGAACCCGTCGCCGCCCACGGCGAAGCTGGCGGCGCGGTCGGAGGCGGCGGAGCGGCGGAGGAGGTCGAAGAGCGGGGTGAGGGCGGCGCAGAAGGCGTGGAGGAAGCAGCCGCCGGAGGAGGAGCGGAGCGCCGTGAGCTCCCGGAGCTCGCGCGGTTGCACGGCGAGGGGGGCGCGGCACTCGCCCAGCACGCGCGCCACCTCGCCCGCAACGCGCCTCGTCTCGCCGGCGCCGGATCGGAGGAGGAGGTGGGGTGGGGTTTCGGGAGGAGAGATTTGAAAATTGCGGAGGGGGAGACGAAATTTGGAGCGGATCCGTGTGGATGCGAGGCGCACCGGCTACTTCCACTGATCCACACCGTAGGCATAGGGAGACTGGCAGACAGACTAGGCCGTCGTGGTGGGCTCCAATTCACAAATGGGCCGGAATTCTCTGTATAGGCCAGAAACCATGCGGACATACATATACATATACAACTCTTTGGAAGCACACGTGCTCCTTGATAAAACAACTCTATTTAGAGTAAATTTCAAAGAACTACAACTCTAGTGTCAAAACTGTTAAGAAACTACAACTTCAAGTTTGGATTTCACAAAGCTGCACATTTAAGAGAAGAAATTATCAGATACCACAACGCCGTCACAACAAACACCACCGAACAACCCGGGCTCATTGTCAACCAGCCCATTGTCGAAGACACAGGCTAATTCATCAATACAGGGGGTAAATGGGTGGTTTTAAAATTTTTCGGCTAGAACCAAGTTTATAATGTGAAAGCGTAAATTAATTTAGTTAGCACAAATAAAACTTAAATCAACTAGGTTCACCTACGTGTACTAACAACCAAATTTATGTCAAAGGTTTGCAATCCTAGGGTGACAAGCAATCAATTAATTCTATGGATGTAAAGTGACTGAATGTAGATTGAACATAAGAAAATAAATCACAATTGACGCAGTTTCTTTTTATCGTGATATTCAGAGACTTGTCAGTCTCCCCTAATCCACGTTGAGGTAAGCCCAAATGAATTGAATCGGATCCACGAATTAATCCAAACTCAATTCGACTAGTGGTAGCTCTTTTTCGCTCTAGATAGGTGAGCTCCAACCTTCACAACACGCCGGGCCTTCTCACATCCTTCTTTGAGAAAATCACAAGACACGACGCCTCCAACGTCGTCTAGGAGTTGGCAACATCCAAGAGTAATGAGTCAAACCTCTTGCTTGACTCTCACCATGTACAACAAATGCACAAACTCAAGTGGATACGAAATCCACCTCTAGATGCAAGATGCAACACATGCAATTAGAGATATCTCTTCTTACTCATAAGGTACAACACATGCATAATTGAGAGGAGAAGCTAACACTAGATCAAGAGAATGAAATGGAGTGGCAAAAATTGTTTCCCAATGGGCCAAGAAGGTATTTTTAGCCCACACCACAAAAACTAACTGTTGGAAGCAAAAACTCCTGAAAAATCAAAATTTACGGTACTACCGCCATTGTAGGAGTAGTACTACCGCTCCTACTACTCAACGACTATTTTCGATGCAAAAAACTAGTCGTTGGAGGTAGGTGCAGTACTACCGCACTCACAAGGGCTGGTACTACCGCTTAAAAAATGTGATACTATTGTTTTCCATATTTTAATATAGACAACACTCGGAAAAACGATCATAACGTTTGGCTCCGATGTCGGAATTGAGTGATCTTGGACTCTAAGGAAAGCTTATTCAGAGGGCTATATAACCCATCTATTCGCATTATCTCAAATAAATTAGATCAATGCAGAAATTATAAGAGATCCAATGAGTCACTGCCATGATCTAAGGCCAAAGAAATAGCACCAAATAATCTTAGACCATGCCAAGAGGTAATGCATGACCTCCAACAATTTGCAAAACACATTCACAAACGTAGATCATGCCACAAGGAGTAGGTACATGGACTTCAACCATTTGCAAAACACATTTCCAAAGTATAGTCACATGTTACAAGAATTAGAAGTCGGAGCCTTAATTATTTGCAAAATACATTCGCAAACAATAGCATCATACCTTGGAGGGCGAGAGTAAGCCGGATTGAGCTATCAACATATAATGAGACTCAAGCTACTAGACAAACCATCTTAATAGTATAGTAAATCTATACTAGTAATCCGGTCTTCCAATAAAACATCAAGACCAATAAAAAAACTAGAAACGCATCCTTAACCCTAGTTAGTTATACCTTTACCTTGAGCATCCTCTTAAAGTTTGATGACGCACATCATAACTTCAAGTTCAGGTCATTGTCTTCTCTTGACTTGATACTCAACTCATAGTCATCTCTTTTTGGAGATCTTGATATGCATCAAGATGTGATGCATCTCCTCTTTGGCATGCATCAACATATGATATATTCTTTTCTTGATGGCCTTCAACTCATTAAGCCATCTAAAGTCTTCATCATCATGATACCTAACCTATTCATCCAACTCATGAAATTATTAGTCCCATAAATTGATCGTCATTAATATCAAAACTCACCATTAAGTCATAACGGAGGAACTAGATTATCAATCTTTCTCTTTTTAGTAATTGATGACAATCTCAATAAATAATGAGATAATAAATTTAATATAAATCATTTGAACTCAAAATTCTTGCGGTACTACCGCCATCTAAGATACAGTACTACCGGGGTGCGGTAGTTTTGCTTCATATTTGCCGGCATACCATGATGCGGTAGTACCGCTAATAGTACTCTAGTACTACTGCTTTCCCAGGAGCAAACATGCTCGAAAATGTACCTTTATGGAAATTACATATCACTAACTAAAGTTTGGTCCTACCGGGGTGCGGTACTACAGCACATACCGCCCGGTCATACCGCACTACGGTAGTACCGCAAATTACACACCGGTACTACCGATTTTCCTGACAATGCATAGTTGGCTTTAGAATTTAAATTCAAATGCATGCATGACCTTTGTCTCAAACCATATTAATCTTCTTGTCAACCTTAGCATACATCTCCAAGTCCTCAACCAAAATCCAGGACTAAACCTTTTAAACACTTAATAAACATGTTAGTCCCACACACAAATAATTGAGTATAAAGCAATATGAATATATATGAACTACACGAGTTTTATATACTCAAAGGAAATATTTCAAAGTAGAGGCCCCCAATACATGTGAAAAAAAGAAACATAGATCAATACTAATAATACCATAAAACATAGAGTAGCTCTCCCTAAATGTGTGCACGTGAGAATGTGTAATAAAAACATATGCCATATTCAAGTTAGACTTTTGGTGGAGTTCAACCTATATTTTGGATCTAATAAATGCAACAAGATATAAGAATATGATATTGAATGCATACCTCCATGATTTTCACTTCTTCATCCAAATGAGACTAAGCAATAATATACTCAACAAAAAATTAGTCTCACATTTAGATTTGTCATTAATAAGTTAAGCTCATATTTAGATTTGTCATTAATGAGTTAATCTCACAATTAAATATATCATTAATGAGTTAAGATGACATTTAAATTTATCATTAATCATAAAAGCTAATATAATTGGAGCTTGAACTTTCAATAAGGTATTCTCTGATCCCATCAATCCGTCCACCTGCCAGTGTTAGAAGAGAATAGAAAAGGACGGAAGAGAAAATCATCCATGGCATTCTTGAGCTGGATGCCTCCCGCGATGCCACACGACTCCATTCCCCATCCTCTTCTCCTGCTACACATCCCTCTTATTCTTGAACTTGAACCATTTTGATTTATTCTTGTTTCCTGCCCCTTCCGATTTATGTGAGAGCACAGAGGAAAAAAGGCAAGAGGGAATTGGTTCAACCTAACAGATGAGCACTTGAAGGGGCACTGATGGAGTTATAGAAGATGAAGCAAGTGTTGGGCTCGAGGAGGAGGTGACGCGTACTCGGGGGAGGGTGAAGGTAGGCTTGATGGAGGAAAGGAGGCGGGCTCGGGGGACGAGGGGCACCAAGTTTGGGGAAGCGGTAGCTTATGCTCGGGGAGGAGGCGGCGGGCTCAGGGGATGAGGGGCGCCGAGTTCAGGGAGGCAGCAGCTCATACTCGGGGAGGAAGTGGCAGGCTCAGGGAAGAGGCACGCCAGGCTCATGGGAGGAAGGGCGCTGGGTTCGGGGAGGCAACGACTTGTGTTGGGGAGGAGGTAGCGAGCTCGGGGAGGAAGTGTGCTGGGCTCGAGGAGGCGGCTCGGGGGAGGAAGGATAGTTTGAGTGGGGGTCACGAACAAACCCTAGAATTTGAATATAAATAGGACATGACATCACAGACGGTTCTAAAGTAGAACCATCTATAATAAACACACATCATTGTCAGGTATTTAATGGTGCATATCATAGACAGTTAGTATTAAAAACCATCTGTGATAAGTATCACAGACGGATCCATAATATAACCGTATGTGATATACATTTGTATTTTTTAAAAAACAAACTATGATATGTGACCATATCACAGATGGTTGTATTTAAGAACAAACTGTAATATTCGACCATATCACAAAAGGTTGTATTTTAGAACCGTCTGTGATATATATCATAGACGGTTTGTTCCACTAAATCACCTATGATAATTCCTTATATAGCTAAAAATATTCTGTTTTTTGGCTAGCCTCAGGATTAAATGTGTATTACTTAATTATTTTTTATCGATTGGTAATGCCGTCATGTCGTTATACTGAAACCATTTATATATATAGAAGGTAGTAACTACAAATTCAACTGGCTTTTTATTTTTTTGTATTTATATGTGACCAAATAGCATGGCCAGTCACTTCTTATAAAGATTAAAAAAGTATATACCTAAATAATCAAGTTTATAGTGGCGGAGATAGCATGCTATCTCCAACTTTAAAACTTTGTATGCGATGTCATCGGCGTTGGACGGTTCGGGATTATCAGTGAACGATACCCGAAATACGTCCATCCACTGATGCACTCATTCCAGTGTCTCCTGAAAACCCTCCGACTAATGAATCAAGTCGAATTGATCCCATAGGCTCTCTTTCCTTGCTTGAGGAGTCTTGGCAATGTTGACTCAATCGTCCGCCACCTCGACTACACAGTCCAAATGATGGCAAGCCTCCTGGAGATGTGCAACGTTGTTGTGAAGGACCACGTCGATGGCGAGGTTAGCTCGCCGAAAGTGGGAGACCAACCGAAAGACGGAGCGGAGGAGGATGTCAAGACGGCGAAAGGTGGTCATCACCTGTTTTGGCAAATCCTCAGACATATGAGGGAGTACACTGCTGGCACAATGTCCTTCTGTAGCATCCGCCAGCTTACGGCCGGTGAGATGCTCGAGTAAGGAGCCATTTATTTGTGCTTGAGAGTAGATCAGCGATGTGGAGATTCATTTTCGGTGGCGGATGATCATTTTTATAAAACAAAGAATAAATTCAGCGTGTGAGACGAAGAGACGCATCGGGGAGACAAAACAAAGAGACACATCGTGAAGCTAAAGCTCTATTCATGCGTATAAGAGATACATATCACTGACACTCCCAACTTCAAACCCTCTGTGATACATAATTACCACAGACGGTTCATATTAATTGTTTATGGTAATATCATATACGGTTTTTAGTTAAAAACCGTCCGTGGTGTTTGCAATTATTACAGATGGTTTCAGCCATCGCTAGTAATATAGACAGTCATATTTGTAAAACCATTTGTGATAATTACAATACAGACAACTCTCCATAATCCATCTGTAATGAGATGCACTTCGGAGGTTGGCGAATAACCCTCAACCTGACACCCTTCCTTTCATCGCAAAACGACTGGTCGACATCTGGCGAGTCATTGCCACTTAACGTTGCCTTGATAGGAAATAGTAATGAGACAGACGCAAATCCTTTCGCTTATCATTAATCCCTCTCCTGGCATCATCTTCGTCGTACTCACTTAACGTTACTCCCTACTGCCAGAAGAAACAGAGAATCAGATAACGTTGCCCTGACAGGAAATAGCAATGAGGCAGACACAAGTATTTTCGCTTATCATTAATCCTCTCCTGGCATCATCTTCGTCGTACTCACTTAACGTTACTCCCTACTGCCAGAAGAAATAGAGAATCAGACGTATCACTGGGTGTACCTACTGCCAGAAGAGAGGAGGAAGCATCCGAAAACATTTTGGTTAAATGGACGGCCGTGACCCTAACACTCTAGCCCCCTTTTTTTTTGCAATTGCAGAACTGTAGATGTTCTCTTTAAGAAAGAAAGTAAAAAAAAAAAGAGAAAGAGAGGAAGGAATGTCAGCATAGTTTTGTTCGATTCTGACGTTCATTTGATGAAAAGACTTGTATGCTGAGAGCGCTGGCTAGGTACTGAAGCCGTAAGAGTTGACTGTGCACAGAACACCTCAATCACGCGCGGTCCTTATGTCAGATTACTGCCATGTCGGCATCACACCTGTGCATCGTTATGTACAGCTGACAGCTCACACGATTTTGGTAGCCAGTGCGTGTAGACTACCACGCTTTCACCTAGAATTTGTACTGCCAGGTCACGCATCGCGGTGCTGACCGCGGAATCCAGCTCATCAACTTGCTCTATCTCTACTAGCGGAGTAAATGTTCCGGCACACGTCTGACCCTGACCGCAAGGACGACCGGTTCGTTGCTACAGTGTTAAGTCCAGCTCCAAAAGCAGCAGGCCAACCGGTAGTTGAACCAGTCAATTCGCGAGCGCTGACCGTTGACCGGCTTGGCAAGCATGCGCGCGCCGGTGACGGATCGCCGTCCATGGCTATCGACAGCACGATCGCCGGGTCGACCGGTCGATCCAACGCACCTGTGTACAGTGGTGATCTTTGGATAACTATTACTTGCTAGTTGTTTAAGGAATCGTGTCACGTCAGTCGTGATCGATCCTTTTTAGACCCGTTACGCACGGCTTCAATTTCTAATTTTTTTAGTACTGTCTTATTTAAATTAAAAGTCATTTAAAACACATCGTCTTTTAATTTTAGCTTATTTTGATTTTTCGTTTTTTCAGTTTTTTTGCCTTTCCCCCCTTATTTCTTTATATTGTCTGTGACGATATAGCAATCTATTTTATTTTTTAATTGAATGGTTTAAAAAAGCTAACATACGCTACAGTGTAATTTCAGCCAAAAGCTAACAGTTAAAGCCAAAAACTTAAGCTTTTTGGACTGAGCAACCTGTCTTTGGCTTTTAGAATCTGGATAAGGACGCGTGCATATAATTAAAAGATATAAAATGATGTCTTGATAGGGAGTTCTTTTCTTTAATGTCGCTTGATAGAGAGGTTGAGGGAAGGAAAAGTAGAGATTGCGATAGGGGTATTCCCCATGGAGAATACCCTCCATCCTCACTTTCTATTTAGCTATGGAGAACTATTTTTTCTCTCATTCTCAACCCCACTAGGGGTTTTGGCGAGGAACGGGGCCGCATCAAGAACCTAAATTTTAACAATATTAAGGGTAATTTTATATATTTATTTTATGGCTATGTAGAAATAAATAAATTTATTAATACATGAGATAATAAAATAAAATTAAATGAGTTGTATATCATATATTATATCAAAATATATTAAGCTCGAGATAAAATACATATATTTTAGATGTATAGAAGTATCAATCTATGTGTATATAAGTATATATCGGAGAATAAAGAAGATCAAGAATGAATGAGACATTCGTGTCCCTATTCCTTTATAATGTAGCGGGGGATAAAATCTCCTGTGCCCGGGAGACGCGTGGCCTGCTTGGCTCCTCAACCTTTTTCCTCCTCGAATTTATGATTGTCGTTTTTCGACAGTGGTCTTGCACTTTCTCATAATTTGATAGTACGATTACTACGATATATGTCTAATCGTGTCCACCTGCCCGTAAATTTGGTCGCAAGTTTGCTAATTAAGCGGCATATTTCCATCACAAACTCAGTTCGAAAAATGGTTAAAATGTTTGAGGTAGAGCTTTTAGATTTTTTTACTGTTTAGTACTGTTTAATATTTTTTGTAAGATAGCTACTATACATTTTTTAGCGTAATTAAATTAAAAAAATTAAAACTAAAAAATATGTTCTCTTATCTAGGGCTGAAAACGAAAACGGTAATTCTCGGTTACCGAAAATCGTTTTCGAAAAATTACCGATTTTCCCCCCTAAACGGAAACGGTGACGGTAACCGATAAAACGGAAACGAGAACGGTAAAAATATCCGATAACGAAAACGAAAACGATTTAGCTCTCTTCCAATCGTTTTCGAAAAATACCGTATTTAATCGGTAATTACCGTCGGTAATTACCGATCTCCACGTGGCCGGGAGTACCGGGACTCTCCGCAGCTCCGTTGGACCGTTGAGGACTTGAGGCGCTGAGCCCAGGGCCCAGGCGGCCAGGCCCATGAGACCTCCCCGGTCGGCCGGTCCATTTCCGTCTGCCTTGAGGACATAATGAAGACCTTTGCACATGAATGATGGCTGATAAGACATTTTTAATGGAATCTAGAGCTCCGGAGCTAAGAGCAAAGAGCTTCAAGGGTTGGCATTCTAGTTGCTAAAAGGCACAAAATTCTTGTGACTTCGAGCAACGTTAAATAAACAAACCAATTAGTTATCACATAAAATCATATCTGTGAAGCATCGATCATCTAAATTTGTTGATATGGTAAGGTAAACTGAAATCTTTTACATTTAATCACTGTAGGTATGCATTTACTACCTAAACATTTTTCTACTCTTGAGTCCCTGCAACAACAATCGAAATGGCATTTGTTGAGCTACGACCTGCGGGATTGTGCATGCTTTCTTGTCCGTTGATCCAGCAAATCTCTATCTCTATCATACCGAACTGTTTTGTATTAATGAATTCTCTTTTAGTACAATGTTAGAGTTCAAATAAAACGAACGGCGCATTTGAAAAAAAAAATACTGGCCACCATTAGCAAGCAAGAAAAAACTTGCTTAGTCTCTTCTGGGTGAAAGAATCTACAAATGCGTGAACAAGCTATTGGTGGCCTAGGACATATAAGCAGCCTAGACAGACAGAAATATTCTCTGCTTTACTTAGGTAGTATGAGTTCGCTGTTCGTGTGATGGATGGGATCGAACTGAAGTGTTGAAGTATGCCTGCTTCATTTAGTTGAGAATTTGTGATATGATGATATGAGTTCATGGCTTAGAATTGATTATGGTTGCATGTTTTGGCTTCCTTAGATGTGGAAAATATCGTATTTTAGCTATCGCTTTCATGATTTTCGATCGTTATCGATGCACTTTTGATCGAATAGTTTCGTTTCCGAATTTACCGGAATATCGATGTCGTTCTCGTTTCCGACAATATCGTATCGATTTCGTTTTCGAAAAAATTACGTGAAACTGAAAGTGATTTGACCTCCTACCGATCGTTTCCGACCGTTTTCAGCCCTACTCTTATCTCAGACAATGCAATGTAACACAGAAAAATAGAAAAAGTAAAAAGCTCAAAAAACAAAAAATCAGACAAAAACTAAAAACTGAAAGTCAAAGCCAATTGAACAGGACGTAACACAGAGAAATCCACTTCCACATGCACTGCACTACTAAAAAGAGCGGCCATATACGGCGGAAGCCAGTGAAAGTGAACTAAGAGCATGTTCTTTAAATCAAAAGTTAGCGGTTTTTGGCTTTTGTTATAGTACCTAACTTTCAAACGGAGTATTTTCTCAAGATTGAGTCTACAAGTTAAACGATCTATACGTTAAAAGTCCAACATCTGTACCAGCCAAAATCGCAAGTGAGTATCTGTCTCTTCGTAATTTGTACCGTAAACAGCCAAAATTCAAAAAATTTAGCCAAAAACCATAAGCCGCAACCGAAAAGAAAAGGCCCTAATTTTGAGTAGCGTACCATACGTCCAGTACAATGCTCGTACGATATATATGTTCACGTGATCTGCTTCTTCTTCCCACGGTCTTCCTTCCGTACTTGCCAATATGGTACAATTCTTGGAATTGTATGATTCGGTATTGGTATTACTGATATACTGTCTTCGATTTAATATAATAATATAAATATATATCATAACTATATATTTATTTAATTATATGCATACCAAATATTACTTATAATATTATTTTTAAATACGTAGTAGTACAATCAAATATAACATGTTGTTCAATAGACAGTATTATCAATTCCATTGGTATGGCTGGTATTAACCGGTATCAAAACCGATATGGCCGGTATTGAGCTAGTATGACCAGTATTGAGGCCGGTACAGTACGTAGGGTTACTGTTAGACCATGTGATGGCCGTGTATTTTGTTGATGATGAATAATTGACATTTTGTTTTATTAGAATTTGCATTTGTGAAAGTTCTGATCGATGCACTTCTATGCTTGAGTTTTCATAATGACAAAACAAGTAAACGACCACTTCTAGCAATCCGATCGACCTTATGATGGATGGTTCGATCGGCAGGTCTGTACGTCAGACTTTGACCATGTCCGATTTCGATCATGGTACACTTCGACCACATCCGGCTTCGACCACGACAAAGTGACCACGGTATTTTGACCATGGCAGAATGAACTCGGCAGGTAATCGTAGATTTCAACCTCGAACAGTGAACCGGTCATAAGCAACATTTAACAGGTCATAAGCGACAGTGAATCGGTCGGAGGTCGTAAGGTCATCTACTACAATAACTGATCGATGGTCATAACTACAATACCAATTTGATACTCAATATTCATAGATTTTACTGGTCGATACTCGATAGTCGTGGACTTTACTGGTTGATACTCGATAGTTGTAGACTTTACTGGTTGATACTTGATAGTCGTATACCTTAATGGTCAGTACTCGATAGTCAAAGACTTTGTGAAAGGTAGTCGTAGACTTTGCAGTCGACTATTGTTATCTTAGACTTTTTGATCGGTTGTTATATACCTCGCGATCGGTAGTCTTAGCCTTTTGCGATCGGTTGCCGTAAGCTTCACGGTCGGTACTCGTAGACTTTATGGTCGGTTTGAGTGCTTTGATTCTTGCTATCTTTGAGTATTTCGAGTACTCGTGTTAGACCAGCGGTATGACTGGTTGGTGCATGGTGGTTGGTGATCGGTGAACATTGCTCGACGGAACAATACTCGAAGGATTTGATACTCAGAAGATGGAAGTACTCGGTGGGCAGATGGTCATTCCTACAGTACCAGGTAGGTACTTGGTAGTTGGTGCTTCGGTACTCGTGAATGGTAGTCTATGCAGTACTTGGTGATCAATGGTGCAGCGAATGGTTGGAGATCAATAGTCATAGACTTAGCGATCTAGTGTTTTAGTCATAGTGATTGGAGGTTGGTACTTGATGGTTTTGTGGTCGGTAGGAATGCTTGTTATTCCCGAGTGTTCT
>CM029618.1:7846406-8006406 GCA_017311315.1 Dendrocalamus latiflorus | reverse complement strand
ATTTTTGAATTCTCTATTCTCTTACTTGCTCCCCATTTTTCTTGCTTCTCTTCTTACATTTTCTTACAAAAACTGGCTACAAGCCTTCTTAATATATAGACTAATAATCTCCTACTAGCATACGTATTTGGACTTCAAGTTGGGCACAACTTCAATTTGAATTACACACGGAGACGGACTCTACTATGACTTGAACTCTAAGTCATGATTATTTCTAACAGTTACATTCTATACTATGTTATGTTCTTCAAGAAATTGAATAAGACCCCACAAAAAAACAACAACAAGAAGAAAATGCATAAGATGCAAAGACATGCCAACCGTAAATCACAAGTTAGGACTGATGGAGTGAGGGCTGGGGACTCAGCAGGACCAAGTGAAAGCATTAACTTTGTCTTCCTACCTTCGAAGTTGATACCCTTTTGTCTGTGGTGGACAGGTGGAGGATCGAAAAGCTCACCCAATCATGATTCTATTAGCTGAATTTAACAAGATAGACAACTTGAATAGAGAATGTCCTGAACTTGGGATACCCACAAGTGTCCAACATATTTCAGAAGAAATTTCAAAGATGAAAGTCAAAGTGAACAGAAGTATCGTTGCACGCCTATTCAGCAAGCATTACTGGCTAGACCCAGGCTGCCCAAGTGCCGAAGTTCTCCCTGTCGCTCCACTCTTGACTCACTATTTGAACTATTGCCATGTCATGTCAGAATTCCAGCATGACATAATCTAGCACTATCAACAGCCACCTGCTACCCATTGGCAATCGTTTCATTTATGTAACATCCCAATTTTACCCTTTGGTTGTGTTTTTGGAATTTTTGAATTTTGGTGCTAATCTGAATTCTCCAAATTTTGGCACCAAATTTGAAAAAAAATGAAATTCAAATTTGGAACTCAAACTCAAATCCCAATCCAAAATCAAAATTCAAATAAAAATCCCCAAACCCAAGTTAGGTCAGCCCATTTCCCTTTTTCTTTCCCTCCCTTTTTCTTTTCCCTTGACCCACTTCTCTGTCCCACCCCCCTCTTTTCCTTCTCCCTCCCCCTTTGTCACCTGACCATGTGCCCCGACCCGCGCCACGCCCCACCATGCGCACATGTGCCTACCATTGTGTCGCACACTCGTCCTCGCAATAGCAATCGCTGCCTACCGTGTCGTTGGTTGCACCACGCAACCCGTGCCTGCCGCGCCCACACCACACGCCTGCACCCTACGCTGTGGTGCCATGTTATGTGGTCACCTCCGCACCACATGCATGCTCAACCCACACTGTGCATGCCCATGTTGCTGCTGCCCCTTGGCTGCCACACCTCTCGTTGTGCTTGCACAACATTCACCACCTCCCCCTAGACTATTTAAGCTGCCTGAGCTCCCCTTCTTTCCCTCACCCCTCCTCACTCCCTTCCGCAGCTCGCCATTGTTCATGCCAAGCTTGAGTTGAGCTGCTCGCCCCTACCGCAGTGCTCCACCGTAACTATCTAGTCATCCCCACCTCTCCGGTGAGCTCCTCACCTATTTGTTTGCGTCAAATCGAGTGCTTGGTTGTCTTGTTCAACCCTCCTCACCCGATTTGGTTATCATCCATAGAAGCTCGCCGGCACCGTCATCTTCCTCACCTCCAGCCGTATCCGCCTCTACCACTGCCATCCTTATTTGGTGAGTCTCAAGCCAATTCCTCTTAGCTAGAGCACCTCCTCACCTCCCTCTAGCTATCCCCAATGATGACGTTGGTCGTCTCCCTCTCCAAATTGCCATTGCCATTGAAGACCGCTGCGTTGCCTTGGGACACTATCACTAGTACATCTCGGGCCTTCCCCAACCTCGCCGTCCTCTCCAATGAGTTCGTCATGACATGTAGATGATCACCATGCTCTTCTTTTACTCATCGCATCACTGCTGCTTGGTTGCCATGGTGGTTGTGCTTTGATTGCCACTGTGCGCCTTTGCACGGTCACTATAGCTCACCATTGGCCATGCTGTCATCATGCGTAGGTTCGCCAGGGTCCCAGCAATCCAACCATGCGTAGGTTTGCCAGGGTCCTAACAATCCATTTTGCATGTCACTATGGCTTGCCTCACCGGCGACAAGCACAACAATGCCGTAGGTACCTATTCTCTCTTTCGGTCGAGAGGGGTCACTGTAGCGCTGTCCCACCTGTCAGCCACTCACGGTATTTTCTTAAGAAAAATAATTCAAAAATAAAATAAGAACCCTTGCACCCCCACCTGTCAGTCACTGTCACCTTTTCTAATAAGAATATAGATCAAAAAAGAAATTAAATTCGTGAGCCCTAGCTGTCAATGAGAGACACTCCCTCTCATTTGTTTATTTTGGGAATTTTCTCTAATTTAAAATTTGGAAGGCCCGTTCTCACTCGTTTTAAATCTAAATCAAGTAAACTTGTTCCTAAATTCATCTAAATTCAAGATTATGAATTTTTGGGTTTATTTGAATTTTAGCTGAACTTATTTGCATTCTCATGTATTTATTTGAATTTTGATGCAATCACTCAAATAAATCCCGAAGACCCGGAAGAGCAGCAGTTCAAGCTCGACCAAGACTTGCAAGAGTGTGAGCAAGGTGGGAGAATACTTTGATTATTTTTCATCTACTTTTGCAAATGCAAATTATATCATTTTAAATTATTAAATTACATGCTTACTTTATTATGCAATTATATTCATGCTAGCTCATAGTTAATTGCCTACTAATAATTGTGTTATACCATTCCTTGATTTTGGGAATAATTCTTTGTCACCCTAGACTTAATGGTAAATATACTAGTTCTAAGTCTATTTCACAAAAGAATATTTGTGGTTGGAATGAAAAACATGATGGGTGGATAAAAACCTAACGTTGATTTCTCCTGGTTGAATGGAACCCAATGATAATAATGGGTGGATGGAACCCTAGTAACAAAAATAACATATGGTGGATGGAACCATACTCTTTAACAGATGGATGGAACCTACATTACGATTATTATTTCATACTCTTACATGCTTTAAAAACACGGTTAGTTAAAATGCTAAGTCTCAGAATTTCTACTTACTATAATTTAACTATGGCATTTCGCAAATTAAAAAACTCGAGCCTTCCTTTGCTAAGCCTTGTATTTATAATATTGTATTTTGTGTGCTGGCTTATGAAGCACAGTTGTTGTGCTCACCCTTGCTCACTAAAATAATTCAGAGCCTTCAGATCAAGACCCCTACGCCTACCACGTCTGGATCAAATAAAAAATAAGATGGTGGAATCTAGGCTATTCTTGTAGTCTCTCATTCCTACGTTTTCTCGGGCAGACTTTGATGGTGATTGTATGCACATCTATTATCCAAACCTTGGATAGTAGCTTGTCATGCATCTTTTACCCCTAGTCGTTTGTCTGTGGGCACTATGTTGGCCTCACCTTTGCTTTCTGCTTCTACTTTTGGTTCTCTGTAATGTAATAATTGTCTTGGTCGGTCTGTTATGTAAATGTTCAAATAGACCACATCGGGTCGAGTTTACATAAAGGCTGATCAAGCCAAACAATTTCATTACAACAGCGAAAGTGATAAGTAAAAGGGAAAAGCACATCTTGCCATAGACAAGCGACTGGGGTTAAGATTGTGTGAGGTGGATACTACCAAACTTGGATAATATATATGCACACAATAACCATCAAGTCTACCCGATTGTGGTAAGAAATAACTACTAAGGAAATTGCCTAAAGTCCTCTGTCTTCTCCTTTGTAAGCTCCTGAGACATCGTAGTATGCGTAGCAGTCTTGGTTCCCAGATTTTGAGGGATTTTGTGAGTGAGGGTGAGCACAGGCAACAGTGCTCAGCAAACCAACACATTGGATGCAATAGTATAGATGCTTGGATTATCGAGTGGCTCAAGTTATTTTATTTGCTAAGAAAGCATTTACATCAAATACACTATGATTAAGAATTCGCCTATAAGCTAGCATTTTGACTAAACCATATTTTTATTAAAGAGAAAGAGAGAGAGTGTGTGTGTAATGTAATTATTGGTGTAGGTTCTATCCACCTGTTTCATGGTTCGATCCATTGTATGCTAGTTTAGAGTTTCATCCACCCAGTATATCCACTGGATTACAACCACCTAGGACAAACCAAAATTCAGGGCTACATCCACTCGATGAGTTTCATCCCACCCCACAAAGTTTTTAGAAAAAAAGATACTAATTCAAGTAAGTTTCTATGCCCGCCTATGACCGTAGGCACGACTGTTTGAATAATTTATACTTTGCAGAGGTTGTACACTTTACCCATAAGAGATAAATCGACTTGTTGTGCTTCACATGCTTTCTTAGGTATGTGAACAAAGAAGATAACCACAGGACATTTACAATGAATTTCCTAGTGAGATTATACCCGCTAAGGTTTCCATCGCTATGGGGTTACATCCACCCGCACTAGAGGCCCCTCTTATGCCACACGGAGGTTTAAACTAGCTCTGATCTTATGTTCCACCGAATGGCGCAACCCACACAAGGTCCATTCAAATTAGTTGGCTAGGTCATACCTATTATAGACTTGTAGTTGTACTATTTTACATTAGGAGGTCATTACTATATTTAGTCTTTAGAGTTACCTGGACGGTATTACCACAAACCACACACTCTCATGCTACATTCGCACCAACACCTTTTACCAGCCGCCCAAATATGTAAAGCAGATTTTAAGGGGTTTTGATAAGCATAAAATTAAGTTATCCAAGATACTAGCCATTTCCCACCAATAGTTGTCCAAAACTAGTTTCATGATTGAAATGATGATTAGGGCAATTTACTTAAACTAACGATAGAAAGCTTGTGAGTCGGCTCAGCTCGAGCTCGTGAAAGTTTGAGCCAAGCCGAGCCCACCATCTAGCTCATGCAAAAAATGAGCTGAGCTCGAGCTGGCTTGCGAGCGGGTTGCGAGACTCAATTAGCTCGGCCCATGAAGGCCCAGGAGTCCCCGTGAGGTCCATGACCCCTCCCTACCCTAACCCTACATGCGCAGATCCTTCCCCACATGCGTGGCCACTGTCCTTCTCGATCCTTCCCAATCCTCCCTGATCCCCAAATCCCCATCCGCTACATCGCATGCGGTGTGGTGGTGTCAACGAAGGTGTCAAAGGGGCGATCGGAGAGGATCAATTGAGTTGAGGTTAGGTGAGTCGCATCGCAGCAATCTTCTTCACAAGGAATCAGGGATCACTCACGCTCTCTCTCTACACTCGCAGGAGATCAGATCAAATCAAAGGAGCTAGGTGCAACCCTAAACCCTCTCCCATCTCTTTCTGATTCTTCCTCCTCCTCTAGTAGTCTAGTGGAAATTTCATCACTTTCTCCTCTAGAGTTAGTAGAGTGATTTTTTGGATGTCCCCTCTTTTTACCTTACCTTACATTGATAATCTCCCCCCATCCCATGGATTTGCGTATGTGTCCTTGGCTCTTGGGGAATTCTTCTTGGCTTCATTTATTTATAGCCAATTCATCATCAAAATCTCATCTTTTCGCAAGAAAGATTTCACATATAGGCAACACAAAGGGGATCCTGGTCTTGCACTCCTACTACTAGCTTGCTTTCAGACGACTGACTTCTCCATGGGGGAAATCTTGCTACTGTGGTAGGATAGCTGGAGCCGCTTGGGTACTAGTCATTCTTCTATGCATATTGTTATATGGAGATCAAGTCTTTTCCCTCCCTTTTCCTTAATCATTCATATTCCTTACTCTCTTACTGATTATGATAGATTTCTTCACTACGTAGTTTGGATCCAACTTTAGCAAGACAAAGCTGTTGATACTGACTTGACTTCTTTTCCTGCACAAGCAACTTGGTTGAAAGATTCTTGTACAATTCTGGTGCCTGCTCCGAGTTGTCTCATGCATAGATTTTTCATATCTTCCTGTTGTGCCGAAGCTGGATATATTGCATCTCAAACTAAAACTTCTAATTGTTAATACGTTAGTCTTTGATACCCCTATGTGCCTAAGCTGCTGAACCAGTGGAAGACTGGCTGTTCCTGGCTCGAGAGGGCTCACGAGCCAGCTCAAGCCTTTCTTCAAGTCGAGCCGAGCCATCCTCCTGGCTTGTGCTCAAAACAAGCTGAGCCACCTATTGAAACGAGCTTGGGCGAGCTTGGCTCAAGCCGGTTCAGCTCGACTGGCTAAACAAGTTTAACAAAGATCATTAATTCTAATCAAGGTTTAAACTAATCTAATGTGCCCTACAACGTTCATCTTCCTCCTGACCATAGCGTAGCTCATCGCCAGCGAGGAGAACCATAGAGGCCAGTGGGAAGAGCCAAAACGGGATGCTAGGGCTAAACCGCATCTATGGGTGGCTACGGCTTCACTAGAGGAGCACCAGAGAGGCAGCGTGTTGGTGAGCGGTGCAGTAGAGGCACAATCAACCATGGCATCAGTGGTTCTAGCGGTGCAGTGAGAAAGTTAAAGGCATGGGGAGCTTCTTCGAGGCAAGGGGCTTACCAGAGGGGATGACTGAGCTTAGGGTGGGCTGGAGGAGCACGGCTGTGAGGGACCAAGGCAGTGCAGGGGAGGGGCATGTCACTGGCGGTGTGGAGGTGATGGCTGTCCAAAATGGTCATGAGGATGGCTTCATAGTGTCGCAGTGGAGCTCCAAGCAAGCAGAAGTAATTGCTCCACGGCGCTCAGGATCGACGGGAGGCAAAGATCATTGGAGTTGGGGAAGAAAGAGGCTCCGGTGAGCTGCAAGGGGAGAGAGACCAATTCAGCAAGGTGAGGGAGAAGATAGCAAGGCAAGATCGGGGAATAACTCGGCGAGGCTCATCAAGGAGAGCTAGCGATGGTAACGACCAAGGGGAACCTTGGCGGCGACGGTGAGCTCCTCTTCGGGCTAGGCTCAGTTGAGGCGAAGAAGGAGGGATCTAAGGGAGAGCTTGAGGAGACTTAGGAGGGCCAAGGCATTGCTTATATAGCCAGGGAGAGAGCTGGTCATTGGGGTGGCAATTAAGGTTGTGCGATGGCCCTAGCAGCAAAGCCGGTGGGGAACCAAGGTGTAGGACATACGATGATGGTACTACTGCATAGGCATGTGCTTCTTGGGCCCACGATGCAGAGGAGGCTGACAAGGGTAGCTCAGACGCAACAAGCGCAGGTCAACATGATGTGGTGTAGCGAAAAAGAGGAAGAGGGAAGGGACAGGCAGGCGAGGAGGATGCTATGGAGAAGCAGGGACAGGACGGTGCGCAGATGGTGGGGAGGTGACACTTGGATGTGTGGTGGTTGAGGCAACAAAACTACTGGGTGATAATGACATGACACAGGTGCACGCATGCTGTGGCCAAAGCGTGATCTAGCATGGTTAGGGTTGGCTGGGCTAGGCCAGAGGCCTAGTGAGCTAGGGGAAAGGTGAAGGTGGGTTGGGCTTAACCCCAGTTAGGATTTAGTTTCTTGAAATTTGAAAAGGAAATTTGAATTTGGCAACTTAAATTTTGGTTTGAATTTCAAATTGGAATTGAGTTTTGAACTTCAAGCACAAATTTACATTCCCTCCAAATAGGATGCTACAAATCCTATTCCCTTAAAGAGAATCTTGACCCTGAGATTCTGGCTACTCGAAGAACAAATAAGGATAATCCACTCTCAGCTGATCCCTGTGCTCCCAGTTGGCTTATCTCTCTGAATGGTTACTCCACTAGACTTTACAAAGGATATTTGGTGCTTGGCTTACTTTTCCATGACATCGAGGATCTTGACCGGTTGCTCTGGATGAGTCAGGTCTTTTTGGAGGTTGACAGCTTCTACCAAGGTTTGGTCTTCAGGCACTCTAAGGCACTTTTTGAGCTATGAGATGTGGAACACATTGTGCACGTCTACCAAGCTCAAGAGTAATTCCAATTCGTAGGCCACTTATCCACACTTGGTGGTGACTAGGAAAGGACCAATATATTTTGGCGCGAACTTGCCTTTAACTCTGAATCTCTAGATTCCTCACATGGGTGACACTTTGTGGTAGACATGATATCCAACTTCAAAGCTCAGCTCTCTCTGACGATTGTTAGCATAGCTATTCTACCTGGATTGGGCAGCTTGAAGTCGGTATCTAATCAAGCGAACTTTCTCTTCTACCTGCTTTAGGGTATCTAGCCCAAAGATATATCCTTCTCCTAATTCTGACTAATGGAGAGGTGTTTGGTACTTTCTGTCGTATAGGGCTT
Source organism: Dendrocalamus latiflorus (assembly GCA_017311315.1). Classification (NCBI taxonomy): domain Eukaryota; kingdom Viridiplantae; phylum Streptophyta; class Magnoliopsida; order Poales; family Poaceae; genus Dendrocalamus; species Dendrocalamus latiflorus. The sequence continues at coordinate 7,998,199 of CM029618.1, read as the reverse complement.
AGAATGGGGATATCTTCAGGCTAGATTGATAGTTGTTGTTGTAGGAGAATTTGCATAGGGTAGGCATTTCTCCCAATCTGTAATGAATTCTAATGCACATGCCTGAAGCATATTTTCGAGGATTTGGTTCACCCTTTCTATTTGCCCATCAGTCTTTGGGTGATACGCTGTGCTAAAATCTAGGTGGGTTCTAAGGGATTTATGGAGAGTTGACCAGAAGTGTGAGGTGAATTGGGAACCTCGGTCTGAGACTATCCTCTTGGGTACTCTATGTAAACACACAAGGCGAGCCATGTATAACTCAACCAATCAGTCTCCCTTGAATATGGTCTTAACAAGGATGAAATGGGCGACCTTAGTCAATATGTCCACTATAACCCATATAGAGTCATATCCAGTTTTGGTTCGGGGTAGGACAGTGATGAAGTCCATTCCAACTTTCTTCTATTTCCACATGGAAATTTGTAGGGATTGTAGCAGACCTACAGGTCTCTGGTGCTCGGCTTTAATCCTTTGGCTTACATTGCAATAAGCTACATACTCTACGATGTCTCTCTTCATGCGAGGCCACCAGTATAGGGTCTTTATATCCTGATACATTTTGGTACTTCCTGGTTGCAGGGAATATGCTAAGCTGTGGGCTTTTTTGAGTATCAGATCCTTGAGTTTCTTTTAGTAGGGAACAAGAGACGTTTCCCACACCAGAGAATGCCTTGTTGATCTTCAATTATTTTAGGGGCTTTTCCCTTAGCTATAAGGTGCTTGAGGCCTTTTCCCTTAGCTATAAGGTGCTTGAATCTCTGGACACCAAGATGTCCTTCTTGAGTGGTCTTGATCTGCTCTTCCAGGGTCGGATGCACTTCCATGGTGGCTATGGTGACATGCCCTACTATCTCCAGGTTGAGTGCTTCCAATTTCTTGTAGAGCTCGAGTTAAAATTTCAGGACCATGACATTACAACAATAGGACTTGTGGCTTAATGCATCAGCCACTACATTCGCCTTCCCAAAATGGTATTGGATATCCAGGTCATAGTCCTTAATTAGTTGTAGCCATCTTCTCTATTGAAGGTTAAGGTCTAACTGAGTAAATATGTATTTGAGACTCTTGTGATCCGTGTAGATATTGTAGTGGTTTCCAATCAAGTAATGCCGCTAAATTTTTAGTGCTTGCACTATTGATGCTAACTTCAGGTCATGAGTTGGGTAGTTGTTTTCATGGGGTCAGAGTTGTCTTGATAGGTAAGCCATGACTTTTTCTCCTTGCATAAGTACACAGCCAAGACGTTGTCGTGAAGCATTGCAATATACGTCAAAGTCCTTGTAGATGTCTGGCAAGACTAACATAGGAGCAGATATCAACATCTTCTTGAGCAAGTGGGTTAAGGTTTTGGCAAGCTTTGAAAACCCTTCAACGAACCTTCTGTAGTATCTGGCTAGTCCAAGGAAGGTGGGATACTTCCATTCTAGGACAACTTCTACTTTGGTTGGGTTGACTGTGACTCCTTTAGCGGACATGATATGCCTGAGGAAACTATTTTCGTGCAGCCAAAATTCGTACTTGCTAAACTTAGCATACAGCTGGTGCTCTTTAAGTCTCTCTAGGACCAATCGTAGGCGTTCGGCGTTCTCTTTAGCATTCCTAGAGTAAATCAGGATATCATCTATGAATAACACCATAAACTTATCCAAATACTCCATGAATACCTTATTCATGAGATTCATGAAGTAGGCTGGCACATTGGTTAAGCCAAAAGACATGACGGTAAACTTGTACAGACCTGATTTTAGATTGATGATAAATTATGTCTCGGCCTGGTGCCATGTTAAGCAAGTCATCCAAAAAATACTTCAGGGTATTCTTAGACTATCGGCATTTCTTCTAAGGGCATGGCCTCAAGGTGGTGGATTACGCATCCCAAGCAGTTGGGCCAGTCCATATTAACCTTTACTGTTACTCCAGGGCACTTTCTAAGTACTACCATTCTATTGGCATAATCTATCATCTCTTGGTATTTTGCCACGTACTAGAGTAGCTTCCAGGTTGAACTTCACTAGGCTCACCTGGTGATGCGGGCAGCGATTGGCGAAGTGCTCTTTCTCTCCATAGCTGAAGTAGTGAAGGTTGGCCACTGGGTTGGTTAGTATAGGTTGGTCTACAGGGGCAAGGGACTGGAGGATGCTGCCACTCGGATGGAGTGCTAGAACTAGATCTTTAGGTGGTGCGACTGCCACTTGCCAAAGAAGGGTTTTCCATGGAATACTGGCTCAAAGGGTAACTCTCCTATGGCTTTTGGGCAGTCATCTTATGCTTGCGACTGGCCTCCATGCTCCTTCTCTCATTCTCCAGAATAAGAGCCTTGTTAACAAGGTGATGGAAGTTTAGGAAGTCTTGGATGATCAACTAAACCCTTAACTCTTCATGCAAGCCTTCCGGAAGTGGTCTATCTTCTCGTCCTCATCTACTACGTCCCCTGGAGCGTAGTGAGTCTACTGGTTGAATTTAGTGAAATAGTCTTTGACTGGCATATTTCCCTGCTTGAGGGCCTTGAATTCATTCTTGTTCATTCTCATGATGCCTGTGAGAACAAGTTGGTCCTAAAGATTGTTTTGAACTCAGCCCAAGGAATCGCTTGACTGGCTGGGTCAGCTATCTCTTTCTCTTCTTCTTGTTGCTACTGCATTATGTTCTCTACATTTGCAGGCCTTGCTTGCCCCTCAGCTTCTTTTTCCTCATATTCTTCTGCCACTGGACTTTCTCCTCCTCTAGCTACTAGGTAGAGACAGGAACTCAGAGTGATGAGCATAAGCAATAATATGCTATATTTTGTAAAATAATACCCAAGTCCTTATTTAATAGCCATTCTAAGGTTCTTTTAACCTATAGTCATATGCTCTGATACCAGCTCTGTTGGACCCGAATTTAGCCAAATCAGAATCCTCTACGAAACCTCTGCACAATTCCCTAAATTAATATATAGTGCTCACAGATATATCACTGAATCATTTCATACATAGTGGAAGCCATACCATTCATTAATATTACATAACAGGTGTTCAAATAGAACACATTGGGTCAAGTTTACAAAAAGGCTGGTCAGGCCAAATAGTTTCATTACAACAGTGGAAGTGATAAGCAAAAGGGAAGGGAGCATCTTGCTGCAGGCAAGTGACTAGGGTTAAGATTGTGTGAAGCAGATACTACCCAACTTGGTTAATGTTCGTGCACACAATCACAATCAAGTCTAACTGACTGTGGTAAGAACCAAGTACCAAGGAAATGGACTAAAGTCCTTCATCCTTTCCTTTGTTAGCTCCTAGGATGTTGTAGTATGCATAGCAGTCTTGGTTCCTGGATTCTGAGGGGTTTTGATGAGCGAGGGTGAGCACAGACAATAGTGCTCAGTGAGCCAACACATAGGATGCAACAGTATAGATGCTTGGCTTATCAAGTGAGTGGCTCTAGTTTTTTTATTTGCTGAGAAACATTTACTTGAAACACACTATGATTAAGAATTGGCCTATAATCTAGCATTTTGACTAAACCATATTTTTATTAATGAGAGAGAGTGCACTGTAATTATTGGTGCAGGTTTCATCCACCTGTTTCATGGTTCCATCCACCGTATGCTAGTTTAGGGTTACATCCACTAGGTTACAACTACCTAGGACAAACCAAAATTTAGGGCAACATCCACCAGACGAGTTTTTATCCCACTCATAAAGTTTTTAGAAGTAGATACTAACTCAAGTAAGTTCTCATGCCCACCTATGACTGTGGGCATGGCTGTCCAAATAGTTTACACTCTGCATAGGATGTACACTCTACTCATAAGAGATAATTGACTTGTTGTGCATCACATGCTTTATTAGGCATGTGAACCAAAAAGATCACTATAAGACCTTTACAATGTATTTTCGCAGTGAGGCTACACCCGCTAAGATTTTTAGCACTGTGGGATTACATCTACCCACTCCAGAGACCCCTCTTGCGCCACACAGAGGCTTAAACTAGCACTCATCCCATGTTCCACTGAATGGTGCAACCCATGCTGGGTCCACGTAAATTAGTTGGCTAGGTCATACCCATTATAGACTTATAGTTGTAGTATTTTACATTGAGATATTATCACTAGATTCAGGTCTTAGAGTTATCTGGACGGTACTACCACAAACTACATACTCTCTTGCTACATCCGCATCAACACTTCTTACCACCCACCCAGATATGTAAAGCAGGTTCTAAGGGGTTTTGAGAAGCATAAAATTAAATTATCCAACATACTAGCCATTTCCTTCTAATGGCTACTCAAAACTAGTTTTATGATTGAAATGATGAATAGGGCAATTTAATGCCCCTGGGTATCTAAGCAAGACTAAGCATGTGGCTAAGATACAACCTATAACTAGTAAGGTTACTGTTATAATTCTAGGGTGTCAAGGGATTAAGTGTTCAATTTGCCCAAGGGGGAGGTATAGTAATACAAGAATGATAGGCATGCATCTACAACCATATATTTGAATATAACTTGCATATCAAATAAACACATGCAATTTAATAATTTAAATAAACATAATTTGCATAAAATATAGGTTCAATATGATCAAAATAGTAACTCACCTAGCTCACAAGCAGAGAGGTCTTGGAAGTCTTATTGTGGCTTGAACTGCAGCTTTTCAGCGTTCTCGTACTCTATTCGGACGAACGTAATGAAAATGTAATAAACACATGAATGAGCAAATAAATCCAACAGAAAATCCAAATAAAATCAAAACTGAATTATTTTACTGCCATTAGATAGACCTTGAATTTAGACAGATTTAGATATAAATTTCATTAAATTTGGAGTTAAAACGAGTGAGAATGAGCCTTCTAAAGTTTAAATCAGGATTAAATTCAAGAAATAAATAGAGGAGATAAGTTACTCTCACTGACAGGTGGGGTCACATGATTTAAATGGATTTTTTAATTATAACTCTATTGGAAAATACCAAAGAGACTAACAAGTGGGGCTTGTGGGATTTGATTTCTTTTAGAATTAAATTCTTAAAGGAAAAATGGGTTAGAAGCTGACAAGTGGGATTGGTACTATGTGAACAGTTTGATGGACCCACATGTTAGAGGCTCAACTTCTTTAACTAGGTTTAAATAGATTTAATCCATGGATGTGTCCACTGGTTAGAGACTTACTTAAACTAATGACTGGGCCCACTAACCAGTGGCTGGCTAAACAAGTTTAATGAAGATCATTAACTCTAGTAAAGGTTTAAACTATTCTAACACACCCTACAACGTTCGTCTTCCTCCCGAGAATGGCGTAGCTCATCGCCAGTGAGGGGAGCCATGGCTGTTGGTGGGAAGAGCAAAAACAGGACACTGGGGCTAAATAACATCTAAGGGTGGCTATAGCTTCGCCGGAGGAGCAGCAAAGAGACGGTGCGTCGGCGAGGGGTGAAGCAGAGGCACAGCTAACCATGGCGGTGGTGGTTTGACTGGCACAACGAGCAAGTTAAAGGCACGGGGAGCTTCTACGAGGCAAGGGGGCCTACCGGAGGGGATGACCGATTTTGGGGTGGACTGGAGTAGCACGGCGGTGAGGGACCGAGGCGGCGTAGGGGAGGGGCACAACACCGATAGTGTGGAGGTCACGACGGCCCAAAATGGCAGTGGAGATGGCTTCACAGCGTCGCAGCGAAGCTCTGGGCCGAAGTAATTGCTCATGGCACTCGGGGATCGACGGGAGGTGGAGATCATTAGAGTTGGGGAAGAAAGAGGCCCTGATGAGCTACAAGGGGAGATATACCAATTCAATGTGGTGAGAGGGAGAAGAGAGCAAGGCGAGCTCGGGGAAGAGCTCGGTGGGGGCTCAAGACTCACCGAGGAGGGCTGGCAATGGCGATGGCCAAGTAGAAGCTCAACAGTGCCGGTAAGCTCCTCTTCGGGCTAGGCTCAGATGAGGCCAAGAAGGAGGGAGCTAAGGGAGAGCTTGAGGAGACTCGGGAGGGCCAAGGCATGGCTTATATAGCCAGGGGAGGGAGTTGGCCGTTGGGGCAGCAATAAAGGCTACACGACAGACGAGGTGGCAAAGCCGGTAGGGAACCAGGGCGTAGGGCATAGGGGATGGAGCTGCTGCATAGGCGAGCATTTCCTAGGCACACGATGTAGAGAAGGCTAACGTGGGCGGCTTGGATGTGACGAGCGCAGGCCACACGATGTGGCGTAGCGAAAAAGCGGGAGAGGGAAGGGACAGCTTGGCCAGGAGGATGAGGTGGGGAAGCAGGGATGGGATGGCGTGCAGTGGCGGGGAGGTGACGTAGGGACACGTGGTGGCTGAGGCAGCGAAACCGCTGGGCACGAACGGCGTGGCATAGGTGCACGCACAATGCAGCCAGAATGCGCACTGGTGCGGCTGGGGCTGACATAGGCCGGCTGGGCCAGGCTAGAGGCCCAGTGGGCCACGGGAAGGTGAAGGTGGGTTGGGCTTGGCCTCAAATAGGATTTGGGTTCTTGAAATTTGAAAAAGTAATTTGAATTTGACAACTTAAACTTTGGTTTGAACTTTAAATTGGAATTGAGTTTTGAACTTCAAGCAATAGTGGACTGGAAGAAGAATCTGACATGCTCCATAACCAGCACACCGCAAACCCCATCCACATTGCAACACCAATAGGATTCAGCAAGGAATCGTACTGACGAACAACCAACTGGTAGAGCGTTTTCTTAGCCGTCACCAACACTGGTCCACACGCGAAATACCTGCGGCGCGGACGACGGCGGCACGGCGCCCCCGCGACCGGGCAGCATCACCGAAACCTAAAACGCGGAGGCGAGAGGAGTCGAAGGACAAACCGAGCGTTAGAACTGTACCACACATCAACTCATAAAAGGCAATGCGCCAACGCGCACGCGAGGGCGAGGCGCCCCGTGGGGAACCTGGCGGCTGGCACTGGCGAGGGCGCGCGCTGCGGCGGCCGAGGCAGGGGAAGCGCGCCGCGCCACGACGGTCGCCTCGAAGGCCACCGGGCTGGCCCATTCGCACAGCGGCCGCACAGAAAGCAGCCGTCGGCGCAGAACTACATGGCCCGGCGGGCCGCACGACATAAAACCGTTCCTGGGAATCCGAGAGAGGCCTAGCCGATGGGCTCAACAACACCGCGCCTCCATCCAACCTCAAGCGGCCTTGCCACGCCGTCGTGCCCACGCAACTCTGCCACCGCAAGCTGCAGCGTAAGAAAGAAAAGGCCGTACTTTTGGAGTCCATGCGATCGCAATTAGCGGTACTTTCGATGCCTAGCCTAGACTCAAAGAGATGCGGCCCAAAGACGAGTCCATACCAGCGCAGACTCAGAGATTAGAACACCACAGTGACGTCCTATCAGAGAAAAGCAGCTACTAAGGCCCATTTCATCTTAAACTTCTAACTTCTCACTTTTTTATTATTTATAAATTTCGTTTTTCTACCTTTTCGGCTTTTTAAGTTTTTTTGCTGTTTCTTTTTTTCCCGTATTTATTTGTATTATACAAAATGGGCTAACATATTTTTTATTTTTAAATTTTTTAAGTTTAATTATGCTAAATAAGTCATCATCATCTATAGTGCAAAATAAGTCAGCTACAGTAAAAGTAAACTATAAACCAAGCTTATTCAGTCTAAATGAGCACAACCTTTCAAAAAACAGAGACAAAAGCAGCTATTGTTCCCCTCCCAAAAGGAAAAAAAGGAGCTATTCGTTCAAGTGCCTATGCCGGATCATATGATTCATATCCACACGAGCCAACCACAGAGCCATGCAGTGATGCAGAACAGAACAGAGGAGCAACGCACGCACAGCTTGATAATGCCCGAGACAAAACAAAATGGGAGAACCTTCGGTGCAAATATTTTAGGCGCAATCATGCATGCAGATGCAGCGCCACCAGAGCTATCATCCACCGCTTGTCACCGGCGCTGTTTAAAAAGCGCGCGACGGACACCGCCACCTGCCCGGCAGGGGCGGATTGTTCAGATATCATCACAGGCTCTCAGCAGCACAGCGCACTCGATCGTAGAAAAAACTACAAACCTGTCCAAACTTGCAGCTGTAGCCTGTAGCAGTGGCAGGTCAACTGATGCTGCCACCATGCCGCGCAGCGCATTATCGGAACAGTGTGTGTGTTGTTTTATGCTCTTCTGTTCGGGTACATGCCGATCTGTTCTTTATAGCTTATAACTTTTTGATTCGTATCTGCCATTGGACGTACTAAAGACCTCCGCCCCTTCACCTCCCACCCTCCGCCCCTTCACCTCCCACCCTCCGCCCGGATCCCTCCTCCTCGCCGTCGCCGGAGCGCGCCACCGGTCCCCGGTGGACGCAAGGAGGGCGGCGGCGGGGCTTTTTTCACCTTCCCCTGCTCTGCTCGGTGGGGGATTGGTGCTTTGGTCGCGAGATCCCCGGCAGCGGCTCCCCTCGCCGGCGGCAGATCCGGCGGCCTGATGGCCGGATCTGGCGTCCTTCGGCTTGTCGGCGCCGCGGAGGGCTCCCGAGCCATGGGGCGACGTAGCCCGCATGGAGGAGGATGGCGTGGAGCACGCTGGGAGGGAGGCGGAGGAGCGCGGTGGCGCCGGCGGCGGATCCGGCGGCCTGGTGGCCGGATCTAGTGTCCCTCGGGTGGCGGCGCCGCGGCGGGCTTTCGTGGTGCGGCGAGGCCTGCGCGGAGCAGGAGACCATGGAACGCGTTTGGGGGAGGCGGAGGAGCGTGGTGGGGTTGAGGAGCGGCGGGTCCCGGCTACGGCCCCCTCGCTGGCGGCGGATCTGGCATTCCTCGGAGGCGGCGTCGCAGCGGGCTCTCGAGCCGTGGAGCGACGAGGCTCGCGCGGAGGGGGAGGCCGTGCAGCGGCAGCCTTTTGTAGGCAGCAGCGGGCGCGGAGGCAGAGGGCGGCCTCGGGAGTGGTAGCGGCTCCTGGTGGTAGGGCGTGGAGGTGGCCTCGGGCGTGGGCGTCCTCTCCGGTGGGCAGAGCCTTGCGACGGCGGGTGGCTTCAGGCGTGAGGCATGAGGCGGTAGCAGGCGGCTTCGGGAGCGGAGGCGACGATGGGCAGCCTCAAGCGCGGGTGGCGCCGGTGGGAGGAAGGCAGGCGGCGGGTTGGATTCAGTCGGCGGCGGTGGGCCGACTTCGGGCGGCCAGCGGCCTCAGTTGGAGGTGGCGGCAGAGAGGCAGTCTCAGGTATACTGCTTTAGTGACCTTGGGCGGCTTCAGGCTCACGGCAGCAGCGACCCTGAGCGGGAGCGCCGGATGCGGCTTCGGGGATGCAGCGGCGGAGCGACGCCGATGGGTGTTTTGAGGTCAGGGCGAAAGCTTGGACGGCGACGTGTGCGAACGCCGCTTCCTCCTTGGAGGCGTCCTCTATGTACCTCTTCCCCGGCTCCCCCCATCCGGTGGTTGATTGCAGGTGAAAACCTTTCCCATGGTGGACTGGCGGCGTCAGCGCCGTGGGCGTTGTTTCCTTCATGAAGGCGTCGTTAGGCAATTTCAGCTCCGATGATTGGCGCCTTGCCGTTTGGCTCTGTGCAGTTCGCCAGCTGCTCTTGGCACTGTGTCTTCTCTCATCTCCTGACCCGCTATACGGTGTTAGAAGGTCCGAGGAAGGTTTGAGGTGTTGGCAGAAGAGAGAGCTATTTGGATGAAGAAGTTGAAGTGCTGCCTGTTGAGCATCGAGGTGTAGCATCGAGTGCTGCTGTCTTCACTAGAGGAATACAGTCGCTTGATGAAGGCAACAAAGAGTTTGGTTTTGTTTAGCAAGTTGTGTAATAAGGTAGGAATAGGACTGGGACTTGAGTTCCGTTTCTTTGTTCCGTGTTTTGTTCACTATGTGGTTGTTTGTAGTCTAAGTACTATGGGTGTATTGGAATTGGCTGTACTCATTCACTTGTGGATGATGGAGGCCGGAATGTTATATTCCTTAATCTAAAAAAACTTTTAGTTTTTAATTTTTCTATAGTAATTAATTTTTAAATACAGTATTTTTAAGATAGAATCTACTAGTTAATTGTAGTATACACTATAGCGATTTTATTTATATCGGTAAAAATTATATATGAGTTTATATTACTTTGTAATCTCTCTCATGAACAACCTAAATATTATAAATTGCAGGCAAAATCTATAAGTCGCAGCTATAAAGAATATTCCATAGCATGCTTTTCTGATCCATAAGAAAGGAGGAAATAGCGTTGGTGTCTCCTCATGTGTTGACTTTGACCTCGTGATGGGTGTCAGCAGTGGTGGTGCTGTGTGTATTGTGTTCCCGTCTTCTTGGCAAGTGATCCAGCACTTACTTGCAGATAGCAGGAGATATTAATAAAGCAAAGAAATGCAAGATGGGTTTTCGAGAAAAAAAGATAAATGGATGTTGGAAGATGGGAGAAAAATTGTTGAGCTGTGAGCCCGAGACCCTATTTAGAACAGATTCATATCCTTTACCGCTGCATATAATGGTAGAGGTGAAAGTGTCGAACCGTGCTATCTCCTGTAAAATTCCTGTTGTGTTTCAAATGAATCCCTGTTACGCGCACTAGGTGAACTACAACGTAAAATAGCAGGGCACTCAAATACAACGCACAAAATTTGCTAGAAACAATTCTCATACCTGAATGAGCACACAATTTTTGTTCTTTACACCTCTCCTGAGGCTGAACCTCTGCAGTTCAATTTCTCATTTCTCTTTCCCGACTGTTTTGTCCCTCGCTTTGCCTCATCCTAGTGGCAGACCCAGCATTTTTAAGATAGGTGTTCAGACTTCAGAGTTAGGTTGTTCAGATACATCGGTACCAATATGCCGATACTACGACACACCATTTAGCCCAAAACACTGATACAACGATACATGCATATAGATATAGTAAAAATAGAAAAATATCAAAATTAATTATTTTTATGAGAAAATGTGCGATATAAGGCAAGCATAATGGTATGAATTAAACAGCAAATTATAGAGTTTAATGACAATTGCATACCATGCTAATCCTACCCCCTTTTTTTTTGCTCTTTTTCCCGTTAGCAAGAACATTCCATCCAAGAGGAAGCTGTATCATTCCATAGAGCAAAAGATAGCAAAAATTAGCATGTAAACTTTTGTTAGACCATGTGGATGGTCATATATAAAGATATGATGAATAATTGACAATTGGTTTGCTTTGGATTTTGCGTTTGTGAAAGACTTGGTCTATGCTCTGCTTCGAGTGCCCTCGGTCGGCTACTGCATCAGATTACGACTATGGTATGGCCAAACGACCACAGACTTCAACCATGGCATACTCCAACCACAGCACTTTGAACACGACTACGACTATGGCAGACTTCGACCACGGCATGAACATGACTACGGCTGGCTTTAACCACGTCCAACTTTTGATCATGGCAGCTGTCGACGACGTCTGGCTTTGACCACGTCTGCCTTACGACCACGGCAGCTTTCGACCACATCTGGCTTATGACCACGACAGCTTTCGACCATGTTATGACGACAGTAGTACAACTTCGACCTTACAATGGTCTGGCTTCGACCACGGCAGTACTACCTTGACCTTTCGACCATGGCAGTACGACTTTGACCTTACGACCACAGCTGGTAATCGTAGCTACAGTACTCTTTCATGGTTGTAGCTACAATACTCGATAGTCGAGGGATTTGTGGTCGATGGTCGTAGGTTTTGCAGACTGCTTTCATGGTCATAGCTATAGTACTCGATAGTCTTAGAGTTTACTAGTCGTACTCGATAGTCGAGGGCTTTACGGTCGATGGTCGTAGGTTTTGCAGACTGCTTTCATGGTCGTAGCTATAGTACTCCATAGTCGTAGACTTTACTGGTTGTACTCGATAGTCGAGGGCTTTGCAGTCGGTGGTCGTAGGTTTGCAGACAGCTTTCGTGGTCGTAGATTTGGCAATCTTGTCTATACTTGTAGACTTCACAGTCTACTATTTTGCCTTTGGTAGTCAAAGGCTTAGCGATCGGTTGCAATAGGCTTTACGGTCGATACTTGTAGACTTCATGGTCGATATGAGTGCTTCACTCTTGGGATCTTTAAGTACGTCGAGTACTCGTGTTGGGCCAGTGGTTGACTGGTCTATGTGTAGTGGTCGATGATGAATGGTCATTGCTGCAACCAGGTGGGTACTCGTGGATTGAGGTACTCATAGTCGGAGGACTCGGTACTCGATAGAAGTGGTTTATGATTGTGGTAAGCGGTCGGGTGTTGGAGTGTCATCTGTACTCGTAGGTTTAGAGTACATGTTGCGGTTGTGATTTCTGATCGATACTCGATAGTCGATACTCGATAGTCGGTCTGTAGCGGTGCAAATGGTTTTCGAGTACTTGTGGGTTACGAGTACTCTGAGGTAGTGGTCATATTGAGTGGTCTGAGGGTCTGTTCTAGATAGAGATAGACTATTCGGTCATAAATGTTCTGAGGCATGGTCGTAGTTGGGTTGGTTCTTGTCTGGGGATAGACAAGGGTGTGTTTTGCTAATGTGTGTTGATTATGGTCAAGTTAGGGAGAATTTATACTGGGAGATGGTTTCTTTGGTCTTTGCATATGCAAGTGGGCATGGAGCCAGCCATGGTCGGTGACGAGGAGGACGGGGACTAGGAGGGGGTAATCTGAGGTCCAGGCGGTCAGGATGTCATGCGAGGTGGTCGAGCTCATGTTGGAGCACGTGGAGGTCAAAGGTGGATGATGCATGGAGGCGTGGAGACGGTTACAGTCGGTGACGAGGAGGACCAGGACTAGGAGGGGTAATTTGAGGCCCAGGCGGTCGAGATGTCACGCGAGGTGATCAGGCTCACGTGAGAGCACATGTTGATGGTGTGCGATGGAGATACAGGTGGGGATATCCTGGATGCTTCGTCGCGTGTAAAGTATGGAGTCGTGGATGGAGTCCATGACTTTTACGAGGTGGTTAAAACTCGTGTTAGGAAGTGTTTCGGGTCCCTTGATTTGAGGAAGAGATAGGATTGCGTGTCCAGGCGGATAAGGACACAGTTTGACATGTTCGAGTGGAACATGCTTTGTGCGATGGCCTATAAAAGTAGGGGATGTTGTAGGTTAGCATACGGGGTTTTAGGGCTTTCGTGGAGAAGGTTTTTAGGGGTGCCGTGAGGTGCTTTGTAGCCAAGAACTTGATGATGAAATAATATATTGGATTCTTTCTAGAAAAAGATCTTCAACGACTTCCAGAGCATCGCTTCTTCCTCTCTATTTTCCATGCTCTATTTTGTCTTCGGTGTGTACTTGTTTGGGCGGTGGTCGAACAGATGGAGATTTTAGGTGGAAGGAGGTCACGACTTTGTGTGTTGTTATCATATCGAGCGATCGGAACGAGTAGGCAGTCGATCCGAGATCGTGTCGAGTGACCGGAACGAGCGGGCGATCGATCCAAGTGGTCGTAAGCGAGCAGTCGTAAGCAAGCGATCGTAAGCGAGCATTCGGGATGAGTGGTCGTAACGAGTACTTGTAAGCGAGCTGTCGTAAGAGAGCGGTCATAACGAGTGGTCATAACGAGCAGTCGAGGATGAGCAGTCGTAACAAGCAGTCGGGAGACAAAAGGTTCTCTGAGCTCGTACAAGCAAGCTGCTGCGGTCAGTAATATAGATTGGTTTTCTGTTGTTCCTTTGCGCTGTGTTTTGATTTCAGGTGGTAAAGGCGGAGACAATCATTCACCCCCCTCTGATTGTACCATACGATCCTATAAGTGGTATCAGAGCCGGTTGCTATGGCATTTGAGAGGTATGTGAATCATCCCCCAATGCTAGATGGTACTGATTTCGCTTTTTGGAAGTGTCGGATGCAGGCTTACATTGAGGCTCAAGGTAGTGATGTTTGGAATAAAGTTGCTACACCATATGAGGTTCCTGCTGCTGTTACTAATTTAAATAAAGCAGATGTTAATTTAAATGCTCAAGCTTGTAACTTGTTATTTTAAAAGATTTCTCGCAAAGAGTTTGATCATGTAGCTCATATTAATTCTGTCCACTTAATATGGAAAACTCTATGTGATTATCATGAAGGAACCACTAAAATCAAGAAAGTGCGTAAAAATCTTTATCAAAAAGAATATTCTGATTTTGCTATGAAGCGTAGTGAATCCATTGATGATCTCTTTGCTCGTTTTGAGAAAATATTGAATGATTTGCACAGTGTTCTTATTATTCCCGCTGCTGAAGATAATGCAACTAAAATTTTGAGATCTTTAGGTTCTGAGTAATTGATGGTTGTCACAACTATTAATCAAATTGTCGATCTAGATACTTTAACCACTGATGATCTTTATTCTTGGTTGAAAACCTATGAGATGGAAGCTTTGCCATCCAAGATTAATAAATATTCACATTTAGCACTTGTGACTAACCTCATGTAGGCTGCTTCGTCAAGTGCTTTGTCTTGTGTTTCTTTGTCTGCCTTATCTTTTTTTAGAGGAACAGTTCGAGCAGCTCCCTGAAGAGGTCTTGGTGTTGATTTCCTCACGAGCATACAAGGCACTCAACAATGTGAGGATGAGGAAGTAAGGCAGTGTGACATGTCTAATCAAATGCTATGAGTGTGGCGAGCCAGGCTGCATTAAGATGGATTGCCCTAAAATGAGGAGTAAGGAGGTTAAGGATGACAAGGCTCCAACTCATCGCACTCAATTCAAGATTGACCTGAGCAAGAAGCGCAACTATCGTAGGACGGTCAACAAAGTACTTTCAGCACTAGAGGAGATTAATTTGAGTGATGTTGATTCTGCGAGCGACGATGAGGATAAAGGTAGGAAGGCAAAGGAGGTGGACTTCACTGGGATGTGTTTTATGGCCAACAAGGAACTCAACGATGACGATCTTTATAGTGATCCAGATGAGGTAAAACCTTCTTATACTGATTTATCTCGTGTTATGCTTAGATTGACAGAAAAGATCAAAAAGTATAAAAAAAATTAAAAATCATGATTTTTTTGTTGAGTGTTTAAATTTTGAAATTAATAGACTTAGAGCCTCTGTTCCTGATGATGAATCTTGTGAGTATGCCCAAGTTCTACATTCTGAGTTAGAGACTATTAAAACAATTAATACAACAAACTTGACTCAACTTAGTGATGTAACTGCTAAACTTGATAAGTTAAGATTGGCACATGACTCTTGTGCTGAAAAGTTAAAACTTGCTAATAATGAAATTGAAAGGCTTAAGTCTAGTTATTTTGCTCAATCTAAGGCTTACTCTAAGTGTGATTTGCTTCAGGCTAGGCTTAATTCATCTTAGGAGTTAATCCAACAAATGCTCTGTCATAAGACTCTTTCTTGCTCGAATTGTCTTAAGCTTAACACTGAAATAGAAGCCTTGACTAGATAACTCAACGATTTTGCTAAAAAGGAAAGATTAGCTCAGTCTACTGCTTCTAAAAGTCTTGCAAATGATTGTGTCAAATGCACAATCTGTCCTACATTAGTTAAAGAGAATGAGTATCTATAGAATACTTTAGAGAGGTTCTCATTTGGCAAAAAGAATTTGAACATCATTCTAGATCAATAAAAAACAAGTGTAAAAAATACGGTCTAGGATTTAATTTCATTGAGCATGTCAAAAATAATCCTCCTAAGGTTGTTAAGCTTTTTGAACATGCGAAATGTGAAGAAGAATCTAAACATAAACAGATTATATTTAAATCTACTGGTGTTGCAAAGGAATTCTTTACCAAAGTAGGTGTTGTGAAGTCAACAGATAAGTATCAATGCACTCATTGTGGTAGAGATGGTCATGTGGTTCATTTCTGTTTTTGGAAAGCTAAGAAGGAGAAGAAAGACAGGTTGAAAAAACATTCCCAAGTAGAGATTGTGCAAGATCCCAACTGTCGTCTTGCCCCCTCTAATTAGTTTTATGTAGATTCAGGAATATACTGTCTCTTTGCACGCGGTAACCAATCGTCTACATGTCACTGTGATTCTGCTCCCTCTAATTTGTTCTTTGCAACCCTGGGAAATCTGGCAACCAAACCTAGTCATAGTGGTTGGTCGGCTGTCAGACCAGTCTTGCCAAATCATTCAGACTACCGTGTGGTCGAACGCTCCGTGGTCAGACGTGCCATGATCAGACCAGGGTTTTGACCAGTTGTTCTTCGTGGTCGGACTAGCGTGGTCGAACAGAATTGTCGGTCGGTGGGTTACTGTAGCCAGTCAAGTTACTCAGGAGATTTACGACCAGTTGTCTCTGCTTGTTTAGACTAGTCGGACTTAGACCGGCCTTCCTCCATGGTCAGAACAGAGTAATCAGACCAGAGTTCAGATCAGCTTCTTCCCACGGTCGTTACAACGTGGTCGGACCAGAGTTATGACCAGCTGTATAGAGGCACTCACATGGGTTTTGACTAGTTACACAGAGGTGCTCAAACAAGTCGGCGATCATACTGGTTACTCAACAGCAGTCAGACCAGAAATTGACAAAGGCTAACACTTCATCTAAATTTTTATCATTGCCTGCTGCTGACCCCTTTTGTCGAGTATCATAGTATTGGATTCCTAAAGCTTACTTGACTAACTCTAGTACTTTGAGACCAACATCTACTGTGATTTGAGACCAGTGAACTAAGGGTGGAGAACAAGCACTTGATTTGGTTTCAGTCTTTTACATCATTGCTTGGTTGAAACACTTGATGGTTCTTCACCTTCTCTGAGAGTTTCCATGAGACTTCACCTTCAGGTTAGACTATGTGGAAAGGTAATGTTTTTTACAAGTGGTCTGTTACAAGTGGTGTTTTTCAAGTGGTCTCTGAGCTCCTTTTCGGTTTTCTTGATTTCTCTCAAAGCTTCTTGCTTCCTCTCAATTTGCTTTTTTTCTAAGTGAGATGGGATTATTCTGAGGGGGAGTATGTCATTTGAAGTGGTGTCAGGAGCTGTGGTTATTATACCTGTCGTATAATTCATCAAGATTGAGCCGTTGAAATCAAATGAGTAGTAGAGGTTGCTTTATCATGTTTACTCATATGTTGTGTAGTTTAGACCACAACTAGTTTTAATTGATTTACTTCACTTGAATTAAAACATGACTTGGCATAAGTATTTGACTAGAGTGATTATTGATAGTACTTTGTGATGTTCATCTAAAAAGATTAGCTTGATTATGAATCTTATTTTAAATATTGGCTTTGAGGCTTGTATGTCTCTTATCACAATCTTTTTATGCTCACTCAAGTTGGCATGTTATACATATAAAAAAAGGAGAAATTCTACAAGTGGTATCATACAAGTGGTATCAAGTGAGAATTGAGAAAAAGAAGATTGAAAAGATGTATGCATCAAGCATGCCATGGTTAAACAAAAGAAAAAGCACAAAAAGTGCACAAATGAAAAGAAGTATGCTTCAAACATGCCACCATTCAAAAAGAAGTTTGCTACAAAGATAGCATTATGAAAAGAAGTATGCTACAAGCATGCTATAAACCTAAAAATCTATGTGAAGCAATAGATTGTTTATGAGACTGCTAGCCCGTTCAAATTCAATGTTTGCTTCAATTTTAGGCTTTGAGTTTTTGTTGTGATATCTCATTGTGCTATTTATAATTGGTTTAGTCATTAATGAGATGCCTATCATTGATCTAAATTGTCTAATTATGCTAAAAAAACTAGTTTTCGATCTAGCTATATGATATATGATTTTATATGATCTAGGAAGCTCTACTTACACTGATGGCTTGGTCAAAATATAAACATAAATTGACTTGTATAATCTCCAAAGCTTTTTGTTTTTTTTCTCTCATTGCTCCTTAGAATTGTTCTCTCTCTAAAATTTCTTGATGATTACATTGCCAAAGGGGGATAAATTGAAGTAGGGGGAGATATTTGGAGAGATTTTGAATTTGAAAAATCTTCATGATTTTGAACTAGAGTGTCTGCTGAGTGCTTGCTTTGTTTGCGATTTTTGCTTCTCTTTTAATATACAAATCATATGAGAATGTTTCAAAGTGTTGTCAATGTATTCATCAAGGGGGAGATTGTTAAACCATGTGGATGATCGTATATAAAGATATGATGAATAATTGACATTTGGTTTGCTTTGGATTTTGCGTTTGTGAAAGACTTGGTCTGTGCTCTGCATCGAGTGCCCTCGGTCAGCTTCTGCATCAGATAATGACTACGGCATGGCCAAACAACCACAGACTTCGACCACAGCATACTCCAACCGCAACACTTCGAACACGACTACGACTATGGCAGACTTCGACCACAGCATGGAGTCATGGATGGAGTCCATGACTTGTATGAGGTGGTTAAAACCCATGTAGGAAGGGTTTCGGGTCCCTTGATTTTAGGAATAGATAGGATTGCGTGTCGAGGCAGATAAGGACACAGTTTGAGGTGTTTGAGTGGAACACGCTTTGTGCGCTAGCCTATAAAAGTAGGGGATGCTATAGGTTAGCGTACGACGTTTTAGTGCTTTCGTGGAGAAGGCTTTTAGGGGTGTAATGAGGTGCTTTGTAGCCAAGAACTTGATGATGAAATAATAAATCAGATTCTTTCCAGAAAAAGATCTCTAGCGACTTCCAGAGTATCGCTTCTTCCTCTCTATTTTTCATGCTCTGTTTTGTCTTCGGCGTGTACTCATTTAGGCGGTGGTCGAACGGTTGCAGATTTTAGGTGGAAGGAGGTCACGACTTCGTGCGTCGTTATCGTACTGAGCAATTGGAACGAGCAAGCGGTCGATCCGAGATCGTGCCGAGTGATCGGAACGAGTGGGCGATCGATCCAAGTGGTCGTAAGCGAGCGTTCAGGACGAGTGGTCATTACGAGCACTCGTAAGCGAGTGGTTGTAAGTGAGCAGTCGTAACGAGTGGTCGTAACAAGCATTCGAGGTCGAGCGGTCGTAACGAGTGGTTGTACCTAGTAGTCGGGCGACATAAGGTTCTCTGAGCACATACAAGCAAGCAGCTACGGTTAGTAATACAGATTGGTTTTTTGTTGTTCATCTATGCTGTGTTTTGACTGTAGGTGGTAAAAGTAGAGACAATCATTCACTCCCCCTCTGATTGTGTCGTACGATCCTACAAACTGAAAATCAAAACATGTCAATCCAAGCAAAACACGATGCATTAAGTAAACCAAGTATAGTTCATTGATTAAGCTCCACCTTATTCAAAACTGTATACACTAAATTTTCACCGACCGAGGGTTTATATGACTAACCAACACCTAATGAGCCTTCCAATTTTATTGCATACTGAACATTCAATAGCTCAATAGTTGATCATACACATATCCACTCTATCAAATTAGTAGCCAAAATTCCAGTCATATGTGTACCACCATGATCATATCATAGTCTTCTATTTGCAAATCCAAATTAATTGTACGAGTTTATTGGTTTGGCACATAGAACTCATTCACTAATTATATGGTACTCCAATTAATTGTTCGTGATCAAATAATCAACTGCTAGTTTCTCCCAATTTAGCATCTATAACTCACATAATTATTGCTTAAGTCATCCGACCAATTTACGAATGATTAAATATTCATCTAATTAATCCTCTATATCCCGTCAAATATCACCACCAAAGCTATCCATCAAGTATCGATAATAAAATCCTTATGCATCTTAAATCCAAAGATTACTAAACCAATTAAAGAGAAAAGCTTCCAATTAATTTAACCTCCGTGGTTCACCTCTAATTTTCGTATGACTCCAAAATAATATTATTCTATCAATTAATTTAGTACAATATTTAATTAGACACCCATCATTCAGCAAAACATATTTTGCTACAATAATATAATTATTCTCATATACGAACATGGCACCACTAGATCATACCTATGCACAATTAAGACATAGTGGAGATTTATACCAGTTTTAGACTAACAAACATATTTTTTTTTTGCTAAACATGTCTAAAAAATGCAATGATAAATCATGTTGATGCAACATGGACAACAAAATACCGTAAATACGATAATGCAAACAGTATTAAGATTTCATTAAGGGGCAGTAGGCGTGCCAACAACCACTGGACGCGATCTACTCGGCCACTCGTGTGTAGTTGTTGATGTCATCATTGGATTCTTGCTTCCACCTTTGTCTTCTTTTTGCTTCCACCTTTGTCTTCTTTTTGCTCCCCATTTTTATTTTCTTATTTCCCTTTTTCCCCTTTCTTTCCTTTTATTCCTTCCCCTCTTTTTATTTCCTTCCATCAAATGCCATTAGGGGTGCAAACGGTACAGGTTAATCCTGACTAGTCCGATATCAAATCCGGTCAGTACCAAATACGGGAAGGTAATTTAGTATTAAGTACCAAATCTGATCGGTACAAGATAATTGTTGCCCGATATGGTAGTAAAAACGAGAGAGCTAAAATCCAACTGAATAGCACCAGTAAATGATAAACCGGATACTATCCAATCGGATATCCAACAAACAAGTTAGTACCCTAACCAGCCCATCCCATCAACCATCATTGACACCAACTGGCCTCGATTTTACCCATGTCCTAACCTAACTCCAAAGTCCAGCCACTCTAGCCAGTCACCACCAATCCTCGCCACTTATGTTGAACTTGTTTATGAATTTATCATTTTGAACTAACGAATGAATTTATTGGTTTTCAAATTTATGTATGAATTTATCGCTTATGTTGAACTTGTGTTGTGTCAAGTATCGTACATAAGTAATCTAGATAAATTTATTGCTAGTCGAAGGCTTGAAGTAATTGTGATATGATTCAATGTATATTCCTTTATATATACATATACTATTTGCCTATATTATCCGTTTTTGATCCAAAACCGTCATGTATCCGTTCCGATGGTACCATATCTTGAAATCTAAATACTTTGAATTCGTATTCGTATCCACTCTTACCGTATCCAACTCCGAATCTGAGAAAAAAATATGGGTTAGGATATGGTATAAATAATATCCATCCGAATACAACCTAATTACGCCCCTATATGCCATCACCATATTCTTTCTCTCTTTCCTTAACTTTTTCCTTAACTGACAGCGACTGCTTTTCCTCTCTCTTTCCTCCCCTTTTCTTTCATCTCTGCATGCACTGCTTCTTCCCTTTCGTCTTTTCTTCACTTCCTCCCACAAGCACTCTACTTCTATATTTCTTCCTTCTCTTCTCCATTTCTTTCCTCCAGCGCTTCTCTCACCGGCGTTTCTTTTTCTTCTGCTACTAATTTCTTCACTTCGTCTCTTCCTTTCTCTCCATTCTTTTCTTCCTCTCTCTCCCCTGAAGCCAGTCAGTAGATAGATGAGGGCAACTAGGCCAAATGATTCTTGTGGCTATTTGGGCTAGTTGGGTACGAATATAGCAAATTTGGCATAACTAAATATATACATATGTATTATAATTTGTATATATTATATTTTTTAGTAAAATTTTAGATGTTCAACTGAACACTTATAAACTACTGTAGATCTGCTCCAGCCTCATAATGCAGGCCCTACTACACAAGTATGAAATAATCTTGTGTCACTCGATCGCGAGCATGACTAGGAGGAAAAGAAACGCTACCTCTTCTCCATCGTTGACCCATGGACCATCGCCTTCCTGACACGGACATCATCGCTGCACATCACAACGACATCCTCTCAGTCTCTCACCGAGCATGCCGGCAAAACTGTGGGTCAAATTTGGCCAATCAAGCATGACGGGCGCACACGCGCACTGTTCGTGTGTGCATCGATGACGATGTCTCTTACGAGCCATTTCCACGCATGCTCGGACAAGGGGTATTGTAACACCTTCATTTTTGGAGACGTTAGTAATCCCCTCAACTACTCAAGACTGAACAGTTGCGGAGTACTGTACATAAGTGCGTACCACAACAACACATGCTTACAACAAAAGAGCGAAACTTTTATTAATGAAATATGATTTATCAACCTACTTTTGATATAGTGGGCATGCAAGCTCAAAGTTATCTTACAAAACATGAAACTAATCGTCCTCGGAAAAGAAGGGTTCTTCAAGAACTTCATCATCGGCTTGGACTTCGTGGTTTCACTGGTCTTCTATTTGTTGATTAGCAAGTAATGAGTATAACCATACCCAGCAAGTCACAAAACCTGAATTAACTACTTGCAAGGGTAATCAAATCAGGGGAATATGTTGGTTTTAATATTTTGGGTGGATGCAATTTTATTTGCAAACTAGAAAGGCAAAGAACAAACCCCTTAAGAGAAAAGGGTTTTTTCTTTTAACAGTTGATTACACAGCTACTCATATTAAAATATTATGAAATCTACTTATGCTTCATTGCTGGAATCACCCAATTAACACATATTCATTTACCGGAAGCATGGCGTATTGGAATACTATTTATTTCACTATGCAGAGAAGCCCAAATTTACCCATAAGATTTCTTAACCCTTATGACTGAGTTAAGAAAACCAAGTCATTTCACTGCTCATCTCTTTACATAGGCTCTACGTACCCGATAGAATCACTCGGATACGGTTGTCACACTAACCCTAATCTCTTCAGCCCGCTCTGAGTGACCTCTATCGTTGTTAGGTATGGTTTTACCATTCCGCATACCTAACTCTCGATCATCAACACTCTCACCCCTTGTAGAGATTCAACTGAGTTGAGCAGCTGCTAAACCAGGGTTGACAGATCAACTCTTTTGGTTGAGCGATCATTGTGTCTTTTACTCAACACAAGGTTCTTGTCCTTCCTTTTCACTTGAGGCTGCCAACCACATCCTCAACAACTGTGCCCAACGACACTACCACCTATCTGCTCAAGCCTCCACCCTAGAGTAAGGTTGTGAACAAAGACCATCTTGTGGTTTTCCACTGCTCACCCTTACCCTAGAACCAGTTTAACAATTCTACTGGTCAAAAGCCAAATCACTTAGTAGTACAAAATTTTGAGTGTACTAATCTACAATTATTTATATAGTAATTTAAATATTACTAAGGTTGTCAAAGTGTATATGGCATCAAATTAAACATGGCCTTTTTCGGTGGTAGGGCATAACTAATTAGCATGTTATTCTAAGCATTTATTTTAATCAGTTAACACTTCACAAATAATAATAATGCAAATACAGTAATTAAATAATTTAAATTTCATGGGATTCAATATGGTCAAAAACTTGTAACTTCCCTTGCTGGTCTGAAAATTCTACTAGCTCATATACTTCGCTACCCGATTTCGGTCCTTGCACCGTCGCTTCGAAGAAGTCAGAAGCTAGCGTAAACACACATAAAATAAAATAAGTCCAAGCTTGAATCTATTCAAGCTAAGAAAAACAAACTAATTAAAAAGGAGTAAAAGACAATAAAATTGAAATGGAAGGGTTTGAGTTTATTTGGAGCTCATTTTGTGTAATGGAGGCCAAAAATGTGTTTGCGGCATTGAAACAATCAAAATAGTGTATTTTTGAAAATTTTGGAATATTTTTGGATTTTTGGATTTTTCGGATGAACAATGTTGGGTTGGCCCACATGCACAGTGTGGCCCGGCCTCAATTTTTCACCGACTCAGCCGAATGGGCCGACCGGCCATGGCCCATGCCATGTGTGGCCGAGAGGCCCATCGCGTGGGCACACACACGCGTCTGATGGGTGACACGCAAACAGCACAGACAGCTCGATGCATTACATGCGAGCAGCCTAGATTAGACAGCAGTGACACGAGAGCGGCTAACATAAGACCACATCGCGCCCCGGGGTCGTCTTCAACCTCCTGCTGTTCTTCCTGGTGGGAAAGCAGAGGACCGACGGCTCAGGTGGAGCAGCGCCAGCAAGGCTCTCTAGTAAGAATGAGCAGCACGGTGGGAGACAGCTTGAGTTGGGGATTCCATTTTTGGGCTTTGGGAGGCGTGGAAATGGATGGTGGTCGTTGGCGGTAGAAGAGAAGGTTGTGGTTCCAACGATGACTCAAGGCCTTTCCGATGGTCTTTCGGCGAAATGGGATGTGGTTTGACCATCTACAGTGTACAAGGTTCACGGTAGAGGTGGTCGTTTGGGTTAGGGAATGCCCGTTTGAGTTGTCCATGAGAGAGGCTCTCCGGTCAGTGATAGCTTCCATCGCCAGAGCTCCCGGTGAACACTCACGCTCAAGTGAGATCATCAGCGTGTTCAGGGAGTAAAAGAGGTCATGTTAGCGAATACAATCGGAATGTAATCGACGCAGGAGAGAGTTTGCCATTAGGGCTTATCGGGCTTAGGGGAAGACGGTGGGGAGACTATGGTGAGCAAGAACTCGATTCGGTGGTTTTGCTGGATATTTGAGAGTGGCATGGAGCTTTCTGTGGAAGCAATTGAGCTTTAAAGGCAGCATGAGGTGGTGGGAGCAGTAGGTCAGTTCAGCGCGTCTCCTACGCGGGGATGGGGAGAGGCGATGAGGCTTTGCCAAGGCGCAGGGAGCAGGGGGAAGGTGGCACTAATACTCTGTGAGAGTTGGTGTGGAGGTAATAGCTGTGGTACGGAATGGGCGCACGCGACAAAGAAACGAGGCGGTGCACCGTGGCAGGAGAAGGCAAGCGCACGGGTAGCGGCGTGTGAAGCAAGGAGAGTAGGTGCTGGTGGCTGATGGGTGGGGCCTTGGCGTCAGCTTGGTGTGAACGCGCGGGAGGAGGCGGCCGCAATCCAGGGAAAAGCGGCGTGTGGAGGCAGCAGCACAGAGAGGCGGTGGGGAGGCAGCGACGCTTGGAGGCGCCAGCAAAGGGGAAAAGCGGAAAGACCAAAAAGGGTAAGTGGATTTTCAAGGAAGATTGCCAAATTGGGTAGGGTTTGGGAATTCAAGCAAAGTTCAAAAAGAATTCAAAATTTTGAATTTTTGAGGGTGTTTCAGGTATGCTTGTATATCCTGTCGCCATCGCCGCCACACTGCACACACTTCTATCCAAATATTCTTGGAAAAGGAAAGAACCATGGACGCTTGCAACAGGGCCACTGGCTGGAGTAGTTGCTTGCATGTTCTGGGTTTTTTGGATTTAAAGTTGGTTTATACTTGTATTGTCTATAATAACTAGTTTTTAAATATTGTGTTTTTCAAAGCAGGGTCAATAGAAAAATTGTAGTAAAAAGTATACTGAGTTCAGCTGTACCGGCCAAAATCGCATGCAACTATTTTCCTCTGCATACTGCCTCCATGAATAGTCAGAATTCAAATATTTAAGCCATAAATCATAAGCTATCAAATCAAAAGAACCCACCTCTCTCCCCTACCGGCCTCCCATTTGTGCCGCTGTGCGTGCCTCCTTGTGCCAAGGGAAAAGTAGCAATTAATCCTTAATCTACATATTAATTGCTAGTACTACCAGTTTCATTTTAGTAGACTCATGTTGCTTTTTTAGTCTTACAAAAAAATATTGCCTTTTTCGGAACTCACATTTTTATCCATATGAAAAAGGTGAAAAGACACCGTGTGTTTACGATGAGAGAGGTGATTCAATATTTTTCTTAAAGTGATTTATATAATTTTTAAAGCAGAACTGAATGATAGATAGTGATTACTTACCTCTTCGTATGCTTTAAGATTAGTGCCATTCTTATTAAAGTGAAAAGTATTAAAGCACTAATCTTACGACGATATGCTTTCAAACCCTGCCCGTTATATGGTTTCTGTACAAACCGGGGTTTTCCTTTAATCCAAAAGGAAAAGGGTGTGCTTTCAAACCCTGCCCGTTATATGGGCCCCGTTTGACACAGCTCTAGCTCCGAGATCTATGCTGGATCTGTAGTTTGTTGACTAAATTAAAGTGATTTAAATATTTTTATTTAATATATAATATAAATGAAATGAGTCATGTAAATGCACTTAACATGCCTGCAACTCTAGATCCAGGATTTCTTAGAGCTACAGATGACCAGCTCTAGGAAATCTACAGATTTCCCAGAGCTAGAGCTCTGCCAAACGGGGTCATGGTTTCTGTACAAACCAGGGTTTTCCTTTAATCCAAAAGGAAAAGGGTGAAAGAAGCATTTTTTTCTTGGAGCTAAAAATGCAGTTTTAGATTCCAGTTGACTCAGTTCCCCTGCTTGGACTAAAATAAGGTTGCATGCCATTAGCCAGCCGAATTAATCAACTAAACAGATTCTTTTCCAGATAATGATCTCCATTGTTCATGAACGAGCTAGCTTCTTCCGTCTTGGCTGGCTACCACGCAAGTTCCTTCCAAGTCATATAATTGCACGAGGAGCACGCGAAACACAGCACCAAAAATTCCATACCTCGAAGCATCGTTTCAACACGGTTCAAAAATTTCATGCGCTGGAATTAATTGTTTCTGGGCTATCACATCATGGAAACCGTAGCTGACGTGAGGCAACGCGAAGATCACCATATGATGTATAATGAGTATTTAATTTTATTGTGTAAATATTGTTGAAGTTTAAGCTTGTATTGGAGAGTTTATAATTTGCATAGTTGTGTTAGGTTTTAACTGGTCTAATCGACCTAGCAACGATAGTCAGACCGGTAGCTATGGAACGGTCTGACCGGCTATATGCCTTTTGAAAAATAGATACTAAATACTTGTGTAGGTGTATTTGATGATTTCTTTGCACTAGGTGTGTCACTTAATTTGGAGTTCTGAGCTGAAATTAGATAGAGTTTAATCAAAATTTCAAAAAGAGTGTTTTCTGATGCTCTTAAGCGGTTAGACTGGCTAAACCATGGCATGGTGCTAGCGGTCAAACCGGCGCCAGCGATTAGACCGATGCTAGCAGTCGGACCGGCAAGCGATTAGACCGGTGCTGGCAGTTGGACCGGCCTGGTATTGCCGGTCAGACTGGCTTTCGGTGAATTGGTGTTGAAATTATATATTTTGGTTTGAGGTTTGGTCCTAGGGTTAGTATTCATGTATGAGCATGGTTGTGTGTGCACAATATGGGTGTCAGTTGTTTTGTGTAGTGTGTTGCATGATGCATTGCTTTGACTAACGTAACTCAAGTACATGAAATTTGTGCTTGACATGGTTGATTGGTTTTTGGATGTGCAGGTGGCTTAGAGAATACTAGCAGTCAATGGCAATGGACTAGGACTAGGAGGGGGTGCCATGGTCTTAGTGGTCGCGTAAGTCTAGGAGAGGCTATGGGTCTGAAGTGGGAAGCACAGGGAAGACAAGGTTAGAGAGTGGCTCTAAACATTTATCCCTAAATATCAATAGATATCAATATTCGTTCAAGTCTTTCTCCTCTTTGCTCAAGTGTTGAAATATTGATTTGGTATTGTTTTTGGTGTTTCATTCTCTCCTCTTGATTTTGCTTTGTGCTAAGGACATGTAAGCGATGGAAATATCTTTTGGACACCTAATCATATCCATCTAGGCACCTTTCATAGCAAGTTGTGATTGCCCAGTTTTGATTCAAGAAAGGGTGATTTTGGGGGTTTTGATCTTAAGTACTTCTGGCTTGCGTGCTTATTGTTGTTAGGCCTGTTAGGTCATGTGGGACTAGATCCACGATCATCTTGACCATCTTTTACCCATGAGCAAGTCTTAAGTCAAATTCTTGTATTTTGCTCGATTTTAGTGCAAACTTCCTTCAAATGGAAAAGATCATAAATTTTCAACAATCTTCTTTATCTTTAATTGGAATAGGTTCTTGACATGTTAGAGAAGGTGCGTGATAAATTTTATGTGATTTAGAGCTATTATTCGAAAGTTATGCAAGTTTCTCTCTCTAGTTGTTGTGCTGATTTGTCGGGAGGTCAAACCACCGGGAGGAGGGGTAAGACCACCCTTACCTGGTCAAATTGCCCTTTACACTATGATCAGACTACCCAGGCATGTCCAAACTTATTTGGCTCAATTTTTCTTGGAGCTTTTCCTGTGGATACTTAATCTTTGATCTCTATAACTTCCACTACTACAGACAGTGTTACCACAGACGGTTCAAAACTGTCATCACAGATGGTTTATGAACCGTCTGCGTTTATGTGTTAGTGATAATAGCTAGTTATCAGAGACAGCTCCCACACTGTCTATGATAACTTATAACACAGACGGTTTTTCTGAAAAACCATCTGTGATATTTGACTATCACAGACAGTATTTTGTATTAACCGTTTGTGATATTCATTATATCACAAACAGTTAATAACAAAAACCGTCTAGGATTGTTGTATTATAGCGGGTACCAAAAATCGCGTCCTGTGTCGCTGGATTCCTTATGTCTCCCTCTCTGGGCAACGTAAGCGGTAAACGACTTACGTGATTCCAAAAAAGTTAGCCTCGGCCATTGCAAACGAAGAAAAGATTACAATAGATTTATGTATGGAGGAAGTGAGTTTACCTGTCAATTG
The DNA here is from genome assembly GCA_017311315.1 of Dendrocalamus latiflorus. Taxonomy (NCBI): domain Eukaryota; kingdom Viridiplantae; phylum Streptophyta; class Magnoliopsida; order Poales; family Poaceae; genus Dendrocalamus; species Dendrocalamus latiflorus. The sequence goes on along the minus strand of CM029618.1, from coordinate 7,969,934 downwards.
CTTTTTGCACACGAGTGAAGTCATGGTTGCTCATAAGTAGGGAATCAAGGTATATTACCTTGCTCCACTTTGATATAATCACCATCAGAATCCAGTGAGACCTAGTCATATGTGTTGCCACAGTGATTAATCCTAAGTTCATGTTGCGTATAAAGTACAAATGAAACTTGTGTAACAATTAGTGAAGAACTTACCCTTGGTTGAAGGGTACCGTGATATACTCCTTGTCACTGTGAGTAATCAATCCGCTCGTTATGTAATCTTTGATGAAGGATGCATTACCATTGATGGGTTACTCAGTGACAAAGTGTGGGTCGAGGAAACCCACCGGTTGTCGCCGTCGCCGGACTTGTTGAATTATGTATCTATACATAAGCAAAGAGTAATGACATTTATCGGTATGACATGAATGTAGAACTGCATTGTACATTACACTTACAGTGTCCAACATTGTAGAAGTAAGTTGTCGAGTTCGTCGAGGTTGAATAGTAAGAATAAGTCTTTGAATGTCACAACGAAGTAGCCTGAGTCGTAGAGAAAATGCGCCTCTGTGTATCTCGCAGTGAATCCACTGTGTTGGTTTAGCTTCATGTTGGGCCTCTGCATGTACCAGTTATGCAATGTATTGCAAACCAGTCCAAGCCTGGGTAATTGTGACTCTGGGACCAATGACACTCCGAGAATGAACTTCCATTGCTCGAGAGGTGGCTTAATCTTCTTCAGTTGGGTCTTAGCGCCTCACTTATGATACATTTTTAGCGTCGTCTCCATGGGAGCCGATGCAATAGGCTTCAGAACCAGAGCTAGAGGTGGAGCCACGGGAGCCAATGTGACAGGTCCAGGGTGATGTACCTCTTGGGCCACTGGATGTGAAGATCACAGCACAGACGAGTCGAGGGCGATATCCCTCTTAGGCTATTGGATGAATGTGTGGACGGTATCCCCTAATGTCATAATCTCTTCATTTGAAGGCTTCTCAAGAGAGACGGTCCTAAAAACATCATTAATCATATCCACCTGAATCTTCACAAAACCGGTCTCTAATTGGGCACCGTGCACCAGCGTCCCTGACAGCCATGGATATGCCATTCCCCGCCCAACGTCAATGGGAATGGAGCTGACAAGCCTGACTCTGAGGATGCAAGGTATGAGCTCCTACATAACGATACTTGATGAGCTAAGGCATCCAAAAGGTAGATCTATCTATGTAGCATTCTAAAAAGGTGCATTACCTGGATGTTGTCGATAGGTAAGCGGGCATCGCTATGTTCAGTAATTGGTGTGGATGCATAGCTACTCCGATGTTGAGGTGGACTGGGTACCGCATTAACGGGGGTGAGTTGCGATTGGTTGTGGACTTGTCTCAGTTCTTCTCTCAATGAATCTGTTGTGGACTTGTCTCAGTTCTTCTCTCAATGAATCTATCTCTCCTCGAAGTGAGGCAATCTTCTCTTGAAGTGAGGCAGATAGTTGTTCCTCAAGTTATGCATAAAGCTCCTGTTTTATTTGTTCGTTGTGATAGGCATTGGATCTCTTCTTACTCCTATATGTCTAGGAGTCATTTGGGAATCCGTGCCTCCAAGATACATAATCCCCCAGGCCTCGCATGCGACCTGGGTGCTCCTTATTTCCCAGGGCCTGTGATAGTATATCTCCCTTCTTGTATTCTTCAAAGGAGTCTTGGGAAGATTCGGTAGTCAATGATTGCTGCAAGAGGCAACATGTTATTTTCGAACCCATAAAGTTCAAGAGGTATTAACAACTATGTAGTTTAACTTATTTTACCAGGCGTTGGTACACTTTTTCATCTATGGGATTTTTGAAAGAGAAGACACCCAAAGACATGGTTGATGATCTTGCTCTGAACCAGTTTTGGGTGCGCTCATTTGCGATTCCGGCAAATGGTAGGGAGGCCTCCGATCGGATTGCGACCTCATCCTGCATCCTCCACTACGGGATTTTACCCGCATACCAAGTGGTGCCGAGTCTATGAGGGTGAGTGTTTTGTGACTAGATAGCCTTGTGCGTCGCACTTTATTGTTCAAATTCAGTCGTTGTCTTCATCTGCACAAAGGCCTCCCATCTTTCCGGGGACACGAAAGGATACCTCATGAAGGGCGTGAGATCCTGGGCCATGTACTACATGACAAGAGTACTATTGAAGTTCTTCCATGCTTTTCCCATCGCGAGGGGCGCTTTCCATTGCACGAGTCCATGTACTTCTGTTGGGATCTCGAACGAATTTGTTATTTCTACCCACAACTGATTTTTCTGATCTTTGCCAAATCTTTCTAACTTACTATGGTGATGGGGACTCGTTGCCTTCTAATTATCCCACAGGTAGTCCAAAATGCTATTGCTACTTTCTTCGGTTGCAGAAGGGCCCCATCTGGAGAGACCACCATGATGGTCATTTGGCCCTCTGGTCTTTTCAATACTCCTCGGTCACGCTTAGTTATCCCGATCTTCAGAGTGTGAGACCCAGATGACGACGACGATGACTGTGTGGATGTCATCTCTTTTATAAGAAAAAACTAACTGTAGTGAATTATGAGCATAAACAAATTAAGATCTATGAATCGAATTACACACACCAGTGTCTCAAGGACCCTTGGAACAATGACATGCCATTCTAAATAGATATTGTAGCTAACAAGTGAAGTATATATATCATGAAGTACTAAAGATCACAAAACAAAGATCTATGAATCAAATTACACACCAGTGTCTCAAGTTCATTGAACCTGACACACTGGAGTGTATAACTTGCTTCATGCCCTTTCAAGGTTTATGTGGCATATATTATTGCTACAAGGTCCCTTTGGAACAGTAACATGCCATTTAAAATAGATCTTGTAGCTAACAAGTGAAGCATATAGCATGAAGTACTAAAGGTCATAAAACAAATTAGCCAACTACAGAAGATCACAAAACAAATTAGCCAACTATTGAGACATACCACAAGATTAACAAATGATAGTAATAATAATAATTTAGAGCTTAAGCTTGAATATCCAATTTTAGTGAAGGCAACTATTTTAGTGAAGATTAACAAATTATGCTTCACTTCTTAGCTAACAAGTGAAGCATATATCCAATTGGTAGATCTTGTAGCTAACAAGTGAAGCATATATCCAATTGATAGATCTTGTAGCTAACAAGTGAAGCATATATCATGAAGTACTAAAGATCACAAAATAAATTAGCCAACTATTGAAATTAGATCTTGTAGCTAACAAGTGAAGCATATATATCATGAAGTACTATATATCATGAAGTATTAGACCAATATCATCATCGAGCTAATATTTGAACCCATTGTGGGATTTGGGTTTCGTACCATAGGGAGGAGAGGCGGCCGGCGTCGTGAGGGAGAGGCGGCCGGTGTTGGGAAGGAGAGGCAGCCAACATCGAGAGGGAGAGGCGGCCAGCGTCGGGAGGGAGAGGTGGCTGGCATCAGGAGGGAGAGGCGGCAGCGTGAGGGAGAGGTGGCTAGCGTCAGGAGGGAGAGGCAACCAGCGTCGGGAGGGAGAGGCGGACGGCGACGGAGGGAGAGGCGGTGTCGGGAGGGAGAGGCAACATCGTGCGTGAGTGAGCAATTAGATCTAGCAAAACCTAGTAGGGGCGGCAGAGACAGAGTGTGTGAGTGAGGACTCTGTGAGTAGAACCTATCCTTAGGGTATATTTATAGGGAAACTATCACAGATAGCTCTATTATGGAACCGTTTGTGATAATACTATCACAGACAGTTCTTTTATGGAACCGTCTATGATATGTTGAATATCATAGATAGTTCTATAAAAGAACCATCACAAACAATTTATTCTGATAAACTGCCTGTGTTGGTTCCCTATTCTTCATCTAGCCGCAAGAAATGCATGTCGTCCATGCAATATGAAAAATGCAAGAATAATCATAAATATAACTATTTCTTAGTTATTGAATCAATAACAATTATAACAAAATATAGTTCCATAATTACATGTCGAGTTTCCTAATTATGATTACATTACAACAATTTCCAAATAGGTGCTAGCTATGTGGGATCATTTATTACACTTGTCTATTTCCTTTTAAATAAAACCCTTCACAATGATTGACACGTATATAGCTTGCTTCACCACCTTGTTCTTCCTTGAGCCTGATGCCATCTCCGAATGGAGGCAATTCATCAAATTGATTGTACTCTTCCTCATCCATGACATTCTCAACTCCGACAATCCTTTTTTTTCCATGAAGAACTACATGGCACTTCTTATTTGCCGGGTTGGTTACATAAAATACTTGAACAACTTGCCTCGTGAGTACAAATGGTTCATCTTCGTATCCTATACATTTGAGGTCTATGGTAGTGACGCCATACTTATCAACCTTTACACCCCGTGGGAGTAGGACCTAACGGCACCGAAATAGAGGAATCTTGAAAATCACGTAGTCAAACTCCCAAATCTCCTCTACAAGCCCGTAGTACAAGCTTAGGCCAGCTGTACTGATGTGTGCATCAAAGGCATCTATGTAGACACCTGAGTTTTGCACTATACTCTTTCTATCCTAATATATTGTATAAAATGTGTAGCCATTAATGTCATATCTTTGCCATGTCACAATTGTAAATTTTGGCCATTTTACCAACCATTGTAGTGTTTCACTTGACGACCTCCCTATCAATCACATCTTCAACCATTCATTGAACTAACGGTTGTATTGTCTCTTGATGTAGCATGTCCTTGTGCTCTTCAATATACGGGGTCACTTCAGTCATGTGTTGTAAAACCGTGAAATGGGCTTGAGCATACGTATCTCGATCCAGAGTTATTGCTTTCCTTCTGATACCCTCTAGCCTCCCCTCGTGATGAGATAGAGGTACACCTATCGGTTCGACCTGAGCCATGTTGCCGATGTAGAATTCAATGACCTCTTCGGTTGTATAATCTTCGATGATGCTACTCTCCGGTCGAGATTGATTGCGTACATAGGACTTGAGAATTCCCATGTACCTCTCGAACGAGTACATATGACGTAGAAACATGGGGCCGCATATCTTTATCTTTTTCACAAGTTGGACAATGAGATAGACTATGATATCAAAAAATGATGAAGGAAAATATATCTCTAGATGACATAGAGTCGTCACCACCTCGATCTGTAGGGCATCTAGTCTATCGGAATCGATAACCTTCTGAGCAATTGCATTAAAGAAATAACATAGCTCTATGATTGTCACTCGAACCTTGTTTGGTAAAATACTTCTAATTGCAACAGGTAGCATTTGTGTCATTAGCACATGACAGTCATGAGACTTCATGCCAATTAATTTCAAATGTTCCATGGAAACAAGTTTCTTCATGCTAGTGGAGTGACCGAATGGAACTTTCACACCATGCAAGCACTGACACAGTTGAATTCTCTTGGACTTAGACAAAGTGTAGTAACATGGGGAAGGTACGTCCAGCCTTTATCAGTCTCTATCAATGCTAACTCGGTCCTGATGTTCATAGCGACCAAGTCACGCCTTGCGTTGACACCATCCTTTGTTTTGTCAGGAATGTTTAGTAAGAGACCAATCAAACTGTCACACACATTTTTCTCTACGTGCATGACATCGATGCAATTACAAAATTCTAAGTGCTCCTAGTAAGTCAAGTTCCAAAATATTGACCTCTTCGTCCTCATATTCTTCGACAAGTCCTCAATTTATGTCCCTTTCCAAGCACAACGTTGATATTCTTAGCCATATCATAGACCTCTTTCTCGATAAAAGGCCTTGGTACTGAGTCATCCTCTTTTTTCTTATCAAATTGCTTCTTTATCTTGCGGTATGAGTGATATTTTGGAAGAAACCTATGGTGACGCATGTACACAGTTTTGCGCAAGTTGTTCAACCATACACTCTCGGTATAATCTAAGCAGTGCGGACATGCTTTGGCTCCTTTTGTACTCAACCCTGACAGGTTACCAAGGGCAAGAAAATCATTAATGGTGTAGAACAACATGGCACAGAGTGAAGTTCTCTCATTTGTCCGTATCCCATACATGTGCCCATTCGTTCCACAGTATTGCAAGATCTTTCACCAATGGTGCTAGGTATACATCAATACGTTCTCAGGTTGCTTCAGCCCTTGGATAAGTAGTTACATCAAAATATACTTTCGCTTCATACACAGCCAAGAGGGAAGGCTGTACATGCACAGAGTCACGGGCCAGGTGGCTATGTCGGCTGCTCACGTTACCAAAAGGATTCATTCTATCTGTACTCAACCCAAATCTTATATTCCTCGGTTCCACACCGAAGTCTACAAACATCCTATCGATTTTCCTCCACTGGGAAGAATCAACAGTGTGTCTTATCATTCCGTCTTTCTTACGCTGCTCCAAGTGCCAACGCACCAATCTTGCATCCTTGTGGTTTGCAAATAAACGCTTCAAACGGGGAATTACAGGAACATATCACAATACCTTAGCAAGAGATCTTTACTTCACCTCGATGCCCTTCCCATCATAGGAGTCATTTTTACACTTGTATCGGGATGCTTTGCACACCGGACAAACATGTAAGCTAGCATACTCATTACGGTGGAGGATACAATCATTCGGAAATGTATGTATTCTTTCTACTTCCATTCCCAATGGACAAAGAATTTTCTTGGCTTGGTAGGTGGTTCTCGACAACACATTTTCCTTTGGAAGCATGTCCACTAAGAGACCTAACAATGCCATGAAACTCTTGTCGGACCAACCATTGCTTACCTTCAATTTTACCAGTTCTAGAACAGATGACAACCTCGTGTATTGCAGCTTGCAGCCCGGGAGCAAAGGTTTCTCTGAGTCCTCCATCAAGCTCTCGAATTTACCAAACTCTCTCTCACTATAGTTCCCTTCTGCATCACGTAGCATCTAATCCAGATTGTCATCCTGCGACCTATCCTCATCGAAAGCACAGTCTACAACCGGTATATCATTGTCTTCCTCGACGATGTCATAATTACCTTCTTGTGTAATCTTCTCTTCACCGTGACTGGTCCAAAATTTGTACCCCTTTTTGAAACCCCTTCGAATCAAGTGAACTTCGATCTGCACTGATTTCCTAAACATCTTTAGATTATCACAATCAATGCATGGACAGTACATATATTCCATCCCCTTCTTCAACATATCCAGCTTGGCCGCTCTTCTAAAAATAGACACACCATTAATGTGCTATTCACTCACACGGTTCTCAACGTACATCCAACTTCGGTCCATCTATGTTACACATGTAACAAATAGCTGTCAAATTGGATTATTAGCACTACTATAGCAAATCAGACTAGCTACTTAATTACACATATCTATATTAGGTAGCCAGCGAGCTAGCCACATATTCATGACACAATAATATTAAGCAAGAATATATTGAAGTAAACTATGAGTACTTACCCATTCTGAAATTGAGTAAAATACCATTATCTTTCTAAACCTAGCTAGCTAGATCTAAACAAAAACCTAGCTATCATCTCTTTCAATTACAAGGCATATAAGTTATTAGAAGCAATTGAGTACTAACCTCTTATCACCAAGAATACGTATATAGATCTGCAAGCAATATGTTTTCACCAAACTCCCCAAAGCCTGCCGCCTCGCTCCACCAATGTAGCGTAATGAAGACAAATCTATGTCGAGACCACGTACGCCCACTATTTAATAACGCAGATTATCCTAGACGGTTCCAACCACAAACTATCTGTGATACGACATTATCATAGATAGTTCATATTAATAACCATTTGTGATAATTCATATACGGTTATTCATACAAACCGTCTGTGATGTCTACAATATCACAGGCGGTTTGTTATAAGGACCATCTGTGATGTCCACTATATCAGAAACAATTTTTTATATAAACCGTCTATGATGTCCACAACTTTCACAGACGGTTATTAACACAAACCATTTGTGATGTCTCAATTATCACAGACGTGTTAATAACCATATGTGAAAGTTCATGGACAGTTATTAACATGAACCATCTGTGATGTCTCAATTATCACAAACGGTTATTAGTATAAACCGTCTGTGATAGTTTAAGCACAAACAGTTCCGTATGAACCGTCTGTGATGTAGCCATCAAGTATAGCCTATTTTGTAGTTGTGTTCATAAACTTGAGCTTGGATTTCACTTTGAGAAAAGATTTTCAAAAGACGTTTGATAGTGTTGGCTCCTATTCACCCTATCTAGTCATCATTTTCAATCCTACAGTAATCGATCACATACAGATGATTTAATTCCATTAGGCATGAATGAGTTGTATTTGCAAGACACTCGTCAACTTAGGAGAAAATGGCACGGACCACAACCTATACACTAGTAGTACAAAATTTTCCTTTTTGAGAGGATACAAGCTAGACACACAAATACAACTCACACCTCATTCATACCACCACATGCACACACATGTGTGCGTGTCCCCTAACACACGTTTGGGAATTTTTTACGAAGGCATCGTTTGATGAGTTTTTTACAAATATATTAAGTCAAAACAAATACAGAGGGGTATGTTTAGGAAGGAAACTTCAATACGTATACGTGCTATGCAAGATTCAAAATTTTTAAGTCCGGGTCATGAAACGGCAAGCGACCTGGTCCTCAAGCTGTCAGCGCATGGTCAATGCGTTGCGCCTCATATGGCTGCAAGTCCCTAGCTGACCATGAAGCATACGCGCCAAGATCATCCCGAGTTCGTGGGTCTTCAACCACGGTTGTGTTGACCACGTGTTTCAACCACGTTGTGATGTTGTGTCGACCAAGCTCTCTGACCACACCATGTTGACCATGATGTTACAACTACTTTATTATGACCACGGCTGGTCAACCACATTGCGTCGGCCACAGATGCTCGACCATGGTTGCACGACCACGGCTTGTCGACCACGTTGATTTTTACTGCAACTCTTGTTGTATTGTTTAACACAGAGCTGGAACTTGGTGACAAGACGGAGGAGAGCAACGTCGTGAAGAAGCTTCTCTACACTGTCCCAAACAAGTACTTGTAGATTATCTCAACCATTGAGCAATTTGAGAACTTGAAGACAATGACAGTGGAAGATGCGATTGGCTGCCTCAAGGTGTTTGAGGAGCGTCTATGCGTTCCAGGTGGTGACAACGACGACAAACATCTTATCCTCATGCGGGCCAAGTGAGAGGCCCGATCTTTGAAGCGCGAAGGTGGCGCTTCTGATAGTAATGGTGGCCAAAGCCGTAGGAATCGTAAATTTGACTAGGCTAAAATGAGATGCTACAATTGCAATGACTATGGAAATTTTACTTTCGAATGCCCCAAGGAGAAGGAGGAGCATATGCTTCTCATCGAGGCAGATGCTGACAATGAACCGGTACTGTTGTGAAGCCATCTTGATTAGAGGGAGATTGTTAGGAATAATCAAGATTGTTTTGCATGATATCTTTATGTATATGGCATATTTAGATTTTTAGGAAAGTGTGTTTTGTATTCAAACAGGTATGGAATCCCTTCCGGATACATAGTCTGTCATAAGTTGCTCTCTATAAAAGGGCAACCCTGTAATCATTTTTTGAGGTGAACAAGAGAAAAGAGAAAAGCAATGCAAGTTGTGTTCGCGTTGACAAAAATTCTCTCCATGTATTTATATTTGTTTGTCTTCCTTGTGTAGTGTGCATCCACAAGAAAATGTGCGTGTAGAATGCTGGTGTTAGGTTCCAACATTTTGTATCAGATCCATGCTGAGGACAAGGTCGGTGTCACCATTGAGCTACACCATTGTTGCCGGTGGTGATTTGTCGATGGTGCCAGGAAGAGAAAGCAGTATCTCTTTTCAATACCCTATACTAAACAAGAGCAACTATGGTGCGTGGGCAATCAAGATGAAGGTATTCATGAAGGCCCAAGGCATTTGGAAAGCTGTAGTGGCTGACAACGTTGATGAGCGCAAATATTAGATGGCCCTTGCAGCCATCTTCCAAGGTGTCCTGGAGGAGGCGCTTATCCTACTCACCGAAAAAGAGATAGTGAAAGCTGTGTGGAACACACTCAAGAAGATATATGACGGTACCGACCGCATCAAGGAGGCGCACCTGCTGGCCCTTAAGAGTGAGTTTAAGGGTTTGTGCATGAAGGAAACAGAGTTGGTGGATGACTTCGCCGTAAGATTGATGACTCTCGTCAATCAGATTCATGGTCTTGGTGACAAGATGGAGGAGAGCTATGTCGTAAAGAAGCTTCTCCACGCTGTCTTGAGCAAGTACCTGTAGATTGTCTCAACCATTGAGCAATTTGGAATTTGAAGACAACGGTGGAAGATGTGATCCGGCTGCCTCAAGGCATTTGAGGAGCGTCTACGCGTTTTGGGTGACAACGACGATGACGAGCATCTCCTCACATGGACCAAGTGGGAGACGCGATTGTCAAAGCGCGAAGGTGGCGGTTCTGATGGCAATGGTGGCCGAAGCCGTAGGAATCACAAATTCGACATGGCTAAAGTGAGATGCTACAATTGCAACGACTATTGATATTTTGCTTCTGAATGCCACAAGGAGTAGATGCTTCTCATCGAGGAGGATGTCGACGACAAACCAGAACTGTTGTAAAGCCATTTTGATTAGGGGGAGATTGTTATGAATAATTAAGATTGTTTTGCATGATATCTTTATGTATATGGCTTATTTAGATTTTTGGGAAAGTGTGCTTCGTATTTAGACAAGTTTAGAATTCCTTCCAGATACATGGAGTTTTTGTCATCGGTTGCTCTCTATAAAAGGACACCGCAGTAATCAATATTTTGAGGCAAACAAGAGAAAAGAGGGAAGCAATGCAAGTCGAGTTCGCATTAGCAAAAAATATCTTCGTGTCTTTGTGTTTATTTGTTATTCCCATATAGTGTGCATCCATGAGTAAATATACGTGTGGGATCTTGGTGTTAGGTTCCAACACGGACAGCCGAATTGTCTTGAGTGCATGAGTGCACTGAAACACTGAATGCACAGCATACGTTCTCTATATATATATACACAGGGACAGGAGATGTACGTGAGAACGAAAGCCTAAGCGTGCTAACCAGAGGGAAAGCACGTTGTGTCGCGATTGAGTCGTCTACGGGAAAACATACGCCCCCACGGATCACCTGAAGCTAAGCTAGGCGAAGCACGCCGGCCGCTGAGGTCCATGTCAAGTTGAGACGATTCGGCACCATGACCCGGTTAACGTTGCCCCTGCCTACCACTAAGACGCTAAGCGCCTAGCGAGGCGAATTATTGGACATACAATGCAATAATACAGATGGTGAATCACTGAATCGCCTTATCCATCGATCGTCTCCGAACGCGACAGCGACTGCAGCACTCAAATTCCAAGTCTCTTCTTCACATTGTGTGATACTCTTTTTTTTTCGTCCTTCTAATTAAGCTTTCACAAGATACTGGTCATCACAAAAGTTAAAAGTATAAGTTGACAAGCTAGCATAGGTCAACGTTGCCTAACAGCTTTCACATCAAATTGAATCATATCAAATTGAATTACGTCTGTTGGGTATGTTGACTCTATCTTGCTAAAACTTAGAGAGATATGCTATAAAAATTTCTAGATAAATCTTAATTAGACTAGAATTCTTATTTCTCTTTGAGTATGATTAATACTTAACTTTGGAGTAGGACTATATAAAGTCATGAGATATGGTCATAAAGAAACCAACCCATCCAAAGCAAGAAGCGTACGAAAGGATTAGAGACTATGTTATTCTTTAGTACCAAATTTTTATATAAGACGAGGATTCAAAGCTCTTGAAAGGTTTGAAAGGGTTGTAAGACAACAATAATCTTTGGGAGTGTCTATACAACATTCGACTATTTTTGAAGACAAAAACAATCAGATTTTGAGCCGTTAGATAGAGATCCAACGCTATAGATCATTTTTTTTGAGGGGGTTATTTTTTTAGGGGGGCTTGTATGAGAAGATCCGTTGGATGGAGATCTAACATCTCAGATCAATCTGACTGTTTTTTAGGACAAAAACAGTCGAATATTGTATAGACATTCCTATAATCTTTTATACTCTTTTCAGGTTATGCTTAAAGAATTTGTAGTCGGCTTCTCCCACTCTTTCTCTCTCATTGTGATTATTTTATTGTCGTTATTTCAGTTCTCTCTATGAAATTTATGCTCATGCTATATCTCGCAACTCTAATTTGATCGAAGCATGCTATGGACGCCGATCCATCCGGCTCATGTCAACATTGTTGCTCATTACATCTTGCACAACGTACCTAGGAATGATCCGTGATTTGATATGCACTTCGAAAGTTTTTGACAGGCCGTATACATATAGTGGCCTAAAACTCTCAAGGTTTTACAACCACAAAAACTACGGTAATTGCGTGGCCAAGGGCCCAACTTTGGACAGCCATCAGAATATAATTGTACAGAAGTTTGTACGCAACTACAGTGGCAAAAAAACTTAATGGCTGAGCCGGCACGACCGGGTACACCTGCACAAGAGCTAGCCTACCATGTAATGCATTTGGACGAAGAAAAGTAAGCCATGGCGAGTGGGTGGCAACAACAGTGCTCCTGTGGCAGGCAAACTCTGAATGTGAAGCCAGGAGAGCCCAACTACAACTGCCAAGTGATGGGAGGTAATCGTTTTCGAGTTCGGTTGGATTTGAACCCTTTTTTTTTCCACCAAGTATTTTCGAGTTCGGTTAGATTTGAACCCTAGTCTTGTTCCATATAGTGTCCTCGGGTTCGGTTGGATTTGAACCCTAGTCTAGTTCATCTGGATATTATCTGGCAAGGGTCACAAGTCTATGTAGAATTCATCCGCGGAATACCTAATAAATCTGTCTAGGTATATAGGGATTTATTTCTTCGGTTTAAAAGAATTTTTGACACAATTAGGTAACGTTTTTAGAAAAGGGGACAAAAACCACTGAAACTGACATCAATCAGAAACCAGATTTCTAACCTGGACTGAAAATTGTAGATACTATCGTACTAGTGCACGTTAGTCTAAGAATATTCAACCCACTTTGCCCCATATTGGAGCCGCACAAGTCTGTCCACTACTAGAAATACCAATCTGAATTGAAAATGTCTAGATAGCACCAATGCGTTCGCTTTGCCGGTAATTAGAGGGGACCATCTTGTTAAGCCACGGTAGCATTAGCTTCATTTTTTTTCCTCTGAAAAATGCAGTGCTTTACGTAGTATATAACAAATGGGAAAAGCTGAAACAAAAAACGAATTTAATTTCTTAGAAAATTTTCCGCATTTGTCATGTTGGAGTATTGATAAATATTACGAAGAAACAACTGATGTTAGTACAATATCAGCTATATTCCCACTTGGGTTTCACAAGGTTTTGTTAATTCCTGTTTATATTGGCTTTTGGTTTTGGTTTTTGGCTTTAGTTTATAAATAGTAACAGCTTAAGGAGAAGCTTGTAGAGAGAGACACTCGTGTGCGATTGTAGACGGTAAAAATAAAGTCACTACAATGTGTACTATAATCGATTAGTAATCATACCTTGAAAAAACACTCCGTTTAAATGATAAGTACTATAAAAAACTATTTATTATAGAAAACAGCTTTTAGAAGCTAATACAAACAGGGTCTAAAAGTTTATGGAGAGCTAGCTAGTAGTAGAATCTCCATAAAGAAGTTGACCAATAAAATTTCAGGAGGCCGGTACTATGCCGACAAGATAAATTATAGGTCCAAGTCAAACAATGCAAAAATAGTGGTTCATGCGAAGCTGTATATACTCATCGCAAAATTTTTGACTGGTAGCACTGAAGAATAATACAAAACTTATTCAATTTGGCCTCAATCATTTGTCATTTCACCTAGAAACCTTTAACGTAGTAGTTCTATAATTCTACCAATCTTTCAATTTGGCCTCAATCATTTGTCATTTCACACTGAAACCTTTAACGTAGTAGTTCTATAATTCTACCAATCCTTCAATTTGGCCTCAATCAGAAACCTTTAACGTAGTAGTTCTATAATTCTGCCAATCTTTTAAATGGATGGGACAATAAAAGAGACTGATCCTTAGTCCTTGTCAGGATTCTATTTCAAGTAATTAGCGGAAACCAGACGATTGCTGTCAAAATCTGAGCCTTAGTTGAGTGTATGACACAATTCTAGATACCAACATTTTTAACAAAAAACTAAACAAGCTATTTGTCAAAATAATGAAGCTAGATCCATCTACATGCGTCTCTCATAGTCATCAGTCCGTTGTGTCGAAAATGGAAGAGAAAGAAAAAGAAAGATTGCACCCCTTTGTGGTGGTGTCATGCTACTTCATCTTCTTAGGGGGAACTGTCTTTTCCCTTTCAAGGGAACAAGTCAAAATTAAACTACTTTATATAAACATGTGAATTCCCGAAAGTCAGTGCGTTTTATATGTTGCGCCGGACTTCCACGCTTGCTTTGCTTCCGGACAAAGGGAAAAAAACTTGCACTTGTTCCTCCAACTCCCACAATAAAAAAAAATAATATTGTTTTCACACTCTTTAATTACTAGTGTGAACACACCTTATAGTGGCTAGCTGAACTCATCCGCATGTTCTTATCAACCAGTACTTCAAGTATAGAGGAGAAAAAAAATATCGTCTCATCAATTTAGAATTGCACCGATGATATTTACATGTTTGTCTTCCATTACTTGGACAGTTATTGCACACATGATTGATTCACTAGTTGGCTACCACTGTTGTAGGACATATGTCGGCAATCAAAAATAGGGTGAATGATTATTCAAACGTTTTCTATAGTAGTATTCAAAATATTTACTAAAATGACTATAAAAGTCACCAAGTTCAAAGTGCACCAACTATACTTTACAAAACAAGGATAAAGATCGAAGCCAACAAAATTAGCAGCCTTCGACACAAGGCCGGTCAGACCATAATAGAAGGGCTAGTCTAACCGTAGGGCTAACTGCGGTCTGACCGCTGGGGCCCTATTTCTAGACTCAAAAGCCTCTCAAGACAAAACTTACATATTAAAAACTCACTCAATTCTCATACAAATATTTTCAAGTTTTGTATGAGACTTGTTTAAGGCATTATGAATCTAAACCGATTAAGAATTTAAAGGTTTTTGAGCTCAGGTTCATTGAAATGAAAAGAATCGAATGTGTCACAAGAATACCAAAAACCCTAAAACTCAAATTACTTCTTGCTCACGGGGGTCTAAGACATGATGCCTTCTATATCTATTTTCAAATATCCTAGCAAGGTAATTTAGGGCCTGTTTGTTTCAGCTGTAGATTCTGAGAAGTAGCTGGTGAGTATCCAGCTAGTCAGAATCTGGAGAAGTTGGATAACCCCAGTTTCTGGCTACTAGTTCATTTTCTAGATTCTGTAGCTTCTGGATACTTAGAATTTGGATGAAAATCTGGACTGTTTGGGGGAGCTGCAGATTCTGGGAGTAGCTGCAGCTGCCAGAAGCTGAAACAAACAGGCCCTTAAGCAAGAGTTCGAGTAACTTCCATGAACACAAAATCATAAATCTAACTCAAAAACAAGTAAAAATGAGTAAGAATGTGAACAAGAATATGATTGAGGCAAAACTTTGATCTATTTCCAGCAGAGAATGAAGTTTACACGATCATGGATGATTACAAGGTGCAGCCACATCACCACTCTTTTCTCTCTCAAGTTCTCGCTCTCACAACCATGCAGGAGACAATGTGGTAGAACAAAAACCTAAACACTAGAATCCTTGGCTCTACCACCTCCTCTCTTAATAACCAATAACAACCCTAATGGATCCAACCCATTAAACTTACCGGGGAAACCCGTCAACCCTACTAACATGGGTTTCACACACTAATGCATGCCTCTCAAAGTGTTTTCAAGACTCAATCCGCTAACTCTTTTCTGATTGATCCACTTGTTAGTTCCAGCTCTCATTGACCTAAACCACTTCTTCTTTGTGCCTCTACACGTCGTAGTTTTGATCAAAGCATCAATCCAGTATTTGGCCAACTACCAAAATACTCTCGACGAAGCTTCTGGACAAATTCCCTTGACTCCGATTTCACATTCACCTCAAAGTATCTCCACATGCTTTGACATGCAGCCTGTAGTGCCTAATGACTAACCGTCATGTCTTCACGCATTCGGTCTCCCCTGAATTGTCACTACGTGCATTAGCCACGTCACTTAGTGTACCACATGCACCAACTTGCATCGTTATGATCCTTGTTTCCTCTGTACTTTCCACTTGAGCCATGTAGTCTCACCTGGACTTACATGACCGTTCGAACCTTAGCTCCCCCCCCCCACCTAGTCTAGGTCCATTGCCTCCAGCTGCTAACATTCTTCAAGCAACCTGCACATCTAAAGACCAAGCAACCATCTTGAGCACAAGTTCCATTCAATTGACTGATGTTAGTCAAAGCCATGCATCATGCAACTCAACATAACCAACCAACGACACACATGCCATGAACACACTCATCCAACTCAAAACTCATTTTCACTGTTCTTTGGTCGCACCCACCGGTCTGACCGTACTTCCCATGCCGGTCAAACCAACAACCACTGGCCAGTCTGACCGCTTAACAAAACCAGAAAACATACTCTCTGAAATTTTGGTTAAACTCTATCTAGTTTTAGTTCCAGTTTCCATTTCTAGAGGCATGAAGTGCAATCTCATTCCCAAACAAATCTACACAAGTGTTGGTATTTAATTTCCCAAAAGTCCAAGGCCAGTCTGACCATTCTCTCCACGGCGGTCAGACCATCAGCCATCTACTGGTCAAACCACCAACCATCTATCGGTCAGACTATTGACCCCATGGCAGTCAAACCGCTACCCTGACAGCACAAACTAAAATATGAATTTTCTAAAAATTTTGCAAAATCCAAATTCAACTCAACCAAAGTGCCATTATTCATCAAAAATATATTCTACACCTTCACATGGTCTCTCAATCTTCTCCTTAATGAACATATTAGCAATTCTCCCAAAAATAAAAAGTTGAGTTGGTTTTAGAAATTAGTAGAGAATTTTGCAAAAGAGAACTCAACTTAGCTCAAGAAGTGAATAGAAATCGAAAATGGCCAAGTGAGCTAAAAAATAAAACGAAGAAACTAGAAAGAGTAAGTTTTTAACATATGCACTCCAAAACCATTTAAACTTGGGAAATTAACACTTTAGGTCCATATGAAAATTGTTCATTATGACCTTGTCATGGTGAGAAGAAGTTAAGCAAATCAAGAATTTGCTATAAATCTCAAGAGACCAAAACTCCCTCATTTTCTCCCCCTTAGCCCAATTCATGGTTTTTACCATAATTTCTCCCCCTTCGATAATAAATTCACCAAGTTGTCACTACTAATGACCCTAAGAGCTCCTGGAAGATCAACTGACAATCTAAGGGCTAACTCTTTAAAATGGCTAAGTGCCTCATCTTTAGATGCTAGGAAGTAACTCCAAGAGTATCTAAAGTAATCATCAATAATGACTAGTACATACCACTTCCCTTCTCCTGTTGAACTCTAGGACCTACAGTGTCCATATGCAAGAGTTGTCCTAGACCATCTGTCATGACCATGGTAAGAGGTGGATGTGAAGCAGCAACCATCTTATCGTGCCTACAAGGAGAGTAAACTATGTTCTTCCCACCCTTGAGCTTAGGTAATCCCCTCATCAGATCCATGCTACTGACCCAAGTCAAGTGATCAAAACCAATGTGTTCAAGCCTACGCTGCCAGAAAACAATGTCTCTAGACTCTAAAGCAACAAGACACTAAGCCCAGCAGAGAAAGACTCGAAAAAATTAGCACTAAAAAATCTCTCAAGATGAGAAATTCCAAAGACTAGATCCCCAGACTAATCTAGAACTCTGCAAGCACTCCTAAAGCTCACTTCTAGACCATCATCAATTAATTGCAAGACCGAAAGCAAATTGTACTTGAGCTTACTTACCACGGATACTTCTAGACCATCATCAATTAGGTGGATTTTTCTTGGCATACTCTAAGGTATTGAAATCTAGACCTCTATTCTTGACACTCAACTTAGAATGGTCTAGGATCATGTTGAGGTTCTTTTTGACACTAGAGAATCGCTATAAGGTTTTCTTAAGGTAGTCATTTTTCTTAGCTACAATGACACATGAACTACGCACACTTTCCTTTACCACTCTAGCATATCTCTCCTTATGAACAGCTACCTCAAGTCTAAGAGACTCATAAAAGACACATGATGCAATCTTAATTTTTCTAAGCCGCCGATTAAACTTGACTCTAAATGACTCATGCATACTGATGAGTATTAGATAATCCATTAAAGAGCCACTTTAATGCGTAATCAAAGCCCTAAGACCAGTGTTATAATGGCTTATGCTATAACACATCTTAACCAGCCACTACTCGAAAGCTCTATAACCCGACATATGGGCCTCCCTTTGAACGATGTCTTGTGTGGTTAAGTCATAGAACATTTGTGCTTCTATTCCCTTCAACTGCACCATGTGCAGCCTTGTGTCTCTGATAACAACCACCTTGCGGTTATTTACTAAATTTTTTTGTCGGTGACAGTAACCTGTCAACGATTATTGATCAAGCTTCTCTCACTGACAATAATGGATTGCTTAGGTGGATGGATGGAATCAACAAGGCACTAATTCACGAAGGCAACTGACACCCCTTCAGCTCTACTTAAGCCCTACTTGTAGGAAAGGGAGAGGGAGAGAAAGAAAAAACAAAGGAGAACAACAATAGCAAGATCATTCTGTATTAGTGCAAATAGCTTTTTCCCCTGTAATCGCTCATTAAGAGCAAGTTGTAATCTCATTATAGCAATAAAGACCATCCCATTTCCCCTGTTCATCCTTCTGTGAGGCCTGGATTTCCCTACTAATCGTGAGATCGATGATTCGATCATTGACAACTAGCGACGACTATGGGGAAGAAGAACCAAGCCTCTCAAGATTCTAATCGTCATCATCATCCTTCCCTAGTCTCATCGACATCGCCTATGAGATCATGGTAGGGACTTGGGATGAGAAAAATTAGATCGACTTGGCATACTACACCAACCTTGACATGGATGCATGCCTCTGTGACATGGAATATGATGCCTTCTCGTCATCCTCCTCCATCCCAGCGTCATAGCCGTTGCACCCAGCAAGGTATTGGATGGAAGAAAGCATGCTACCCTTGTCATTAACTCTTGTCGAGGAATCAGGCATCCCAACCTTATCAAAGTGCCCTGGCACCATGACAAGTCTAATGCACTCGACTGGTAAACATGGCCCTGAAAACGCACTACCGCTATCCGAGGGTCAGAGTACTCTTAATCTAGTCATGGACAACCGCTATTCACCAGCGGCTCCTACGTATTTCAGGAGCCGACTGACACTTAGTCACGTGTCAATGAAGCTACTCCCGACAAAGAGCTAAGCGAAGCTGATAATACTCACCACTTGATCAGCAATTCGCCATATCAGGTTGTCTCAACTTGATTGTAGAATTTTGGGCTTAGAGACAATAAAAGATTTATATGCTTCCGATGATGAATTAAAAGATTCCCTATCCAATTGTAAAGATGGTAAAAGTTAGAACAAATTTGTTTTTGATGATGGTTTCTTATTTAAAGCTAACAAACTATGCATTCCAGCTAGCTCCATTCGTCTTTTGTTGTTACAGGAGGCACATGAAGGGGGATTAATGGGACACTTTGATGTCAAAAAAATAGAGGACATCCTTACTGAACACTTCTATTGGCCAAAGATAAGGCATGACATCGAGCGCTATGTTTCACAATGCACTACATGTCAAAAAGCTAAGTCACGACTGAATCCACATGACTTATACATGTCTCTTCCCATTCCTAGTGTTCCTTGGGAGGATATTTCTATGGATTTTATTTTAGGATTGCCTAGAACAAAGATGGGGAGGGATAGTATTTTTGTTGTAGCGGATAGGTTTTCTAAGATGGCACATTTTATTCCTTGTAATAAGAGCGATGATGATATACATGTTGCTGATTTATTTTTCAGGGAGATAGTTCGACTACATGGTGTGCCAAAAACAATTGTTTCAAATTGTGATGCGAAGTTTTTGAGTCACTTTTGGAGGACGCTTTAGGGAAAACTTGGGACGATGCTGCTGTTTCCAACTAGTTGTCATCTCCAAACTGATGGACAAACTGAGGTCATCAACCATACATTGTCAACAATGTTGAGGGCCATTTTGAAGAAGAACTTGAAGATATGGGAATAATGTCTACCTCATGTGGAGTTTGCCTACAATCTCTTGCTATATTCAACCACAAAAACGAGCCCTTTTCAGGTAGTATATGGATATAACCCTCGCGCTCCAATTGATTTGTTACCTCTACCATTTTCGGAGAGGGTAAATTTAGATGCTAAAAAACATGTTGAATTTGTTCTTAAGTTGCATGAACCATTAAAGAAAATATAGAGTGTATGAATGAGAAATATTGGGTTGCTGGTTGTAAAGATAGAAAGGAAATAATTTTTGAACCTGGTGATCTTGTGTGGCTACATTTCAGAAAAGATAAATTTCCAGAATTGAGAAAGTCTAAGTTGATGCCTAGAGTAGATGGTCCTTTTAAGATTGTTGAGAAGATTAATGATAATGCATACAAGCTTGAGTTGCCTGCAAAGTTTAGGGTTAGTCCCACATTTAACATTGCAGATTTGAAGCCATACCTATGAGAAGAAGATGAACTTGAGTCGAGGACGACTTCGATTCAAGAGAGGGAGGATGATGAGGACATCACTTCCTTGGATACACACAACACTCATCCACAAGATGATAGGCAAGGAACTATGACGAGGGCACGCACATGCCAATTGAATTATCATGTGCACGCCAGTTGAATTATTAGATGAGCTCGTTCCTAGGCTTGTATAATTCAGCTTCTGAGAATTGATTGCTACCTGATGCATGTGATGTGATTGTATTTAGGAACATGGGCAAGGACCAAGAAAGGGCACATGGAGTTATAGACATGCTTGGGATGAACATCGGAAGTCACCACGTCACTTTGAGGTTAGGACGACCAAGAATGAAAGCTGGGCATAGAAGATGACAGCGCTGACATCAAACGAGCATAGAAGATGCATACGGAGTCCACATGAGGTGATTTTGGACTTGTTGGAAAGCTCTTGATGTCCTCTTTCTAGTGGTTCTAGTCCCACCTCAAAACACCACCTGAGCATGGCATAAAATATAAAATAATTCTGAATCGGTTCCAAACCTGGGCCCTAGGCCTTGTATCAGTTTAAGCCTGACTCGAGAGTTGTAGTGGGATGTTCCCCTACTCTCACAGATGTGCCCCCCATGTCCATAGCACCATAAAAACTACCAGAGTCATAGCTTTTAGGTTTTAGGCTTATTTAGATTGATTTTTGTTCAGAAAACATCAGTTGTGTACTTGTGTCGACTAGACCAACTACAGCAACTTCAGGCCTCTTCATTGTTCAATGAAACTTCGTATTTCATTCATAGATTTAGATCACGCGTATATCTTTCTTGCTTGATTCTCGATTACTTGTAGGAAAGATCATCCGTGTTGGACACGGTTGGTAACGACAAGGGTGTGCTGTAGCAATTGCAGGATAGACTTGGTCATTTTGGTCAAGTAGCCTCATAATCAATGTCATATCAAATAATCATAGTTATCATTCTCATCGGAAGATTGGGCCAAATCCTCTCATCAAAACCCATTATAGACTTATAGTTGCACTATTTTATATTGGGAGGTCATTAGAAGATTCAGTCCTTGGAGTTATCTAGAAGTTAACTATGAGCTAGAGTGAATATAATTTGCGTAACCAAGTAAAGTATGCAATTTGATATTTCTAAATAAAATATTTCGCATTCAAAATGTACATGCAATATGATAAAAATAATGACTTACTTTGCTCAATTTACCATGGTCTTGATCTTACTCAAAACCTTCTTAGTCAATGTTCTCGAGATTCTGGAAATTCCTCTTTATCCGAATCTTGATCCAGCTTGATTTGTTGCTTCTTCGAGACTTCAAATTCTAATTACACAATAAACAACCGAAAACCAAATAAATCTAGAGAACTGCAAAAGATCCAAATAAATTGAATGAGAACTTAATTAAGTTTTATTAGGATTGAGTTCGTAATATGTGGTTAGGTCATCCGAAGTTTGGGCGAAGGAGAAAATGGTGGAGAAACTTTGCCAGGAAAGGGATCAAGGAAGGACTAAAGATAAGGAAAAATTATCAGGAATATTCTGCTTCAGATTCATGGGTGGTTAGGAATAGCCGATTGCAGAGTACCACAGCTCGATCTTTAATTTAATAGCTTCTTTTATTATTATGTATTTATTAAGTAAGTTCCATGGGTTAGGGTATATATACAGACTAATGGGAGAGATTATCCAAGGTGCTTGGTATTTTTAGTTATCATTGGTGGTCTTAAATCTAGAGATAATGACATGACGACTATTAATTAGACAAGATTGTATTTTAACATGACTCTTAAAATAAAAATGCTCCTTGCATGAAATATTGTTATTTTATGTACCCTTAGTACCTTTTATTAATATTTGGATTCAAGGTAAATATTGGTGGCGCACAATTTATTTTTGAGAGTTATCTGATCATGTGCAAGGTAGACATTCATTTAAACCTCAATATTTACAGTTAAATATTTGACCTACTATTCGAATTAATTTACCTCAATTATTTAATTACCATTTTAGAAGTCTCCAAGATTCTCAATGGATAAATAATTTGATTCATCTTACATGGCTTAATCTTGCATTAATTATTCTCTTAATAGGGTTAATCTGTTAAACTTTATTGGCATGTAATTAATCAAGATTAAAATCTCTAATATTTTCAGTTGGCATAAACTTTTATTCTAATTTCATAAATTAAATTTTACCCTTATCTTTATTTGTAACTAAATTATTTTCATCTAGTTTTATTTTAAATTTGTATTGTATTCTTGAGTTAATGACATACACATATTGATTTGTGACTGCTTTGAATAGGTTTTAATTAAACGGGCCCACATGCCATAAAAAGGGGGAGTAACACAGATCAACCTCACAGAGCATAGCATGGCCATCTGAAATAGGGGAGGGGCAAGGTGCACGGCGGACGGCGGCGTCACCGGTGAGAGTTGACCAAGGAGAAGGGGGGTGGCCAAAATGGGTTGCTAGGAGTATGAGGAAGCTAGAAGAGGTGATGTCAGCGCTTGGGACGGCGCACAGGGCATGGTTGTCGAAGGCTGAGGAGTAGGCCGGTGGCGGCTGGGAGGGGGAGGGAAGAGAGTAGGAGAAGTATAAGCAGGAGGGAGGTGCAAAGGAATTCACCAGGGCAGTTGTCGATGACAGGAAGAAGTTGGGATGGCCTAGCGGTGAAAGCCGATGGAGCCATGGGTGGCTCCATGTTGTCGGTGTCCTGTGGCAATGGAGAAGCCCGAGTGGTGGTTGGGGAAGTTAGGGGCACCATGGTGAAGCTCCTCGAGGAGTGAATCGAGCAGAGACAGAGCAGAGAAGAAGTGGTGGTGGTGGAGGTGATTTTGGTTGGAGTTGAGAAAGAAGAGGCATTCCAACAAGCTCCTTGGGTGAAACTTCAATTAAGTCGAAGGGGAAGAAGAAGACTCTTAGGAACACAATATGATGCGATCGGTTTGCGGCGGGGCTCGTTGGGGTGGCTGGAACAGGGAGGAGGAGCGACAGCCGCATGCAAGAACTACAGTGTGCTCGTGCCGAGCTTGGCTTGGCCTGGGGAGGAAGAAGGTGGGGGAAGGTAGAGGAGCACGAAAGCAACCCATGGCTTTTATGGGAGGTCAGGGTGGCGTGGCACTGTGCTTTCTCAAAGGGTAGGCAGCATGGCCAGAAGCAGTGAGCACGATGGACAACGCGGTGGGAAATGCAGGTGTGCCTAGTGAGCATTGCGGTGGGGGCATGTGTTGGCAGAGTGCATGTGGCACGGCAGGAATCGGGGGAGCAGTCAAATGGCAAGGCCGATGCCAGAACAGAGAGGAAGGGAGGGAAGAGAGAAGGGAGAAGGAAGAAAGGAAGGAAAAAAGAAAGAAAGAAAGGGAGGAAAAAGGGAAGTGGGATCCAGTGGTCGGTGAGAGAAGGAAGGAGAAAAGATAGCTGTCAAATGAGAAACTTTGATTTCATTAGCATTTTCCAATTTTTGAGATTTAAAGTTGAATTCAAGTTGAATTTGAATTCTTGACTCAGAGGATGCGATTTTTTATTTTGTATAATTTGATTTTCAATTTTAACTTTAATTTCAAATTTTTGTTTGATTTGATTTTTGATTGCTTTGGCTCTTGATCCTAGATTTTTATTTTTCAACTTTACCAATTTAAATTGTTTGGCAAAAACCAAATCGAAAACTAGGAAAAAATCGAATAACATTGAAATAAAATAAAAAGATTTACATTTTTGTATTTTCATCCTTTCAATAGTTTGGGGTGTTACAAACCCTTAACAGAAACATAAATTACCACTCGTCTGCTTGTTGGTGTAGGTGAGCTCTCTCCCTCTCAAGAGCAAGAGATTGCTTGGTTGCTTCTCTGACCAAGGCAACTGCCTCCACCATGTGCTAAACGAATTATCTATTCTTCGTATAAGAGCAGGAGTAGGTCTATAAGAAAAGCTTTTGGAGTCATAGGAGAAGCCTACCTTCGAGGGAATCTTCTCCTTCTCTTTAGGCAATTAAGCAATAGAAAGGGCACAAGAAGATCCAATCGCCTTGTACAACTTCTTCACAAGTTAGACATCCACTTTGATCTTTTGCATACAGAAAAGCATGAGAATGCGGTGATCAGTAAGTGATTATTGAATAAAGGCATCATAGATTACCTTGAGCCTTTCGATCCTTTCCTCTAGAGAGGTGGCTGCCAGGATCAAGGGCACTTCTTTCTACTGTGGCATCCCTTCATAGATTGCCTTAACTCTCTCCCTTATCTCAGAAGGGAACAATGCAACAAAATCATAACAAGGACCATGAGTCAGAAAAGACATCATTCAAAAGAATTCAACCAATCAGAATCTTCGATGCTTACCTACCCAGGAGTCTCTATTCGAATTGAATCTTCGATGTTTACCTACCAAAGAGTCTCTATTTGAATCATTCTTGCCTTCATACCATAGCATGATATGATCACGCAACTTTAGGGGACTAACCCTACACATGGTGAAGCCCCTCACCACGTGCCACGATGTCAATCCCATATTCCTTAGGTAAACTATGGCGTCAACCGGTAGTCGTACCCTTCTCTCCTTCTTAGGAGAGGCCTTTCACTCTGGGCTCTATATGACGATCGTTCCCTCAAACACCAAACTGTCATCTTTGGTGTCCAACATATAGAACCAGAGTTTCTTCCATAAGAATCATGTAGACTTCAAGTACATAGGAATGTACTCTCTAGCCCTTCCGTCATGGAGGTGCAATGAGCACGCCTAGGCATCACTTCCACCTTTCCAGATCTCCTGGTCATCTGATAATAGTACCTAAAGAGATTTAGGTTTGCCAAAATTCCTAGGTACGCCTCACACAAGTACACGAAGATACAAAGCATGGCAATCGAATTAGGTGCCAGATTCACCATCTTAATAGCACAGTACTATAGCACTTCAGATAAGAAAAAATGTGTCAGAAGCCTAAAATCACATACCACGTATTCCCAGAATACATGTATCTCGCCCTCTTCACCACATGGAAAACCTTCGCCTTCTACCCCTTCTACCGATCTCCAAGGGATTATATCTCAACTGAGGATCAATCCTGCATCTTCCAAAGCTCTAAGTCTCTTCGATCCCAATTTGGATCTAGGCCACTTGAAGATAAACTCAGACATATTCGCAGATTTGGGCTTGGGTCTAGTAAAGATGAAGAAAACTTGGGGCCAAAGAGCTAGGAGTATAGTCGCCAGAGCGGAGGAAACAAAAAGAAATTCGAGAGAATGCCAAAGGTCTCAGAGAAACATGGGATGATACGGACACTGATTTAGTTTATAAGGGCTCTCCTATGACCAAATTAGTGGTTACAAGAACTGTGCCCAATGGGTATAAATCTTTTGATTCTATTCCTCTTCCACTTGGCTTTTTAACCTCAAGTGAAAAGACTTTTTTACCTTTCTCCCTAGTGTCAAACGACCTCTCAACTGGAATATATTTTTCAACTAGTGTTCCAGTCAAATAATCCTAAGTCTTAATTTCATAAGAAGTTCAGGTGCTAGCTGACAGCATTAGATAATCCATTAAAGAGCCACTTTAATATATAATCAAAGTCCTCAGACCAGTGTTATAATGTCTTATTCTATAACATGTCATGTGTACCCCTTGTGCCTATGACAACAACTCCCTTGCAGCTATTTACTAAAGTTCTCCCTCACTGATAATAACCGGTCAATGGTTATTGATCAGGCCTCTCTCGCTGACAACAACGGATTACTCGTGTGGACGATGGAATCCACAAGGCGCAAGTTCATAAAGGCAACTGATACCCCTTTTGTGCTACTTAAGCCCTGCCCGTGGGAAAGGGAGAAGAAAAAATAAAAAAGAACAACAACAGCAAGAACATTCCGCATTGGTGCAAATAGCATTTTTCCCATGTAATCGCTCATTAAGTACAAGTTGTAATCTCATTATAGCAATAAAGATCATCCCATTTCCCCTTTTCATCCTTCTGTGAGGCTTGGAATTCCCTACTATTTATAAGATCGATAATTTGATCATTGACACATTATCTAGATCTGGACCTATTTTAGCACAAAATGCACATGCAATGGATGCAATAGGATTAGATTTCTTTGATGCAAAACATGAAGCATGTTTTTCTTTAGCTGTATAGTCATTTAGAGTTCTAGTTAATGCATCAATTTCAGTAGTTAAGACATTTTGAACATGAGAGAGTCCTACTCCTAGAGTGAAGCATCTCATCAATTAATTCAATGATTTTACCCATAGCACTTTTAAGCTTCAAATCTAGCAAAGCACACTTCGAGCAAAAATAAAGCACTAGAATTCATACCCCAGCTTCTAAGCATACAGAAGATTTGCTAGACTTGAGTTAAGCGATTTCATTATTGGCATGTTTGAGTTGTTTAGTATGAGAGGCATATACTAAGAAACCAACAAGGAATGCCTTCTTCATTTTAGCTAAGTGTCCTTAGTGACGAGCAACTCATCAACAACATAAGTATGAACAGTAGTACCAATATAAAGCAAGCTTTCATCTTTTCAATTTTATCAAGAGCTACTCTAAACTAATTAGCAATATTAGAATGAATGATCTTTAACTTCTCTAACGCAGAGTGAAGAACTAGGCAAGATTCACAATTATTATCATCTAGAATTAATTATCTAAGCCTAGAAATTTTAACATTCAAGCCCTTAACCAAGAAATCATGATTCTTCATTTTTCTTTTTGTATTTTCTAATATCATGATCTATGCTAACTACAACATGAGACATCTCATCGTATGTAGGCTTTATCTCATCATGGTAACTATAGAGATCATCCTCACTAGAGATGTCACCAATGCTCACCATGAAACACATGCTGGTGAAGCCATCCGCCTTCTTCCTGCTCGTGGCTTGATCTCCTCCTCCTCGGTCTCTAAGTCCAAGTCGCTCAAGTCAAGTTGCTCAAGTGTGGACTGGACTCGATGGACTACCTTGTGGTAGTTGCGCTTTTTCAGCTTGGCATCCTGAGGTGGTGAACGTTTGCAGTGCTCCTCCTCCTTGCCCTTGAGCTTAGGGCAGTAGAATCTAATATGGTTGAGATCAACACACTCACCACTAGATCAGACCCCCTCCTCCTCTCTTTCTCATCCTCATAATGTTTAAGGCCATAGTGAACTTGGTGGATAAGAGGGCTAGGTCATCCTCGGGATTCTGCTCATGCTGATCATCACTCATAGCATGCATGGTAGACAAAGAGAATCCAGAAGAAACATATTCAACTGGACCAGAAGAAGGACTCTTAGTGAGATCAGTCAAAAGAGCCATCGACTATGACTTGATCTTGCAAGAGAGCAAATCAATCTCATGAGCCTTCAACCTTGAATAAAGCTTATCCAAGGTGAGCTCGCTCACAACAGCAATGTCATTGATGAAAGTGAATTTCATCTCCCAAACCATTATGTCCAAGGCTCCAAGAACTTGACATGTGTTTTCAATGTTGGGATAGACCACATCGTTAGTGTGCAAGTTACTAAGGATCTTATGAAAGTAAGCAAA
Organism: Dendrocalamus latiflorus; assembly: GCA_017311315.1. Classification (NCBI taxonomy): domain Eukaryota; kingdom Viridiplantae; phylum Streptophyta; class Magnoliopsida; order Poales; family Poaceae; genus Dendrocalamus; species Dendrocalamus latiflorus. The sequence continues at coordinate 7,941,685 of CM029618.1, read as the reverse complement.
GAACTCATCCAAATACTCTCCAATTCTCATCTCAAACTTCTAATATTGTTTCTTAAACTGAATCTGATGGACCTACTTGATAGCTATAGAGCCTTCATGGTAATTAGTGAGAGTTTGCCAGATATCATGTGCCGAAGCGAGATAAGACACACGGTCAAACTTGTTTTTTCCAAGTCCCTGAATCGGGAGGTTCCTAGCCTTGTTGTTTTCCTCGACATCTAGACGATTTGCTAGAGTGATCTAACATTGGAAACAATAACATTGGAATTATTGACCTTTTCCCTTATTATGTAGCCTTGAGCATGAATATATGTAGCCATCCTCACCTTCAATATTGGAAGTCGTCCCTATTGAAACGTGTGTCTTGGTAGAATACTTGTCTGATGGTATGGTTCTTAAGACTGATTAAGATCTCTAAGGAATATCTTAACGAGACTTTGATACCACTTGTAGGACTAATGCTGGCAATCAGAGGGGTGAATAATTATATAAACTTTTATCCCAATAGTATTCAAAAACTTTGCTCAAGTGACTATAAGAGTCATCAAGTTTAGATTGCACCAATTATGCTATACAAAACAATGCTAGAGACCTAAGCCAAATGGGTTAGACTGCCATGGAAGGGTTGGTCTGACCAACACAGTCAGTTTGACCATATGGCTAACGGCGGTCTGACCGCTAGGGCCAGTCAGATAGCAAGTCTAGGGTCGGTCTGACCAGTTCTCTATTCTCATACCTGAAAGCCTCTCAAGACAAACTCAAATCTTAAGAACTTGCTTAATTCTCATCTAAACACTTTCAAGATTTGCATGAGACTTGTTCAAGCCATTAGGAACATAAACCAATCAAGAATCACAAGGTTCTTAGACTCGGGTTCACGAAAATGGAGATAATCAAATCTAGATCGCAAGAACACCAAAAACCATAAAACTCAAATTACTTCTTACTCATTAGGATCTAAGGCATGAGATCTTCCAAATCTATTCTCGCATGTCATAGCAAGGTATCTTAAGCAAGAGTTCAGGCTAAAACTCTTACAAATATGAAATCACAATTGTAGATTAAGAACAAGCAAAACTAAGTAAGAATACAAACAAAAACATGATTGAGGCAAGGCTTTGATCTATTTTCACATGTTTTGACATGTAGCCTGTAGTACCCAATGACTAACCTTTACATCTTCACGTATTTAGTCTCCCTCGAACCGTCCCTACGTGCATCGGCCTCGTCACTTAGCGCACCACATGCACCAAATCAGTTTTTCACGATCCTTGACTTTTTTGTGCTTCCCACTTGAGCCATATAGCCTCACCCGAACTTACATGACTACTCATGTCTCAACTCCCCCACCTAGTCTTGGTCCATTTTCATTGACCACTAATGTTCTCTACCACCTGCACATCCAAGTCTAAGCAACTATCTAGAGCACAAGTTCTATGCACTTAAATCACATTAGTCAAAATCATGTGGTCTCACGCGCTAATCCCTACAGGTGCCCATAGTAGGCCGGCCGCCCTACCTCAACCAATCATCATATCGGTCCCTAGGCCCCATTGCTAGAAGATTGAATTGCCTTTGGTTGTTCTACCCATTTTGGAGATCTTATTCTCACCTTGTTCTATTGATATGTAACTCAACACAACCAACCAGCGGCATCCATGCTGTGCACGCATTGATCCAACTCAAAACCATTTTCACTGTTATTTGGCCACACCCACCGGTCCAACCGCACTTCTCATGCCTGTCAAACCACACCGGTTAGACCGCCGGCTACTGGCTAGTCTAACTGCTTAATAATACCAGAAAACACTCTTCCTGGAATTTGGTTAGACTATATCTAGTTTCAGCTCAATTTTTAATTCCAGAGGCACCAAGTGTATACTCATCCTCAAATAAGTATACAGAAGTGTTTGGTATTCAATTTTTCAAAAGTCCAAGCTAGTCTGACTGCTCTCCCCATGGCGGTCAGACCACCGGCCATCTGGCGATTAGACCGCCGACCCTATGGCGATTGGACCGCCTAAACCCTAATAGCACAAACTGAAATTTGAATTTTTTGAAAATTTTGTAAAATATAAATTCAACTCAATCAAAATACCAATATTTCATAACAAATATATTCAAGAACTTTGCATGGTGTCTCAATTGGATATAGTAGTAAGCAACCTAGCTAGATCTACTACAGTCACTCAACAACATCAACATTGTTAGGAAGCCATCTATCAATCAGAAAAAAGAAAACTGGCACTCGACAAATTTTTTTAAAATAGTGCTATTTACTATGACAATATGCGTTCGATCGAGTACTAGATTTATTTTTCCCTTGACCAAAGCCAAAGGGCTTCCCAACCACTAGCCAGTATCTGGTAAGGCCATTCAAGACTTCATCAAATCCGTTTCCTCCGGTACAAATGACAAACCAGGCCGACACCGGTAGCAAAGGTTTAGCATGATCATCCCAACAATCAATATGGATCATGTAATCCCAGGCAAAGCCACAGTACACTACTACAGAAAACCTTATCACAAACGGTTCAAAAACGTCATCACAGATGGTTTTGTGAGCCGTCTGAATTTATAGGTCAGTAATGATACGAGGTCATCATAGACGACTTTCAAACCGTCTATGGTGCAAATATCACAGACGGTTTTAAATAAAAAAAGGTCTGTGATACTGGAATATCATAGACGGTTCATCGGTAAGAACCATCTGTAATACTCCTTTTCTCCGACGCCATCAACACAGACGGTGTCCAAATTAAAATCGTCTGTGTTAGTGTCGGTCACAGACGGTTTTGTCAAACCGTCTGTGATTTGGCGTCTAGTATTAGGCTTCCTGTAGTAGTGGTAGCACTCTAGAAGAAGCATATCTCTGTGGAGGACAGGACACCACAATTAAAACAAGAGGCAGCAGTAACTAGCAGAAGCACTCTATGCTTGGTTTTTTGTTTTGACTTTAACTTATCACTTTATGTTATAGTAACTAACTTTTAAACGGTACGTCTTTTAAGACGGGGTCTACAAGGCGATTATAGTAGATATTGTACCGAGTTCAGATATACTGACCAAAATTGCATACAACTGTTTCCCTCTGCGTACAATCTCTTGTGAACAACCAGAATTCAAAAACTATAAGACAAAACCATAGCCCAAAAGACCACATCAAGGGGCTTGCATGCATTGCCCACGGCCAGCCACCAAGTGGATGTGTAGTTGCAGCACACTACTGCTCTGGAAATGCATGAACCTGGCTTGGACATTGCAGGGGCCAGCCCAGCTTGCAAAACTACCTTCCTTAGCTTGGCTGGCTAGGCCTAGTCACCGCTGCCTATGATGTGATGTGCGTGTTGTACGCGTGGCTGGCTGGACCTAGCCTCGACCGCACGGGATGAGCGACTGGGTGGTCAGCGCTATGGTATGGACGTCCTTCTCCTCAGCATGGTTGTGTAGGAGTGAGTGGCGCAGAACGTCGGCGGCTACGGTGGCAAAGTCATCCTCCTCCTCGGCATGGCTCACTACGTTGGGTCATGGCGTGCATGGGTGTGTGTGTGGCTAGCTAGGCTTGGCCTCAGCCGCACAAGGGTGAGCGACTAGGCCGACGACACTATGGCATGGATGTCCTTCTCCTCAGCGTGGCTGGCCGGGCCTAGCCTCGGCCATGCGAGGGTGTGAGGCTCAGTGGGCAGAACGTCAATGGCTGCGGCAGCAAGGTCGTCCTCCCCCTCGGCATGGCTGACCTGGCCTAGTCAAGGCCGTGTGAGGTGGCAGGCGGTGTGGCACAGGTGGCGTGTGCGGTCAAGTGCCGAGCGTTGTCCATCCTCTAGATCTGGCCAGGCACAGTTAGATCTAGTCGTCATGGGCGCTTCCAGCGTTGTCCCTCCTCCGGTTCTGGCCGGGTCGATCACTTGGCATTTGCCTTTAGCCTGGTGTAAGTATTGTTTTCCTAGGTGTTTACAGTGAGGACTCTTCCCTAAGTGTGGTATATTCATTTCGGAGGCGGTGTTTGTATTCTTTAATAAATGACAGAGCTCCTATGCTTGGTTCAAAAAAAATTGAGCAATCTCTGTACAATGTACTGATGCAATGCAAATATATTCTTGAGCTGAACAGAATTAATCAAGGACACAGGAGTCCACATGAAGGATTGAAGGCAGCTCCATTAAAGATGGTAATCTGAGCGTCTGACTTCACCCAGAGCTAGGTAGCGCCAGTGGTTGAAGTAAACAGATGAAGACGAGGACGACTTTACTCAACTCTGAAGATATAGTATGGCTAGATTTATTGTTCTCTCTCTCACTCACTGCATGACATAAACTCGCTGTACCTGTAACTGTTACGGCACGGAGGGGGAGAAAAAATGGCGATGCCCAAAGGCTAAGGCTTGCATTGTGGCCACCCAAACGTTGCAAGCTGATGAAGTAACTGACTGAGGCTTCCCATACATGCAGCATTGTCAACGGTGGCAGGCCAGAGCTTAATTACGCCTGACGGCGACCATTACGGGGGATATCTGGCCTGCAAAGCAGCGTGACGTCGAGTGGTTAGGGTAGGCCGTACTCGCCGTAATCAATGATCAAATCCTGCAGAATCACGAGCCCACGTAGCTCGATCGATCGATCGAGGAGTCGGCAGAAGAAGTAAAACGCTAGCTTGCATCATTGCTGGCCACAGCTACTCGTTTTTGCTACGTCTCAACAACAGATTGATTGCTTTGCTCGAGATCGACGACAAACGCAGCAGTGGATTATTTGCGCGTTGATTCGAGGTCTTGCCGTTGATTTCTGCTGCGGTCGTTGGCGTCTGACAGGGACCATGTACACGAAGGCATGTAACCATTGACGCGATCGCGGCCGTAGCCCGTAGGTACGGTCGTCCTGGTTAGTTGGCATGTATGCTGCAGAGTCTGAACGTACGAGTAAAAATACTAAATAATATCATCGCTTTTCGAGGACGTCGCCGTCAAACGAAGCCCAAACCGACCGAAAATATCCGAATTTTGCATACAATTTGCTTGCTCGTCGTCATCGTAATACCGGCGTCACGGGACATCGACGTCGGCCGAGCTTCTTTTTTTGTGGTGGCGTCTATTTTTGTTTACTAGCATCTGTATGAATTTATTGAAGGACCAAGGTCATATATCAATTTGGAGAGTTAAAATTTGCAAATATGACTTTTTGTGAATTTGCGGACAGTCTCGGCAGCTCTACTGTTAGATGTCTTTTGTCTTGTTACTGTGATAATCTACATGTAACAGTAACTAATCAAAGAATGGATGGGCTTTAAAAGCCATGTGTGCAGTTCACTAGTTCAGAGAGGGAGAGAACAGATTAGTCCTTGAATGCATCGAGTGAGTCATCTGCTACTTGTATGTACTAACCATGTATGCATGAGCTCTATTGAGGCAGCCCCTGTTGGTTTGATTCGGATTGACTAATGGCTTTGCCATGCATGAAAACTGTAGCTGTGCATGCATGAAAGATTAAAGAATCATTTTTGGGCATGCAAGCATTTATGAGGTTATACTTTAGTCACATGAATTTGTCTGATCAGTAGCCGAATCAAATAAACAGGCTGTAGCAGTGACCGTGGAACTTAGTTAGCTACTGGACGCAGCGGTTTAACCGCCTGGTGAATCCGGTTGGACTGCTTGGTGTCAGCGGTCCGACCGGAATTGGCACCTGATCAGACCGGCCGTGCAATGGATGCATAGCCAAATTTTTATTCTGTGGCTTTTGAGTTGTGAAATGGGTTTTAATCATTTTTCTTAGTGGATATATGTTGTATGAGCTATGTTACAACTAACGTCGGTCAAATTGTTAAGAAATTGTATCCGAAAACGATTTCCTCATTTTCATGGAGGTCAACGGCGAGAATCGAGGCTAGATTCATGAAGGAGCTGAAGCCCAGAACGATCGAGGATACTGGATGTGACGGTGAGCTCAAGCATGGCGCGAGAAAGGCGGAAAATGTTGAGGGTGAGTTCGAACGGCAGGATGGCACCATATAGCTTGCACGGGTCAAGTGAACCATGGTTCGGTGAAACCGGGATGGGAGTGACTTGATGGCGCATGGCAACCTAGTGGTGCCCGTATATGTGGCAAGCATAGCGATTGCTTGCAATAGGAGGTGATGATCGAGTCAACGGATAGTATTTTGGTTGTTTTACCAAAATACTGGAAACCATCTTAGATTAAAACCACGGCACATGAGCCATGCGTTGGAGAGTGGTTTAAGTCAAGGTAGAGCTAGTTGAATCAAGGCTAATGATTTAGCGGATGCACACTTATGCGCATTGAAAAGCGTGCATAAGTAAACTTGTGAGAGTAAAACCCGTGTGTGGGTTAACAGATTTTTCCCTATTTTAATAGTGGATAAGATCTATTAAGGAGTGTAGGTGGCTAGTTGCCCACCTAAAATTGGGTTGGGATAGAGATATGGAAGGTTAACCATCCAACCCATCTCTTTTGCTCTCTTCTCTAGGTTTAGGGTTAGGATTTGAGAGTGAGTACCTTGGGTGCTCTTTGTCCTCTGGGTAGAGAGGCTATAAAACTTACCTTCTCAAGTAAGCAATATATTAATCTTTGTGCAACTCTTGAGTCCCTTTTGTTTTTTATTGATATGCTTGACTTTTGATTGGTTTTGATCTCTCTTCTTTTCTTCTTGTGATCTTGCTGTGCCAAGGATATGTAAAAGATGGAGATAATCTTTGGGAATACGTCTCCATCCATCTAGGCACTTTGATAGCAAGATATACGAGAAAAATCGATTTTGCTTGACTTTGGCCTCTTTGGTCTATCTTTTTATCCGAGGGTTTTTGGCTTGGTTTCTATGGTGATCTAACTTACTATAATGTGTGGGAACATATCTAGACCCTTCTTAGCCATCATCGACCCACGAGCAAGTTGTATTCACCATTTGGGTTTTGGCTCAATTTTGGTGCACCACTCCTTCAAACTAAAAAAGGTCTCAACTCTGATCATATTCTTCATGATCATTTATTAGAATAGGTTCACAATCCCCTAGAGATGATCCCTGCAAAATTTCATATCATTTGAATCTTTGGATCAAAAGTTCTCTCATTTTTTGTTTTTGAAATCAGGCTGAAAATACTATTTATTGCCCTGATTTTACTATAGCAGCAGTCAGACCACCCTTATACAAGCGGTCAAATTGCCTGGGCAGGCCAGACCACTGTTTGGAGGCTGGTCAGACCGCTAGGAAGGGTTAGGCTCCAAGTTTTGTTAACTTGAGCTAGTTGGTTTGATTTTTAGCTAAGGATTCTATGTTCTATACCTCTGTAGGTGTCTGAGAATAGAATCTTGAATACTTGGAGGGAAATTTTGAGTTAGCACCATTCACCCCCTTCTCTGTTGCCATCCAGTCCAACAAGTGGTATCAGAGCCCGATTAGTTCTTCTCATAGATCTTAACCGGTCTTTAAAGCCATAACAGAAGACAAGTATTCCACCAAGCCGGCTCTCTTCAATGGGGTTGACTATCCTTTTTGGAAGAGTAGGATGGAGTCTTATATTCAGGCTTAAGGCTATGCATCTAGAGAAAGGTTAAGACTCGGCTTGTCGTTCCTGCCGATGAGCACATCACGTCCGTGAATACGCCAAATGTGGAGGCAAATGCTAATACAAGAAACATCATCATTCAAGGTATTAGCCAGAGTGAGTTTGATCACATCTCTCATCTCACATCGACGTTCAACATCTGGTGACCCTCGATGCATACCATGAGGGCACCACCCAGATCAAGACTGTCCGACAGGACCAGTACAAGCGAGAATACAACAAATTCGAGATGCTTGCTGGTGAGTTTTGGATGAGTGCTTTGGCAGATTTCACAAGATACTGAGCAACCTCTGAGATGTTGGTCTCATATGCTCAGACTCAGATAATGCTCGTTAGATGTTTTCTGCCTTGGACCTCAGAGTTTGGGAGATGAAGGTGACCACCATCAAGGACATAACTGATCTGCCGACCTTGACTCTTGACACATTGTACTTACGCCTCAAGACTCATAAGATTAACATCATCTCTCACAAGACAAAGTCACAGTCGATGGCCTTGATCACTAATCCCACTTCTGCCTCTGGAGCATTGTATGATAGTGCTTCTGGATTCTCTTTGGCTGCTTTGTGCGAGATGAGTGATAATCAATATGAGTAGTTTCTAGAGATGGGTTAGCCCTCCTAGACAAAAAAAAATCTCACAAGCATACAAGAGGGTTAAAGAGAGAAAGAGAGGAGGTCCAATAATCTGCTTTGAGTGTGGTGATCCCAACCATATTCGAGCGAAATACCCCAAGCTGGAGAAGGGCAAGAACGACTATGGTGTCATGAGCAAGAATAACTACATCACCAAGAACCACAACAAAAAGCCCCCACCTCGTGATCAAGGCAAGGAGAAGAGGTACCATAACTTCGATAAGGCAAAGAAGCTCTTCCATCGCATCCTTATCACCTTCGACAATTTCAACTTCAGCGACATGGAGGGCTGGAGCAATGACAATGGTGAGGATGATCCGCAGAAGGACACCAAGGATGGCAACGACTTCACCGAGATGTGCTTCATGACTGACGAGACTAGCATCAGTGATGACAACCTCTACAGCGACTCCGATGAGATATGCCCCTCCTACGACTAGCTCAAGATACTTTTCTCAAGTTAGAAAAGTTTTATGATAGATTTAAGACTAGGTGTGGTGAGTTAGAGGAGGTAGAGAACTTGTCACGGGAGCTTACTTCACTTAGATCTGCTTCCTCCCGTGATGATTGCGATGTATGTGTTTCCTTACTTGGCAATATGGAGAAACTAAGGACCTCACATGATAGTGTGACTTTTGAGTTGAATTTGCTCAAGGTAGAGAATGTTAGTCTGTTTGATGAATTAGAAATGGCTAAATTGTTCCTTCTCAATTTGATTCTGTTAAGACTATATTCTGCACCTCATGTGAGGATAAAGACAATGCTTTTAGATATTTGTATACCATGCTCCTTGATCTGCCTAAAATCTATGATAGTTGTACCAATTTGAAGATTAATTTAAAGAAAACAGATCATAAAATCGCTGAAATCCAAGCTGCCTTGATGGAACCTGTTGCTTCTTATGCCAATTGCCTAAAATTAACTTCTGAATTTGAATCTATTTCCAAGCGATTTTAGGACATGTATGATCACAATAAGAAAATGGCTTAATATGCTTTTAAAGCACCTATTAGCTCACAATGCAATAATTGTGAAAAACTAAAATCTAAATTGATTGCATTGAATGAAAAATATGTGAAGTTAACTAAGGATCTACTAGAAAAGCCAAAATTTGATTACTTGTTCTTTCCTGAAGTTGGGGAGAAAATAGAGGATAAGAAAAAGACCTTTAGGGAGAGTTACGACGCCCAGATGACTAGGATTAGAACCGCCCTCTGTGTCTTGCAAAGCCCTCAAAGTTGAGACAATCGTGCATAAGGAGAGATATACACGTGCTATTCGACCTTCTCCTTCTGGTTCTTTCAACCTCTCCTTCTGGTTCCTCATCCTCTTTTTCTCCTTGTGCTACATGTGCCTCTCTTTTTCAGGGGTGTGAGTACCTCATGAACACTCTCAAAAAATTTGCTTAAGGCAAGAAAAGGCTCAATCTTATCTAGGATAAATCCATGATTTGTAAGTTCAATCAATGTCTAGGATATGATTTCTTAGAGAATGTGAGAAAATATCCACCTACTATTGTTAGAGCTGCAGCAGCAGGCATGATTGAGGTTGCACCCGAACCTAAGAAAATAGTGTTTAGGTATGTGAACTTTGTCTAGGGGATTTCTAATAGTAAGGGTGTGCCACCTACTACTTCAACCTCTCAGAAGACGAAGTATCATTGCATCTTTTGTCAAAATGATGGACATATGGTTGAGTTTTGTTTTAGGCGCACCAAGATTGCACGTAGAGACCGTGTGTGTACTCTTAGGGGTATTCAGGGTTAGCCTCAGACTCGAAGTGCTCCTAAGACCAACATGAGGTCTAGAGTCGTAGGTAGTTCTTCTGAGTTGTTTGGTGTTAGGCAGTGTCTAGGACTTGGCTTTCAGGCTCCTTCTAGTTTTGGTCCTTGAGTTGCTTTTGGTTAGAGTTTTTGCTATCCTGAGGATAGACTTCATTTTTCCCGTCAAGTTGGCTATCCATGGCTTGATCAACATACTACTGTTAGTCAAACCCACTCTTCTATAGCGGTCGGACCTAGCAGAGGCTTGAGGTCTACTTCTGAACCATCTAGTTCTGTGAGAGGTGAAGTGTGTAGAGTAGCTAGAGGTCAGTCTTTTGTTTCTGTGATTGGATCTACTGCTCATCGTGTGACTCAGTACTGGGTTCCTAGATCTGCTCTTATTTACCCAGTACTGAGCTACCGATGTTGTCTTCTCACTGACCCGGGTTCACCGGGTTGGAGAGGTTTGGCTTATCGATTCTAGCTATTCTTGTCACATGATCAGAGACTCCCGTTGGTTCACTTCCCTAGTCCAAGTTCTAGGTGATAAGACGATCACCATTGGAGATGCTTCATCAAGTTGAGTCATCGCTAAAGGTACTATGCGTATTAATGATTCCTTCATTCTTAAAGATGTTGCCTTAGTAATTAAGTTGTGATATAATTTGCTATCTGTTTCTCTACTTACCGATGACGATTTCGAGGTAAGCTTCAAGAAAAATGCTTGCAAAATTCTTGATTCTTCGGGGAGTCTAGTTTGTAGGATTTCTAGATTTAGGAGGATCTTTTGTGCTAATTTTGTTGAGTCTTCTGATGATTCTTCAGGTGTTTAGTTGCTTCAGAGTCTTGTGATCTCTCTTTTTGGCATAGAAGACTTGATCACATTGGCTTTGATTACTTGACCCGAGTTAGCGGCCACAGTCTTATTCGTGGTCTGCCTAAGCTCAAGATGGTCAAAAACTTAGTTTGTGCTTCTTGCCAGCATGGCAAGATAGTTGTTGCTTCTCACCCCCATTCACTATGACTATGACCGATGTATTAGGACAACTTCTTCATATGGGCATTGTTGGTCCAACTAGAGTGCAGTCGGCCGGTGGGAAGTGGTATCTTCTTGTAGTTGTTGATGACTTCTCAAGGTTTTCTTGGGTGTTTTTCTTAGCCTCGAACGATGAGACCTTCAACCATTTTCGTGGTCTGTTTAGTAGGTTGCCTGTTGAGCTCCCTGGTGCCTTACGAGTGATTCACAGAAATAGCAGCACAGAGTTCAAGAACTCCTACTTTGAGAACTTCTGTGATGAGTCAGGTGTAGAGCATCAATTCTCTTTTCCGCATGTGCCTCAGCAAAATGCGTTGTGGAGAGGAAGAACCATACCTTGATCGAGATGGCTAGGACGATGCTAAATGAGTATGCTACACCTAGTAAGTTTTAGGCTAAGGTTATATCCACCACGTGCCATGTTCCGAACAGAATTTTCTAAGGGCACACTTGCATTGCGCTTCTTATGAGTTGAGGCATGGGCAAAAGCCCAGTGTCTTGCATTTTTGTGTTTTCGGTTGCAAGTGATTTATTCTGAAGTCTGAGAACCTACATAAGTTCGAGTCATGCTCATCTGATGGTATATTTCTGGGTTCCTCGACTTTTCGCGGGGTTATAACGTCTGAAACTGCGAGACTAGTAGGATCGTAGAGACCTATGAGGTTACTTTCGATGAAGCCAATCCCAGCACTACACCCAACATCTCAGGTCTAGTTATGCAGTCCGAGACTGTCTTTATAGATGATGAGGATGATAGAGATGAATGTTCCTTACCTGATCTAGTCCCATCTATCCCCGAGGTGCCTGCTTCTACCACTGCACCTCAGGGAGATTAGCCCTTACCTTCCAGTTCATCTGGAGCTAGTGGCTCTGCTCCTACCTTCTCAACTCATGAGGTAGAGGCTACTTCTTCATCTCATCCAGGACCTCCCCGACACATTCAGTGTTGTCATCCTCTAGAGCAGATCATATGAGATCTTCTTGAGCGTATCACATGCTCAAAGTCTGGTTTTTCTCACTTCTGTCTACATTTTTCCTTTGCACCTCTTTCGAGCCCAAGGATATCTGTCATGCACTTTCTGATGAGTCTTGTGTCAATGTCATGCATGAAGAATTACAAAATTTTGAGAGAAACAAAATCTGGTTACTTGTTGAGCTCCTAGTGTCATAAAGTCATAGGAACCAAGTGGGTCTTCATGAACAAGTAGAGTGAGGATGGGATAATCATTCAAAATAAGGCTAGATGGTAGCTCAGGGTTTCTCCCAGTTTGAGAGTTTAGATTTTGAGAAGACCTTTGCCCATGTAGCTAGGCTAGAGGCCATTAGGATTCTGCTTGCATTCGCAGCATCTAAGGGCTTCAAACTGTACCAGATGGATGTCAAGAGTACCTTTCTTAATAGGTATATTGAGGAAGAGGTCTATGTTAGACAACCTCCAGGTTTCGAGAACCCCAAATACCCAACCATGTCTTCAAGCTTTCTAAAGCTTTGTATTGACTTAAGCAAACCCCTAAAGCTTAGTATGAAAAGCTTAAGTCATATCTGTTGAGTCATAGGTTTGAGATAGGTAAGGTAAAAAAGATCTTGTTCATTCGTAGGCATGGCAATGATGTTCTACTCATCCAGATTTATGTGGATGACATTATCTTTGGTAGCTCCTCTCATACTCTTCTTTCCCAGTTTTCTGATGTCATGAGCATAGCGTTTGGGATGAGCATAATGGGCGAGTTGAGCTTCTTCCTCGGCTTACAGATCAAATAGACTTGGGTGCCTTCTTGCATTTAGGCAAGTACACTTGAGACCTCATGAGATGCTTCAACATGAGTGATGGCAAGCTAGTATCAACTCCAATGGCGACCTTGACTACACTTGATCCTGATGAGGATGGCGAGTCTGTAGATTAAAAGGAGTACCGCAGTATAATTGGCTTTCTCCTATACCTCACTGCTTCAAGGGCGGACATACACTTCGTTGTGTGTTTGTGTGCTCGATTTTAGACTCCTCCTCACGTCTCTCACTGTCAGGCAGTGAAGTGCATCTTCAGTTACCTTCGAGCTACTCTAGATTATGGTATCTGATACTCTTCTGCTTCCTGTCTTTCCCTTAGAGCCTTCTCTGATATAGGCTTTGCTGACTATAGGATAAATAGAAAGAGCACATCTAGCACTTGCCAATTCATTGGCTCTTCTCTTATTTCTTGGTCTTCTAGGAAGCAGTCCAATGTTGCATAGTCCACCATAGAGGTTGAATATGCTACAGCTGCTAGTTGATGTATTCAGGTGCTTTGGATGGTTTCGACCTTGCGAGACTTTGGGTTAGCCATAGATAGTGTTCCTCTTTCTGTGATAACACTTATACCATTAAAATTGCCAAGAACCCAGTGCAACACTCTAGGACCAAGCACATTGACATCAAGTGTCATTTCCTTAGAGACCATGTGGAGAAAGATAATATAGTGCTTCAGTTTGTGGAGAGTGACCACCAGCTGGCTAACATTTTACCAAGCCTTTAGATAGCTTAAGGTTCACAACCTTGCAAGGAGAGTTTGGGGTGGTTTGTCCCTATGGCTTAATATGAGGGGGAGCATTTTGTTTTTTTTTGTATTATATATTCATTTTTATTCTATTGCACTTTGTTTATTTGGTACTTTTGGGTTAGTCTTTCTAGTATAGACTAGAACGCCTCTCATTCTTAGCTGATTAGACTTCTTCCTCTCACTTGTGATCATAGGATGTTGTTTATTGGTTGCTTCTCTTCTCACTAGATTAAGTTCACTCACTTCTTTTGGGTCTAGCAAGGGTAGGGCCCCCTTGGGTAAACAGGAAATGTATCTACTCTCTTGTGTTTTAGATGACCAACTAATAGTCCTAGAGTCATATGGGGTAGATGAGAGTGAGTATGAGCCATAATAATCTTTCTATCTTGTCAATGCTTTAAGGAATGACATTTCTCTGTTTTTCCAACTTTCTTCTCTCATGATTTTTGATTTGGTTAAAAAAGAGCTCATTTGAGATATTCTTGAGCTTAATGGTGATATAACTCAACTTGAACCAAATTGCTTCTAAAACTGACTCACTTGCTGAGGGGGAGCTGGAATCTTTATGTCATCATATTTAATTCAGTAATATGCATTGTAATATAAATACATGGAGCCCTGATTATTATCCTTGTGTGACATGATACAACTGCTTTACATCATGCCATAACTTATGCTACATTGTTAGATTTATCATGACCTTTTATGTGTAGTAGAGCTCTTGCCATGCTATCTTTTTTAAATATGGAAAACTTGAATTAAATCATATCTTGCTCTATTGAATCCTCTTATGATTCATGCCATGTTAAATAAGCTAAGTTGCATCTTGAATCTGCATTGAGCTTTAGATTGAGCTATGCTTGTTCATTAGTGAAACATGAGTTAGTATTAACTCTTTGTTCTTGAACTAAGTCAAGAAAATACAAAAGGATCACTTTTGTGTGAAAAAAACTGATCTCACCAATCCTTTCTCATAAGACGGCTTGTCATTGCATTAGGCATGAACTCAGGGGGAGTTTTAGATGAGCAAGATCACTTCCTTATGTTTCTTGCTTAGAATGGTCACATAAGGCTTGAGATATAGCGTATGGCTAAAGAAAACAAAATTTTGTGAAAAATAGTTGTAGCACAGCTGAAACCAAAAATAAATTCAAAATTTTCCAAATGTGCTAAATTTGCTCAATTACAAGTAATATTAAGTGTTGGAATAACATATTTCAATTTTGATCTTGTAGCACTCTAAAATGACTCAATTATAGATTCTTGGTTCCATTTAGCATACTGATATGACCTGGCTCATTTTTTTGATACTCTTGGCTAAATTATGAACTTAATCACCTAGATATGCTAAGAATTTATTTAATTTCATATCATTGCTTATGTGGCTTTAGGTTGGCTATACATGTTTTTCCATGATCTAGATACCACTTTTACTTTTTATGGTTCGATGTAATATTTAGAAATTCACTTTGGATATTTTTCGTGGCTCATAATACTTAAAATAAATAAAATACAGTTACTTCATTTCCTTCAGGGGCAGAGCTAGCCCCAAGCCAAGCCTCGGGCTAGGCCAGCTATCTGTGCTGAATCTACAAAGAGGAACAGCAAATCTGCAAAGAAACATCACATCCTCAAATCCTAAGTTCTAATGGGCCTTGATGCTAGGCCTCATGCTATAGCCCACCTAGCCTGAGGCCTAGATCCGCCACTGGTTTCCTTTATGCTCTATTTTCTTCTATGCGTTTTGATGACTACATTGTCAGAGAGGGAGAAAGATTGGTAAAAATGCATATCTAGAGCATGATTTGGGCATTGTGCAAAATTCTACTAAGTTGGAGCCTTTGATTTCTTCTCATCATGACCAAGTTCAAATCGAACAATTGTTTTTTCATATGGACTTAGAGTGAGATTCCCGACTCATTTAGTGGATTTAAAACTATTGTGAAAAATCTATTATTTTTAGTAGCTTCTGTCAACTTCTGCCTCAAATGGTCATTTTCAGCTCATTGCATTTTTCAGTTAACCATTTGGAGCTTTATTTGCAAATTTCCCTCTCCTTTTCTAAATTCACTCCTAATTGCATTTTCATGGAATTGCCAATGGATTCATCAAAGGAAAGATTGAAGGACTTTGTGAGAAGGTTCTAAATATTATTGTGATGAATCATTATCAATTTGAAGAGTTGAAATTTGAAAAATACGATCTTTTGCGAATTTCTCGGACGGTCTCGCCAGCTCTACTGTTAGATATCTTTTGTCATGCTACTGTAATAATCTGCATGTAACAGTAACTAATCAAAGAATGGATTAACTTTAAAAGCCATGTGTGCAGTTCACTAGTTCAGAGAGGGAGAGAACAGATTAGTCCTTGCATGCATCGAGTGAGTCATCTGATACTTGTATGTACTAACCATGTATAGATGAGCTCTATTTAGGTAGCCCCTGTTTATTTGATTCGGATTGACTAATGGTTTTGCCATGCATGAAAACTGTAGCTGCGCATACATGAAGGATTAAAGAATCATTTTTGGGCATGCAATCATTTATGAGGTTAGGCTCTGTTCTTTTCAACTTCTAAAACCTGCTCTTTGGCTTTTCTACAGTAACTAACTTTAACGGAGTATTTTTTTCAAGATAGGGTCTACTAGTTAATTATAGTACATACTTTACT
Source organism: Dendrocalamus latiflorus (assembly GCA_017311315.1). NCBI lineage: Eukaryota > Viridiplantae > Streptophyta > Magnoliopsida > Poales > Poaceae > Dendrocalamus > Dendrocalamus latiflorus. Next base: position 7,925,470 of record CM029618.1, on the reverse strand, counting down.
GACTTCATTTATATCGGCAAAAACCGCACGTGAGTTTCTGTTACTCTGCAATCTCTCATACAAATAGCTCAAAAGCCATAAGCCGCAGCCAAAAGCCACAAGCCGCAGCCAAAAAGAACAGGCTTGAGTCACATGAATTTGTCTGATCAGTAGCCGAATCAAACAAACAGGCTGTAGCAGTGACCGTGGAACTTAGTTAGCTATTGGACGCAGCGATTTAACCGCCTGGTGAATCCGGTTGGACGAATTTTTTTACAAATATTCTATTTTTTATTTGAAATAATAGAAACATACACACGTCAATATTTTTTTTTATAGAAATAGGCTACAGTTGCCTAACCGTAGGGCGACTGGAGCCTATTGCTCAATGGCCAAGTGACAATGTTCCAGTCGCCCGACCGTTGGGTGACTAGAACCTATCACCCAGCCACAAGGCTACAGCATCTAGAGTTGCCCATCCATAGGGCGACTGCAAGATGCTGCTCCACCCCGTGAAATTTGTAGATTTTGTGAATTTTGTAGATTATAACTAGAAGATAATCAGTTGGATTGTAATAAAAGTTTATAATCGTTGTATGTTGTTGGAGCGTAAAAAAATTTGTAAAACTTTTTTTAAGAACGATTGAATTTAGAACGATCGGTAAGCACGATGGTAAGTGATATTGTGATGTTACTGGAAATTTGTACAAGGAGAAAAACTAGTATGTTAATATTGTTGGATGACTTGCTATGGGAATAATTAAATGCGAAAAGATGAGGAAATAATGTTGTTTGAATTTAAATAGACTTTATAATACAGCTAGCAGTAATATGCCGCGTACTTTTTTATTACATGCATAACATAGAGCATCATGTGCAACTAACAAATCCAACTGCTCATACGACCTACTATTTGGATCGGGGTCATTTTCCCTTCCTTGCAAGCTCAGCGTTGAACTCCTCGCAACCTCTTTTGCTTTTGTCGCCATTTCCCTCTTTTTCTCGCGCTCCCTCTCATGAGCCTCCCGTTCCCTACGCGTACACGCCTCGAGATGAGTTTTCGTCTCGCGTTGTATATGTAGGGTATGCTCGTCCTTACGGTGCTCCTCCTCCCGGATCTCGAAGGACCTTGTGATGTTCCACTCCTCGAAGTCAATGGCCCACTGGTCCTCTGGGTGGATCTCGAGATCGATCCATTTGCGGTAGGGGAGAGATTGTTAATGCGTGCTTTCAAGAAGAAAAAGTAGGAGGAAAATGGTGCACCTGGTCCTTACCTGCTAGCGATAGGTTGCGCTGTCTAGACATCGGTCGGGATAGTCACTGGAGTAGTTTGCACAACCCCAGTAACGCATACCTAGGTTGAGGCGGTGTTTAGACTTGAAGAATTTGCACGGGTTCTGGCACCAACAAAAGGGGGTGTCTCCCCCTCTGGTGGGTATTGCGGCAAGCGCTCAGTAGGAACATTCGGAATGGGGTTGTTGCTACGGGGCGCATCTTTGTGAGAAACTGACCTCGTAACATGCAATGGCCAGTGGCAATATTTGGTTGTTGCCGTCAACGCCTATGGCCGTCAGGATCTGCCTCTTGTATTTGTCGGTCAAAAAGGCCCTGTCAACTGAGATCACTAGTAGCATGTGCCTGAATGCCTTGATGCAAGCACCAAATGCTAAGAAGGCCCTCTGCAACACTGCATATCCTAGTGACCTTATGGAAGGCTTGTCTTGCACAACGATATACGTGTTCGGGTTCCTGTCCTGCAACACCTTAAACATACAAGGAAGATTATTGTACACTGCCTCAAAAGACCCGAAATATTTTTTCAGTGCCTTCTGCTTCGCACGCCACGCCTTCATGTAGCTAATCTTATACTTGAATTTCTCCTCAATAGCTACCACGATGTGCGTGGCCTTCATATCTTTCTTCTCCACTATCTCTCCATACATCAAATTGGCTATAAAGGCAGATGTTAGGTTACAATGCCTCACCAAAACACTACTGAGAATGCAAGAGTGCAGTTGCACCTTTAACACAATCCAGTGAGTCTTATACTTGGGTCTACGTGCGTGCACCCTCCAAGGACAACTGGCCTTCTCGCACTTCACAGTGTACTGTTCCTGGCTAGATTTCATGACCCGAAAAGTCCACTGCATTGAAAGGGCCCACAACTTGATGGCATCCTACAGCAATGCCTTGTCAGGAAACATTGAATGCAAGCGAACCTCTGTCTCATGATACTCCCATGGTGATTCGTGCTCGTCATGTGTGGAAACACCCTCAGCATCAAACCAGTTCCATTCCTGCGGGACAGGAGCTTCATCCTCATCCGAATTGTCCTTGTTGTTCTCCTGTACAGCTTCCTCTTCATCCCATGTTGTCTAGTCATCGCACTCTATCTGCTGTACTATGTACTCAATATGCTCCCCTTCATCGACTTGTCCTATTCCCTGGCCATGGCATGACCATTCTACCTCTCCTCCAAGAACCGCATCGGCCTCATCACGAGCATCTTCCTTCTCTTCGCCAACATGCGAGCCACCCAAGCTTCTCGCACCTCCCTGAGCAAAGCCGTATGCACGACCTTGCACAGCTTCTAATGGGCATAGTTGCACAAGCATCACACACTTGTATCCACGGCGTCAGCACCCTTGCACAAACCCCTTCTATGCAACAATGCGCAGCAATGTTCTCAATTCCCATCTGATGTCCGTGTGAGACCGACTCCAAAGCCCTTGTATGACGACGCTGCACACCTCTGGGTCCAACAAAAAACTCTAGGTAAGCCAATGCATCACATCTGATATTCGAGCATTCTCGCCGTCCGGGTGTACTAGAGTGGCTTGTGGAAAACCACTCAAATCCACACCATTCGGACCTTCACGAACAGTTCTAGCACCGTAATGCACTCTCAATGTAGTGGGTATCAGTATTGCTGCTGTCTGCCTGCATATATATTTTAATTTTGCAACATGTCAAATTGCATCGCACACAACGAAAGTACTGACGTACTGCAATTCGCATTTCATTGATCGTTCACCTGTCGTAACCAACTACACTAACCTCGTAGTATGAACTTCCTATCAGCACCCCGTGCACCAACGCCACACTTTTCTCGCTACTCGAGCTATCCCCTACATGAAACAATTCTTAATGGTTTTCACAATTTACATGGCATATCGATTTAAATGCCTATATACCAGTTATAATGGTACACATGTTTTCCAACGTACTAACGACATTATATTCATTTGTATTTAATCATAAATATTACATATTATTGTTTTTTACATAACAAATTATGAATTTCTAACATAAATATTTACTAAATTTTGTAATACCTACAAATTTCTACGAACGATTAATTTGTAGGTAATGGTGACTGAATTTTCTACAACTACAATTTTATACGCATGCCAATTTGTTAATGATGCTATTTTTCTAAAACTATGTTCGCTAAATTATACACAACTACACGTTTCTACGGCTGCTAATTTCCTAAAACTACATTAACTAAATTTTGTATGCCAAAAATTGAACTATTTCTATCTACATCTACAATTTTCTACTAACAGTCAGATACAACATTGCAAATACAAAAAAATACCTACAGTTGCTTCTTCCTCTCCTCTCCGCTTCTACGGCTGTTAATTTCCTAAAAATACATTAACTAAATTTTCTATACCAAAAATTGAACTATTTTTATCTACATCTACAATTTTCTATTATAACACTAACAGTAAATAATATATGTATTGCAAATACAAAACAATTACCTAAAATTGATTTTTCCTCTCCTCCCCTTCTCCTTCCTCTCCTCTCCTCCTCCTCTCCTGTCCTCCCCTCCCTCTCCTTTTCTCTTCTCTCTTTTCTTTCCTCTCCTCTCCTTGGCCCTCTTCTCTGCTTTCGTTTCTATTGAAGTGGTGGTCGAGCGGCCTCAGCTTTTATCCCCCCTTCCAGTCGCTTGGCAGTTGGACAACTGGACCTCTAGTCGCCCAACCGTTGGGCGATAGTAGTTGCAGTCGCCTAACGGTCGGGCAACTGTAATAATTCGCCCAACGACCGGCAGATTGCTTGCGTGTCGCCTGACTGTTGGGCGATAGGCTCCAGTCACCCTACAGTTAGGCGACTAGAGCCTATTTCTGTAAAAAAATGTTGCCGCGAGTATATTTCTATTATTTCGAATAAAAAAATAGATTATTCGTAAAAAAATCCATGTTGGACTGCTTGGTGTCAGCTGTCTGACCGAAAACCGGTCAAACCGGCTGTGCAAAGGATATTGGGCCAGATTTTTTTCTATGGCTTTTGAGTTGTGAAATTGGTTTTTTCTCAATGGATATATGTTGTGTGAGCTATGTTACAGCTAACATAGGTCAAGTTGTGAAGAACTTGTACATGAAAACGATTTCCTTGTCTTTGGATATGCAGGGTCACTTGGAGTCAACCATAGTCAACAGAGAGGATCGGGGCTAGGTTCATGCAGGGGCTGAGGTCCAAAACAATCGAGGATGCCGGGTGAAACGGTGAGCTCAAGTATGACTCGAGAAAGGCGGGAAATGTTCAAGTTGAGTTTAAACGACTGGATGGCACCATGTAGCTTGCACAGGTCAAGTGAGCCGTGGTTTAGTTGAACCAGGATGGGAGAGATTTGACGGCGCGTGGCAAGCTAGTGGTGCACCTACACGTGGCAAGCATAGCAATTGCTTGCAATGGAAGATAATGATCGGGTCAACAGTGGGTAATTTGGTTGTTTGACCAAAATACTAGAAACCATCTTAGATTAGAACCACGTCATATGAGCGATGCATTAGAGGCTGATTTAGGTCAAGGTGGATCTTGTTGGATATCAAGGCTAAGGATTTAGTGGATGCATACTTGTGTGCTTTGAAAAGCGTGTATAAGTGAACTTACAAGAGTAAACCCGTGTGTGTGGGAGGGGTTAACAAGTTCCCCCAATGTAATAGTGGATATGATCCATTAAGGGGTGTAGGTAGCTGGTTGCCCTCGTACAAAAGGGGTTGGGATGGACCTCTCCTTCAAATTAAAAAATGTCTCAACTTTGACCATATTTTTTATGATTGTTTGTTGGAATAGGTTCGCAATCTTCTAAGGAAGATCCATTCAAAATTTCATATCATTGGATCTTCAGATCAAAAGTTCTCTCATTTTTTTGTTTTTGAAATCAGGCTAAAACAATAATTCATTGACCTGATTGTATTGTAGCAGCAGTCAGACCACCCTTATACAAGCAGTCAGACTGTCTAGGCCTGCCAGACCGCCGTTTGGAGGCTAGTCAGACTGTCGGGACGGGTTAGGTTCCAAATTTTGTTGACTTGAGCTAGTTTGTTTGATTTTCAGCTGAGAATTCTATGTTCTACACCTCTGTAGGTGTCTGAGAATAAAATCTTGAATACTTAAGGAAAAATTTTGAGTTAGCACCATTCACCCCCCCCCCTCTATTGCCATCTGGCCCAACACTTATAATAGCTTCGATTATTTTCTCTTGCAAGAGGACAGAGCCACAGAGCTATATGAGTCTAAGATTGTTAGTTCTGTACTCAAATAAATCTGATGAATTTACAAAAGTATTTCCATGTTCTGCATGGACCGATGTCCGCGTCGACACAGTACTGAAAACTTCTTATTTTTCTAGAATGCACGGTATTTCTGCAGCGGGCTAGTAATTATCCGGATGTTTTCTTCTAAACAATCATCCAAAGTTTGTGTCCCTTAAATTAAGATTTAAATGCTCTCATTCTTTCCCCTTACTATATATCCTCTAACCATAACCCTATCTTGACCCTGCTGCCTCCCACCCTGCGTCGCGCCCTCCTTGTCACCCACCGCGCCGCCCCCTCCTCATCGCCGGTGACGAATCCCTCCCACGGCCTCCTCCTCCTATCTCGCCAAAGCAGCTGCGCGCCACCCCCTCCTCCACCACCTACGGCCTACCCCTCCCCGTCCAACCTAATAGCTAGTGCCTTCCATCGCTGCTGTCCTCGAGCATCTCCCACCACCCTCCTACCCCGCCCGTCACCCCACCATAGGGCCACCACCCCCGGCCTCTATATATAGGGGGAATGGTGAACCATAGGCGCAAGGGGTAGGATTCTCCTCTTAGGCTTGCTGGCGAGGAGAAAGGAGTCACCGAGAGGAGGAAGAAGGGATCGCCAGAGAAGAAGGTGGAGGTGGCAGCACATGAATCTTTGCGTACATCCAAAAGTGAGAATTTTGGATGATTATTTGGAAGAAAAATTCTGGGTGATGTTCATCAAAATCCACTTTTAAAACCCTGGTCATAGCAACAATGGATCCACGCTCTAGGCTAAAAATGTTACTGGTAACCACTGGTTAAGAAAGTATGATATTAATATGAGAAAACATAATTTTTAGTTGTTAGATGCATATCTACCTCCATCCACTAGTTTGCCCATTAATTATTAGCATGTGATATGATACAATGAGAAATGATCTAATACATATTATTCTTTTATTTATGGTCTTCTTACATCAATTATATGCTAGTTTTACATAAATTAAATTATGTAAAAAATGATGTGACAATTTGTTAAAAAAACGAAACAAAAAACTATAAGGAACAAACAAAGTCAAGCCATAAAGTACAAATAAAGCAACATCTAATTGATAAAAAATTGAGTGCTCACAAACACAAAACACATAAGTACCATGTAGCAAATTCCCAAATCAAAATATGAGCTACAATTAATACGGTATACTGGTTTTCAAAACCCTGGACACAGAACAGACTCGCCACTATAGGCGACGACCCGCGCTCGATCGGCACGGCTGAACAACCCACCAGAAACCATCAGATTCACCGTAGCCACTCGCTTACCGAAAATTTCTATTGTATACCGGTGACACAATCCACTTTGTGTAACGCGCGAATGAGGTGGTGATACGTGGCAAAAGTACTGTAGCAGCTATTTTAAAAATATTTTTCCATACGACTGGTACAGTAGCAAGAAGTGAAAATATTTTTTTGTACGGGCTACAATACTGCTACAGTGTTCTTGCCATGTGTCACAACCTCATTCACTCGTTACACAAACTTCATTGTGTCACCGGTATACAATAGAAATTTTCCTCGCTTACCGGCCTGTCCTTGCAAGCTGCCTTCATAAACACTACTGCACTGTATCTCGCGTGCGGCGGTAATTTTTGGTCCTAAATTTCTTCGGCACAATGCTCATGATCATCTCCTTGCCAGTTTTTTAACTCGGCCTCTGGGTCTCCCACAGGCTATTGAATATGATCACTCCGTAGATGTTACGACCATATTGATTTATGTTACGATCACGTTAACTGATTTCAAGTATGATCACGTCTTCTTCGGATGTCGGCTTCGACAATTTGTTCATAGATGATTTCGAAGAAGACACCGATTGGACTGGTCCAATCAGTTGTAAGCAGTCCATCCACCCAATCATAAATCAGCGGTCAAAAACAAGTAACTCTTCAGACTGTTCCGATCGTACGTGATGCCGTTCGGAGTGGTCCGAACGTTCCGACATCAATCGAACCATAAATACTGGCTTAGATGAAGATCGGATGGTCTGAGCGTCTTCGCTGATCGAACTGGTCTGATCAGTTTCTTCTTTGCGCCCCTAGTTAATTTTTGTAAGCTACGAACAGAGACAATACGAGAACACAAAAACTTTGGTGGTGCTCAAATCGTTGTATTTTTTTCTTCTTCTCTATTTATACACAGGTTTACAAACTTAGACTCGAATATATAAATCAACTCTAAAACTAATTCAAATGTATCTCAACTCAGACTCGAAATCAAATTCGACAGGACTATTTTCAACTCGGGCAACTTTCGAACGTCTAGCCCGGCACGCGCGCGCGGGCGCGGCCACTAGCGCAAAGGCAGCACGCGCACAGTGGGCTGGCGCCTACCACCTGTCATCTCTTGGCCCTCCTGGCCTGGACGGACGGGGACGGCGCGCTCCGAGTCGTCTCGCCATCCATCTATAAATACCCTACTCCTCGCCTCAGAGCGGAGAGCAGGCAGGCAAGCAGCAGCAGCGAGTCATACAGCTAGCTAAGCCCCATCCCTCGTTCCTAGCTTCTTAATTTCCCAGCTTATAGCTCTGTGATCGTAGGCCGAAGCATAAGCTCGAGAGAGAGAGAGAGTCAGAGATGGCGTCCAACACCTCGAGGACCAACTCGCGGGTGAACTACTCGAACGAGATCCACGACCTCTCCACCGTGCAGGGCGGCGGCTCCCCCGCCGTCCCCAGCATGTACTACCCGGAGAAGTCCTTAGCCGACATCTTCCCTCCTCACCTGCTCAAGAAGGTTGGGAAAGGAAACCACATGCCTAGCTGATCGATCATATCGAGCGTTGTAACTAATATTCTTGCAGGTTTTGATTTAGTTGTTTTCTGTACATATCTGCTTGGCAGGTGATATCGGAGGTGGTGGCGACGTTCCTGCTGGTGTTCGTGACGTGCGGGGCGGCGTCCATCTACGACGAGGACATGAAGCGCGTCTCACAGCTGGGGCAGTCGGTGGTCGGGGGGCTCATCGTCACCGTCATGATCTACGCCACCGGCCACATCTCCGGCGCGCACATGAACCCAGCCGTCACGCTCTCCTTCGCCTTCTTCCGGCATTTCCCCTGGATTCAGGTATAAAAAAACACGTCCACACATATATGCATCATGTCTTCTTGTTCCACATATTCATAGTTTCTTCTCTCTTCTTTCGCGTTCTTTCTGCTACATGCTGGGTTCGTTTTTATCTTCACGGCAGCTCATGAATTGGTTGAGTCCTGCCAGTTGTTAAGAAGAGTTTAGTAGGACTTGGTTGTCAACATGTTGTCATGGACGTGCATAGGAATTAGTCACGGCTTGGCTTAAGGAAAACTTTGGATCCTAACTGGTACTAGTACGCGTCACATGCACGATCGATATGTGCAGACAATTAATGAAGACTAAAGTAATGATGACATATATACAGTACTTCTAGTACTGAACTACTGCAAGAACTGTACACATGGATGCATACATATGGATCGGCCAACTGGATACATATTCGAAGCAGCAGCAAATCAAACAGCTCTCGTATTTAAGTAGCACAACTTGGAGTAGCTCAAAAAGATTTACAGATAGTTTTTTTTTTCAGCAGCATATTTGTTCTCCATGGGGTCCTGTCCTAGTCAGGTGTCAGATCGGTAGCATGCAGTAGCAGCCAAACAATAACGGGCATTATTCGCAACATGCTGGGGGCGCAGCACACCATGTGAACAAAATATAAAATCAACAACCTCGTATGGAACCAAGGCTAGCTAATACCACAAAAAGAACATACATAACAAAAAAAGATGTCAAGGGTAAGGCAACTTGATGTAGAATTATCTCATTATTACGGTATATGCTTGCCATGAAAGCCTTGATTAGCTTCCACTAATTGCAACTACCACGCACCAACCAATGGGGTTTGACATCGCTTGGTTTTTAGAGGCATATATACGTGTTGTCATGATCACCTACACACTGTACTTTTGTCCCAATTATTGCGAGGTGTTGCATATAGGGCACAAACAGCATATATGGTCGAGTTTCATAGAGCACGGGCCAGCCTAGTAAATCGCTTGAAAGCGGCGTGATGTGGATGCGTATCTTCTACCATTCAAGTCAACCGAACGGTATACGAGATGCATGCTAACATCAGCTATATATATTCGGTCACAAATCAACCGTGTCGATATACAAAAGGCGGGCGAGAATCTGAGGCGAAAATTTTAAATGGCACAAATTTTTGGTTGAAGTGGGCTTTTCTTAGAGGGGGCCGACATAACCGAATTTCACCGAATTTTGTAAAATTTTATCCGAAATTGTTTTCACTGCTCATCAGACGGCCCTCGCATGCTCAGAAAGGCACCGCGCTTTAGAATTGAAAGGCATGTATGTTGGATCCCAGCCCGGGTTTGCCATGAACCGCGGCTTGCCTTTCGGTGCAAGATTCCGATATATCCAGCCAGCCAATCACCACGCCTACTTTGTCTGACCATGCAACCTGATTCGATGGTTGTGTGCCCATGCTCTCGTGCTCAAAGATGAGTTCAGGCCTCCGGCCATGCGTAGAGTTCAATATTCTTACGTTATTGCTAGATAGCTAGAGATTTTGGAAGCATGTAGATCAGGAGCATCGCATATGCCTAAAAAGGATGCGAGAAGCAAGCTAGAATCAAAAGGTTGCATTATGTTTGTGTCACATCACATCATGCAGCCGCATACGTATCACACGCGCGCACCATGCAAAGTAGGATCGAGTGTGTGGTTTCGGGTGGCCCAGCTTGCGTGCGTACGTCTCGGTGGCATCGTGGAGCAAAGCATGTTCAGATTTCGGAGGCTGATGTGTGTTTCTGATGGGTACGTGCGTGCGTGCGTGCGTGCGCGCAGGTGCCGTTCTACTGGGCGGCGCAGTTCACGGGGGCGATGTGCGCGGCGTTCGTGCTGCGGGCGGTGCTGCACCCGATCACGGTGCTGGGCACGACGACGCCGACGGGGCCGCACTGGCACGCCCTCGTCATCGAGATCGTCGTCACCTTTAACATGATGTTCGTCACCTGCGCCGTCGCGACTGACTCGAGAGCTGTAAGTTTCCTCTTCTGATTATCATACGACTCCGCGCCGCGCTGCTTCCACTCATCTGTTTCGGCTCTGAATCTTTCGCTGTTTCTGATGTTGATTCCGCATGCTTGCTGCAGGTGGGTGAGTTGGCAGGGTTGGCAGTTGGTTCCGCGGTTTGCATTACATCGATCTTCGCAGGGTAAATAAATTGCTAACGACCAAACTAACCTTAGGAAGGATTGGACCAAATTAACTGGCCTTGGCTAATTCATTCTGCAGTAAAAGAAAACATGTTACGTGGCTAGCACTTAGCTTGGCTTTCTACAAATTAGTAAATAAAAATTGTTTAGCTGAAGACATTCTTTAATTAATTGTTAGTGATCAGCCACATTTTTTCCCCAAAGAATTTAAAGCACCATATTTTACAAGGTGACACTGTGATGTAACCCAGTCAGCTATTAGGCACCTCAACAATGATATTTTTTTTAAAAAAATCTATGTACTTTACAGAAACGACATTGAAACGACATTGCGGGGCTTCACTAATTAATCTGTACAAACGATTCTTTAGACCTTCTAACACTAGACATTATTTCTGACCGTGTATGGATAACACAAAATATTTTTCGGGGGCAAAAATGGACTAGCTAGACAGATCAGCAATACATGCACATACACGACAGAAGGCCACATAGGATAGCCATATACACTAGGCCTTAGACACGTAGGACAGAAATGACACGTTGATTCATATTAGCTAAGACGAGGCGAAACGAGTGGCATTTGCAGGCCTGTGTCAGGAGGATCGATGAACCCGGCGAGGACGCTGGCGCCGGCGGTGGCCAGCAACGTCTACACAGGCCTCTGGATCTACTTCCTCGGCCCCGTCATCGGCACGCTCTCCGGCGCGTGGGTCTATACATACATCCGCTTCGAGGAGGTCCCCGCCGCCAAGGACGGCCCCCAGAAGCTCTCCTCCTTCAAGCTCCGCCGCATGCAGAGCCAGTCCATCCCCGCCGACGAGCTCGACAACGTCTGATCCGCCGACCGGCCAGCCGGTGCACTTACGCACATGCATTGAATGCTTGTGCGTACGTAGTGTGTACCACTGTACATGTATGGCCGTACTGGACGTGCATGCGTACGTGCGTACGCACGTATACGAGCGCGGGAAGGCATCTGTACTAGTCAAAGTATGTACGATCTACGTATGTGTGTGCACGAGTACTGTGCACGTGCTCGCTCTGTTCAAGAGGGGGAGAGCTAGAGCTACGTGTACGTGTGCCGGGTACGACGTAGATAGAGTACATGCTTGGTGTGTACGTATTTGTATTTTTCTCCCCGCACCTACGTGCGTATGTACGTACGTACGCTTCGTTTGATCAGCGAAGCGGTATATCTTTGGCTTTGTACTGCGTGAGAGGTTTTTAAGTTCATGTTAATGCTTGTCTCCAAAAGATTTGGAAGAAATATATGCGTTGTTAATTGAGAACTCGTGGGCTCCATGCATTTATTTACCTTTCTTGTTTTCTAGTGTATATATTAATACTATCTGTTTCTTTTCCTTTTGGTTTGGATATTTAACGTAGAGATAGCCTTTGTTTATTTACTCCTTCGTTCTTTTTTACTGAATGTTTGCAACTTTTTACGATCTTCGGTATACAATTTTAAATATTATTTTTTATAATTTTATACTAAAATATACTAATAAAATTATAATATTATAAAAATATTTTTAATAATAAATCTAATAATATAGTTTTTATATAATCAATCTAAACAGTTTTACATTATTAACGATTAAACTTTAAAATTTTAAAGAAACGGATCCTAATGAGTCTAGCTAGTTGAACGTAGTACTGAATGGGGGCTGTCATTTGGTAATGATAACATCATAAAGCATTGGATTAAACTAACATTCACTGATGTACGTCTTGTTGACCCCAAAAGAAAAAAAATGAAATAAAAAAGACTCCTTTGCGAGAGGGCTAGTTTAATGGCTTATTCTTTTTCAGCTTTCGGTTTTAATTTTTAGCTTTTCTATAGTAACTAGTTTTTAAATGAAGTATTTTTTAAAAATAAGATCTACTAGTTAATTATAATATACACTGTACCGACTTCATTTATATGGGCAAAAGTCGCACGTGAGTTTCTGTTACTCTGTAATCTCTCGTATGTACAGCCTAAAAACCATAAACTGAAGTCAAAAATCATAAACCTTAGCAAAAAGGCCGCTGGTTGCCACTTGCAACACATTTACACATGTCCATTACGAGGGAGCAATAAGAGATTTTGTTTTTGAAAAAAGGGGATTGCAGCAAGAAGCTTTGCCACAGCAACGTGAAAACCCCTAGCTTTCGTCAATTTCTTCCCACTTATCACACCTTTTCCACAAAAAAGAGGGAAAAAGTTACAACGCATCCTCCCACTAATTAAAGAAGTCAGAGTGCCCTCGATACTAGTTTGCATAAGTCAAATAGTCCCCCTACAATAATATAGTGGGACAGCAGCACCGAGGAAAACGAAAACAGCAGCAACCGATCGACATGTAAGGAACGTATGCAAGTGATTGTTATTTTCATCTTCGTGATTTTCTTTTCTCCCCTTAATTAGTCCTAGACAGCGATCGGTACTATGATGTGATTAACCAGCTCTCCATTGGTCCTAGACAGCGAGAAGCTCTGTTCCCAGAGTTGACCAGTGCCTCACACGGTAACATATATACATATGTATGTTGAGGACCACATGAAGAAGAAGAAGGGAGAGGCAGGCCAGAAAATCCTCCCTCCACTCAGGCCGGCCGACTAGAGCTACACCTGCATGCCCCATGCATCACCACTCACCCCCGACAAGGAATGCGTAGAGAGACGTCGCAGCAATGCGCAAAGTGCTGTCCCGAAACCCTCGTTGTCACCTACGTCCCCACGCCGCGCGCCGTGGTCAATCACGCATGCACGCACGAACTTGCCAGCGATTGGACGAGCGCACACCATTGTTAATCGGTTGCACCCAGCTGCCAACGTCACCGGTTACGTCGCCGGCGAATGTGTACTGGGTCCGTATGCGCAGCGGCGGAGGCGGAGTTTTTGCATTGAGGAGGGTTAAAATTTTTTGAAGGTTTAATTGTACCTCTATATGTGCCCCCATTGCAGCTTCTTGCTAATACCCTCTACTCCCCTCCCCCTCTTCTTTTTTAATACCGTTCTTTTAAAACTTTGATGGCTAATATGATTTTTAATGTGGAAATGATATTACTATATTTATCATTAAAAATACTTTTATATCATTATATTTTTTGTGATTTTTTCTAACATATGGTTAGAAAAAATAATAATTAAAGACATATAGTAGAGACTATGTTGATGTCTAAATCGATAAGTAAAAAATAATATAGGTATTACAATGGTTCTACCCCTGTCCATGTGTTATCTTTGAGATTTCCACCAAGTTCATCAATCCACACGCCACACAGGCGCACACCAAACTAAGATACATAATTATGCACATATCGAGAGAGAGAGAGAGAGAGAGAGAGAGAGACTATCTGGTGGCCGTCGTAAGCTCTGCTTGTCAGGTTGTACCGTCGAGCCACGGTATCGTCAACAACTTTGTCGACGATGTCACCACCTCATCCACTTCTTTCATCCGCTGCCATCCAGTCATTGAGCTCTAGTTTGAACTCCAGATTTGCGACCCCGTGGTTCTTTGCTTAAAACTTGTGAAATATGTTGAAACTTGAAAAACTTGCTGAAACTGTGAAACGAGTGTAAAACTCAGTTGAAACCTGATGGATACCGTCAGCTAGCTAAGCAGCCCCTAAAAAGGCCAGATAGATAGACATAAAGGAGAACCGGCCACCTGGGCAAATCATGCATGTCCATCAAACTAAGACCGCCAAATTAAGCACATTGATCTCCAGTTTTGTTTGTTGTTCACATGTCATATCGTGGATGTGTCATATATGCACCAATTGCCAACATTACAAGTCCACCTCTTAACCCTGAACTTCCATCCACATCAAATCAACCGGTTAATCATACAATTAAAAACCAGTCTGGCCCACATACCATCCATACAAAAGAAGAACTAATGCAGCTGAGCACAAAAAAGGAGAGGTATGCTAGCCATGCATGCCAATCATCGATCAGAGAGACCACTCCAGCAAAGAATGATGGATAATGATCGCCATTTTTTCACATGCCTCTCACATTGGATGATCCCCAGCCGTCCCTTGCACTAGTGGCTGTACGCTGCCGGCTCTGCGCACGGCCGGGTGGGGGTCCGCCGGCCATAACGCACCAATCCGCCGTGGTCGCCGTCAGATTTCAGGTCATTGTTAGATGCAGTGAAAGGCCGTCATGTGGGTCTGACCGACGGATCAAATACCAACAGTCGCCGGGATAGGGAGATCAGATATCGGATGGGGTAGGAGGAAGGAATAATGTCGATCGATCACGCAGTGCCCATTGTATCTGTATCGATCAATCTTTTTGCGACGGCAATGTCCATTAATTAGGTATAATTTGGAATAATTAACAGTGCTTCTAATCCTGCTCTGACCTTAGTGCACGTACCTAGTGCGGTGATAGTCGTGTTGTTGGTCCGAGCAACCATGATGTGTCACGAAGACGTTCTAGATCAACGTGTTTTTAAATACACTTTAGGGGTGTTTCCGGGTAGCTACCACATCCTGTTAAAAACAGATGCCATTGTAGTATGCTTGTAGTTTTTTTTAAAAAAAATACCATACGAAAATGATAGATTTATCATAAAAAAAATACTTGTAGTAAATCCTGTAGCTTCCATTTGCTAGCATTACAAAAAAAATACCCCTCCGTTCTTTTTTACCTGACATTTGGACTTTTCACGATCTTCAAAATATAACTTTAACCATTATTTTTTATAACTTTATACTAAATTATACTAATAAAATTATAATATTATGAAAAAAATTTAACGACAAATCTAATGATATAATTTTTATATAGCCAATATAGATAATTTTAAAGAAAAATTTGACGGCACGGATTGTAGGAAGTCAAGAAAAAAAGAACGGACGTTGTAATAACTAAAGTTGTATTATTGATGAATGTGAAAAGTTAAGGACAAGATTTGCTTTATATTGCAAGTAACAAGGTTGTTAGTGTATCATGGACCTAGCTACAGGATCCTTATCATGCTGACAGGGTCGATGACATAGGTCCACTTTATTTTGATTTTTTTCTTTTAGTTTTTTCGAAAATAAGAATAAATAGGACGGCTTTTTGAAGTGGATTTTTCAAACGACATCTTAAGTCTAAAACCGTGTGTCTCATTCACATCGGTGTCTTCATCATCTACTACCGTCCTAAAAATCATAGATAAAAGGTATCTGTCGCAGCCTAAAAGAATATGTCATGTGAAGGTTATAAGGTCTGGGCCACTATTTTATATAATTCCTTCTATTTAAGATTGTACATTTGTACATAGGACTATAGGGTGAAAATGATCCCACAGGGTATTCTAAGATATGGATCGGTCTTTACAACATTGGCAAGTGCAATACTAGCCTCCAACATAAACAAGAACTAAAACTTTTTGTAGAAATTATTATAATATAAATTAGGAATGGATTACATATATGCCCTATTTTTTTAGTAATTGAGTGTTAATTTTTCGTTTTGGTCATGATTAGTTGTACAATTAATTGAGAAGCTGGTTAGTTAAAGATAAATATGACCTATTGTCTGCGGTTGAAGGAAGCCTTACTCCAAAGTTCAACACTAATTTATTGTGATCTTGGTCTGATGTTGCATGCCCAAGAAATCTTCAAAGATTTGTACTGCAACGTGAATAAATGAAGACAACTTTTTCTAGGTGGCAACTTGTAGCTTATAGGCAACGCCATTCAGGAGCAACTAGCATTGTTTGCAGGTTTTTGCCATTCAGATCACATGTTCAGATTTGAATTAAATGAGTTCTAACTCAATGCAACCCTGCTTTCTTACTACTTAACTTGGTGATTAATTTATCCTAACTTACAAGCTGAGGAATTGAGCTGGCCTAGCTCATGCTACCAAATAAAGTTGAGCTGTCCATCTCACCGCAGGAATTGAATACTGCCTAACTTCTGAGTCTAAATCATGCATGCCTTGCTGAATGTCCTGTGCAATACGTACGTTTGTTGTTGCCGTCAGATTAAGTATAACTAGAGCTATTGAATCGCACTGTAAATCTAAAACTCTAGCTAGCTTAAGACATATAGCATATTACTTGATATGTAATACAATATATGATTTATATATACTACTGTATTTATTTTGAACGGAGGCAGGAGGGCTGGCCTGATTAATTAAGGAGGAAAGCAAGGTTATGATACAGAGTTAGGTTGGGGTGCGACGCGGCTACTCCGAAATAAAATTACGGTATTAGAAGACTAAGCGGAAGCTCCACTTGTAGGATCGATGATAGCAATCAGAGGGGGGTGAATGATTGCAGCACACAGCGAAAACCTTTTTTTAGATTTTCTACCTTTTAATATGCAAAAACCAGAAATAACAAAAAATGGAAAATATTTTTCCCTGATTTACTGTAGCATACTGTAGCAAAATACTGTAGTGGCACTGTAGCATTGACTTAGATAACCATATCCGATCTATCAGCGAAAGTGCACGTTTTTTATCTAATCTAAAAATTGATTTTTAATCAAAATTAATTCATGTATGTAGGCAACAAAAATACCTAAACATAGATCAATGCATAGATAATCTATAGGAATCAAAAAACCAAGAAAAAGGATAATAGATGCGAAATAAAAAACTTACAAACTTTATTCAAAAATATAGACACTATTCATCGGTTGATTCTCGGCTCACAGCGCTGCATCCTGCTAAAAAACTCCCCTTTTTGTTTCCTCACGTTGCTCGCTTTTTCTCCGTCTCCTCGTAAACGCGCTAGGAAAAACACGTACTTTTTCTGTCGCATCGGCCGCTCGGTACAATTTTTCTTCTTGCACCCCGTTCTTTTTATACAGCCAACTATGGATCCTAATCCAACTCCAACTAGCCCTTAAAATCCTAATCCAACTCCAACTAGGCCTGGACCTTTTTATCTCAACTAGACTTTTGACCCACTAATTTTCAAGGGATCCGAAACCCTTCCTAACACGGGTTTTTCACACTCACGACTTTTCTAACGCGTCACGTGTCGAAATCTCCAGGACTGCACCTCACATAACTTCTCCATGTATCATCTACCTTTGATCTCCCTGCGCCCCAAGCATGAGCCCGATCATCTCGTGACCTCCTCAACCGTCCGTCTGAACCTTGGATCTCCCCATCCTAGTTCCGGTCCACCTCGTCACCGACCATGATCGCCTCCATGCTCAACTTGCACATGCAAAGACCAAAGAATATTTTTTCGGCATAAGTTCGTCCCAACTTGACCAACATCAGTTCACGCACGCACCACACACCTCGCATAACATCGCTAAACAAAATCACCAAATATTCATCATAACAAATCAACCATTGTCAATTATTCATCACCAAAATATTATAAACCTTGCTACATGGTCTAACACCGCCAAATGCTTAGCTTCTGCGAGGACTTAGGTTATAGCCTCATCTTTTGTGTGGGCAATGAGGTACTGCAGGGTAGACGTCAATGATCGGAAGGTTCGAGCATTTCGTTTCTTCCAGATTTCCCATATCACAAGCATTATGAGCAACGCTACAGTTTTCTGTAGGACTCCAAGCGTTTGGTTAACCGACTCCCACCAAAGACGTACCGAAGCTGTAGTCTGCTAGTAGTATATATATACACACTACTGTAATATTTATCATAACTAAAGACTAGCTTAGTTATGTTGGTAATACGTACAACTCGATAAAACTTGGCCCACGTACCACACACACACACTTCATCCTGCCTTTCTTTCTTTTGCATCTTATATTGCAATGCCAAAGGTTGACGAGACTGGTTAGGCACAGCTGCTTGCACCTATCCGTTTGCTCAGATTTGGAAGAAGGTATCGACGTACCAAAGCTAGCTAGCTAGTACCCTCCACCATTGCACGCTTTCACGCCTAAATAGCCCCATCGATGTACCAATGCACGTTCGAAAATCGTATGCATCTCGAAAGGCCATTTGATTCGATCGTGGGGTGTCCTATTCTGGAATCATCTGATCCTATGTATATTCGTGTTGATTTCATCGGTGGTTATAGTCGGAATCATCCCATCCGTATTGGTTGCCTATTCGTAATCGTATGCTTGGTTCGCGGAATGGAATAGTTAACCTCGTGGTACATAGAAAAGAAAATCAAACCCAATCACGTACGGCATTGTTGGTCTACTCGGTCAGGAATAGTCGGGACTCTGGTAGTGCATCTAATTTCATCCAAGACGGACAAACCAAATCAACAATTATATGTAGTCTACATACTCTAGGTGTTACATTAATTCTACGGCCGAATGGGCCCTAACGTCCATCATACATACCTATTCTTCGCCACTAGCCTTCACCGAAAGCTACATATCACCATGGCTAAGGCTAGAGTCGTCGACATTAGAGAGCATGCAGCAGTAGGCCACACCGTCACTAACCCAAAAACTGCCCCAAAACACACATGGGAAATTGTTAGCAGTCACACAGCTAGCCAGCCGATCGGAGATGATCGATGATCCGTCGCTATACATCTTTCGCCCTCTCAGTGCATCCGTCCGGCGTGTTCACATGAGAAGACACGTATCACGGAGCACTGACGAAAGTGCTAATGCGTGTAGCGATCAGGGAACATGGACATGGAATTTGGGAGCCTGCAATCTGGTCGGGTGTGCATGTCCAATTGGGGCTGCACTGCTGATCACCTGTAGGATGTTCTCCTACGGCCCTAGCTAGTGCTCCGCGCGCGAATGAACCTTCGCAGAATCGTCACGAGCAGCCACTGACGGATAGGTCAGGATGAATTGTATCCGTAGACAGTAACCCATGTTTGCAAACGGATTGTTCGTGCGCGCAGCATTGCCAACTTGATCCCTGGCCTTTTGACGGACCCTAGGGTATGGAAAGTCCAAATGACTGTGCATGAATCACGAGCGCATTATAGTGACTACACAAAAGGCTTGTCTCAGGTCATATTTATTAGGGTTGTATAATGGTTGTTTACTCAGGAGATCACCTTTGTGAGGCGTTAATGGAGGTCTCTTGCTGATCAGATGGTGGTGTCTGGAATCTTGGAAATTTTTATCAGAGGCAGGTGTACGCGCGCCAGTAAAAAGCAGGGGACATACGTTTCTTCATTTTCTTTCACCTAGGGTGACTTGGAAAGACGGGGTTCACTCATGGCTTGACATGTTGAGCTCATCCAAGGTAATAGAAACGCATGGAAAAGGGACGTTAAAGTTTGGGTAATGGGGTGGCAAGTCCGGTACAATTCTGCCTGATTTGAAAGGTGTTTTTTGGTTAGTGCGTGGATAGCTTCAGTTAGATGGGAGCAAAAAAGTTTGGGACAATTTGGGCCTCATGTTGCTTCTCCAATTGTGGAGGGCCATGGATTGTTGGCATCTTCTTTATACCATTTTGGATTCCTTTTTCGACGATTCTTAGAAAATATTTTACGAAATTGTGGTAGGTTAGCTTTTTTATCAGTACGACAGTGTTACGCCTTAGAAAGATGTTCCTCGTTTAGGGTGTAATGTCTCTATATTTTTCCAAAAAAATGCATGAGCTTTTGAAGCACTTTGATCTGATGATTTGCCCTGGAACTGTTTACTAGCTATGTAGTCGCAGTTTCCTTTTGAGGTGCTAATTTGCCTCTGCAATCAATAGTAACTAGCTAGTTGCAGCTGCGTTTTAAACTTTGCAATTTATTTTTGAAAACATCATAGAAACATGTCCATTGGAATTCAACGTGTATTAGACTAGTTGCAAACCTACATCTTTGTCTATTAAAAGATATGATTTAGTATATAAAAATATAATTCAAAACCAAATATACATTGACCGAAACGTTCGATAACTATTCTACTAACCCAACTGCTTATTCCAAACAAGAATATAAGGCATACTAAATTGAAAGGAGTCTGTAAAAAGAGAATGCCTTTAGTTGAACAGTGTGTAAAAGAAATAAAGAATGCTACTAATTACGAACCCTTTTTGTTTGTTACCTTTTCGATATTGGATTAAGAATATAGAGGACTGAGAGCAACTCTAGCAGGGCCCTCAAACAAACCCCTAAATCAAAACTTGAGGGCTGAAGACAAAAACACAGGTCCAGCAGGGTCCCTACTTAGGCCCTCAAAAGTAGGAGGCCCTCAAATTCACCCATCAAGCCCTCATTCCTGAGGACCCTGGAGGAGGCCCCTACTTTTGAGGGCCTGAGTAGGGACCTTGCTGGACCTGTATTTTTGTTCTCAGCCCTCAAATTTTGGTTTAGGATGATGAATGGGTCCCACATGGCAATGTCTATTAGGATGAATTTGAGGGCCCTGATTTGAGAGCTGCTGCTGGAGTAGATGCAAAAAAATCAAGCTCTCAAATGTTAAGAGAGCCCTCAAATCAAAAATATGGGCCTTGATTTGAGGGCTTCTACTGGAGATGCTCTGATAGAGGGTGAATAGACTTGATTTGTTTGGCGGGCTAGCTTGACCTAATCATGTGTAGATCTCTCTTTTTTTTTTGGCTTTTCAGATGGGTTTTAACTTTAATTTCATTCAGTCGGTTCCATACATGATAGCAACAGAAGTGCGGCAACTTCCCCTCGATAAAGCAGATACAGATGGACTGAATGCCTACTGCAGAGGTTGATGCATGAATGATCCGTCGGCAGGTGCACGCTGTTCCATCACGGATTGGCGGACCTTGTAATGCAACCAGGGCCCATGGTACAAAATCAGAGTAATTCGGCAGATCACCTCGAAAGCTCCGTGATCCATTATCCAGTTTGCATCGAAGTTGCCGGCTTGCTTCTATCTACAATTACATTAATTAGGTAAATCCATCCAACTTCTTTTTCCTTTCCAACCGCAAGGCAATCTAAAGTGTGGCAATTTTTTTTTTGTAGTAAAGCAACAATAGATGGACTAAAATTATCTGGTACCTACATTTTGGATGGACGCATGATCAGGTCGGCAGATGGATGCTTTTACATTACCTACAACACATATAAACTAAGTGATTGGCCAGATCACCTCGAAAGCTCCGTTAACCACTAGTTGGCACCAGAATTGCCGTCTTATTCTAAGCACAATTACATATTTACATGCATCTCCATGATACTGACATGCATGTTTCTGTTGTGGTTTCTAGATGCATCTGACTGTTCATGTGCACTAGCACACCAACCACGGCAAGTTTTCCCAACGGCATCTTCAGCAACATGTTGCTATGTCCTTTGGTCCAATAACAGCCGCTGAGGCGCTGATGGCTGGCTGGTGCCTGTACTGGGCTTTCACCGACCCGCCGTGCTTGCCACCCAGTACGGCCCAGTGGCAGACGGCCGAACGAGTACGCGGACGCCCAGATGCCCGCGTGCTTGCGCGAGGTGGCCCAACCACGCGCGGCTCAGGCCGTCGGCCTATCGACATGAACTTTCGGGACGGCCCAACATCCAGCGCGCCGAAGTATTGCAACCGTACGGCACAGCAGTCTACGTCACCGCTAGTGTAGCCAAGCATCCGATAGTTAATTAACACAACTAAAAACAAGAATAATTATAACAATTAATAAAAATTAAATTAGATGAACAATTAACACAAGAGATGAGAGAGAGAAATCGGTGATCTTCTTTATTGATACCAATTGATGTGTTTTGGTGTATGTTCGCGTCTCCTACTTGGAGGGCCTATATCTGACCGCACCCCTTTCTTGGGGATTGGTTTCGTAACATTGCCCCTTAGGTAAATACCGTGACAAAATACAGTGAGAAAAAGGATTGAAGAAAAGAGTACATCAATACGCAAACTGTATTGCACTAGTAGCCTTATTAAAAACCCTCGTGTGAGAAAACTCCTCGTGAAAACTTGCTAAGGGAAAAAGAGAGCAACCAATCGATCTGCTTTGATCATTATCTGGATTACTATCCTTCTTGCATAGTATTTGATCTTCTAGGTAAACAAAATATATGGGCGATTATTCAGGGAAGTGCTCTCCCTGAATTCTGCACCTATCTAACTGGTAAAACCTTCAACGTAACTTACGTCACATGTTGATCATCAAATTGATTATTTCTAGGTACATCAAAATTAAGACTTTCATAGTCTAAAGTATGGCGATCAAAGTTTAGCATATATGTTCCCCCCTCAAGATGACATCCGTTGGAATCTTCTTGTTCCAATGTCGTAATCACATTTCTCAATAATATTATGAGTAAATCTACTAGGTTATCTCTCAATGTTTAGTTTTCTAGACATTTATCCCAACATTCTCGCAAAGATTGTAAGGATAAAATAATTTGGGAACAATGTACTTAACACTCTCAAATAACCACTATTTTAATTATGCAACACAAGCTGAGATTTGTCCTTATAGAGGACTATGGTAAAATTAGTTGCAATATCACATACCTTCTAAATATAACTTATCAAGCCACTTTATTTGAACTAAATACTTTGTAACTTCCTTTGAGTGGTGACGAGGATAGAATAATCCTCAAATTATTACGTTATTATATTCCTTGAATATACCCCTTATCGATAAGAGGTATATATGGCAAGATGGTTGTAAGCTTTTCTATGACCATATAGTCATAAGTTCTTCTACGACCGCATAGTCATAAGTCATACTGCGACCACCCCTTGGTCATAAATCCTTCTATGATCACATAGTCGTAAGTCCTACTGTGACCATCCCATGTTCGTAAGTCTTTCTATGACCATGTAGTCGTAAGTCTTACCACGACCACTCTAGGGTCATGGGAATTCCTATGATAAGTTTATCTCCAATCAACTTATCTATGATAATGAACTACACTATCGGTTTGTCTAACAAGGTGGTTAGAATATGCATTAGTCCACTAACTGCACATGATCTCTATCTGAGAACAACTGCTACACGGTGAATGGCCCTCTTATATCTCTCTGACAGTAACTTTCGTCAAGTGGTTATCATCTGAAGCGTCAAGGCATCTTCCGATGCGGGACAACTGCCATCACTTCATCGGCTATTTAAAGGTTAACATCAAAGGAAGAGGGAGGAGGATTAGTGAATCATTCATGCAAAATAGCACTAACCATTTGTGTAATTCTCTGTTGTAATCCACTTTCTAGCAATTAGCAATCACACTGGACGTAGGGTTGTTATTCTCTTAGGAGAATGCCCGAACCAAGATAAAGTTTCATGTGTCTCTACTCCGCAGGCTCATACACCGGGTCTTCTAAGAGTTCCCCCGAATCCAAACAAATCATACATAAGATTGATATTAAAACATCGACAGTTGGCGCCGTCCGTGGGGATTCTTCTTCCAAGACTCTGGTAATTTCATTGTCGGCAGGTTTCCTTTTTTCTCCTGATGTCCTCATGGCAGATGAATGGAATGAGGAGAACTAGTTTGACTTGGCTGACTACATGAGTATCGATATGGAGGCCTGCTATGATTACGAGTAGACCTTGCTTGCTTCTGACAGTGAATGTCTCCCTGGAGATTCCTCCGATGATCCCAGAGACAACGCCGCCAGAAAGGCTGATGAGGGATCAAAGACCCCCATAGCAATCTAAGGGAGGACTCATCTCCCCTAAGCAGCAAGGGTCAATTCAACCACAATGAGGGCTCATAATGCAATGATGGGTCCGTTCTGAAGTGTTCAAGTCCCACAGCATCGCCTCGTGCAGTTTTGTAGAGCTCTAGACTCTACCGATCGGGGAGCGCATCGCTAGTTCCTAGTGGCGACTCTCCGAATGACCCGGCGAAGGCCATGGGAGGGCACACTTTGTGTTCATCCGTATTCTCGTAGGGAGCAAATCAGGCTAGGGGCAGTTATAACCCAGACTTCCCCTACCTGGCGGGGTTTGCGCCAAGATACTAGATAGTTTCACTCGATGATTCTTTAGATGAGAGGGCGTCCCTCAGAAGTGGAGATTCTAAATAGGAGGTTTTTGCTCTGCCCTCAAATTCTCATCACCCTCTTAGAGGAAGGCCTAAGGATGCTCCTCAGTGATCACACTCTTCCTCCTCTCGTGGCGATGGCGACGAGACCTCCAGTGATGAGCCTAATCAGTACTCTAATGAGCGTGGGAGAAATCCTAGAAATACTCACTCTCCTTTGAGGTAGCCCCAGTTTGCTTCAGGGGTCGAAGATCCTAAGACTGCTCAGCAAAGGTGACTTACCACCTAGAGTGCTTTGCCTAGGTGGGCCCAGTACTAGTTCGAAGAGGCACGGGAGCTTCAACGAATCAACGACTTACTCGAGAACCCAAATCAAGAGCATGCTCGAGCCCTAGGCTATGACTGCTTCGCTGAAGATATTGTACGAAGGCTTCACGATATGATGGCCCGACTTGAGTGACATCGCCAATGTCCCTCTGAGAGTCGACAAGGTATGATCGTATCTAGTCGTTCATGAAACTTGCCTCGCAGGGGTTGGTATGGTGACGGGGCACATCGCACTCCCGATCGCAACACCATCTAGAGGAGGATGCCCCGAACTGCTTTGGATTGGCAAGTCGATACTCGATCAATGCTTCAAGCAAGGAACCTACAACAGCAGATGGACTACGAGTGTCAACCCCGAATGGATGAGACCTACTACAGGTCTAGTCCGTCTATCGTCGAACATTGCCAAGTGCATTCTTTTGGCGATGCTAACTACCCATTTCCCAGAGGAGACGACAAGAGATCGTTGCCGGATGTCGGGCATTCATGCCCGAGCTCCGAGCAATGTATTGGCTACCGCAGTTTTGACCAGTGAGCATAGAGAAATTCGACGGGTCTCAAAATCCCATCGAGTTCCTTCAAATTTACATGACCACGGTCCGAGCAGTAGTAGGAGGCGAGTACGCCATGGCCAACTACCTCCCAAGTCGATCTACTCATAAAAGTTCATTATATTATTAACCCAAGAGTAATCATATCTGTTAATGAGCAAATCAAAATTTCTCACATAGCAATTATTATAACTAGTTTTGCAAATGTAAGTGAAGCATTTATGCAATTCAAATGTCTGAAGTTGTAAATTTGTAGTGGTGGCACATATGGGCAAAGCTACAACTTTTGAAATAAAACAAAGCTCATCCTATAATCAGATTTCAATCGAGCAATAGCAAATTTATCTAGTAAGGGTGAAGAGATTTGTAAGTTCTTCCATAATTCATCATCTTTATTCAGGTTGTCCATACTTGATAGTGCAAAAAGAGATGAACACATAGGTATTGGATGAGTACCAAATTTTACTTTTCTCTCATATTGAACAAGATTCAACACATAAGAATTGTTGTCCAAACCAGCAAGCTTCAATTCATCCATGTGATCGCAAGTTATGCATATTTGATATACAAGAAATTGATTTTCTATACCATAATCTCCAATCAAATTAAACTTATACCCAAGGGTGTAGGTACTAAACAAGAATTTCAAACATGCGAGTTCAAAAACTTTCTCTATAGCATGTGGCAATTTCATAGATAGATTCAATATGATGTAACATAACGAATTAGCAAGAGAAATTCTAGTAAAAACTTCTTTATATCTAACTAAAGCTACATGATCATTGTATGCAATTAATTCATCACATGGATCACTCAAAACAGCAGGCAATTTATTTATTTTATGACATAGTGTACTCAAGTCAATGCAATCTGAATTCTCTACTTGAAATATGTGCATGTCAAAATGGTTTTCCACTAAGTTTTGCTCTAAAATAGTATGAACAGTGGATAATTATAGTTCTTCACAAGCATACTCACCGTGAGTGATGATAGCACCCTATTCTTTACCTTTTTGGCTCTCCTCAGATGATGTAGGTGCATCTATCTCCTCATCTTCGTTCTCAACCAATGGAGTCGATAGTTCAATCAGCTCCTGCTCCTCTTTGGCATGGTTCTCAACTGCATGCAAATTGTTAGTCACAGAAAAAGGTACAAACACGGGTTTGTTGTCATGTTTCTTATCATCAAGCACTCTCAATTTCTCCTCAATCTGACTTTCAACCTGACAAGTAAGTATAAACAAATAAGGGAGCAAATTATATTCTTAGTGGATAAGAAGGTCCTGAATTTCTTTATTAAGCCCACGTAAGAATCTATTCTCTGTAGCTTTAGTATGTTTCTCTAAGCCACAATGCAATAAATGAGTTTTTAATTCATGATAATATTCCCTTACAGTTCTACTTCATTGTTTTAAATGTTGCAATCCAGCTAGCAAATAATCAGTATGATTTTTAAGAACGAATTCATTTCTCATAAGTTTTTTAATGCATTCCAAGTTTGAGGCACTTGACCATGCTACCAAAATACTTCCACCAAAGTATTGCATCATCAATAAAAACACTAGTGGCAGCTCTAATATTTTGCCTATCAGACCAATCATAACATTCAAATTCTTTATCTAGCGCTATCTCCCAATCAATATAGGCATTAGGATCAAATTTACCAATAAAGGATGGCAAAGTGATTTTAGTTTTACTGAACATACTATCACGATCATATACCTCCCGTGGGAAGAAGTTTGTCTCAAGCGTGCATCTTCCTCACAAATTTTCTTGAGCTCCCATTCAATGGTTCGAAGAAGACATGGATCTATCTCGTAATCATCCCGTGAACCTGCTATAGTTAGTAGAAAACAAGAAAACAGATCATAAGTATATGTTCCTATCAACTATTAGGATCCGGAGGCTCAAAGTCGCTTACACTCAAGCTCTTACCAAACTCTGGCAAGTTCTTATCGATGCAAACAGGTGATGCAACTGATGGTTGGTTCGTGATAAACTTGACTCAAGTGATAAGTAAAGCGATTGCAAGGGACGGTTCAACGTGATCTGCTCAGTTAGTATAAGGTGTACCTTGGAAGACTCGATATGTAGCAATAGAGAACAATCAGTTAATTTCAGAAATTGCACATAATTGAATTATAGTTCGTATCTAGTTCTTAGCCTATGTTGTTGATCAACCAAGGATGGAAGAAGGCTAAAATAAGTGTATAGCAATGTATAGGAGTGGTAAATGCAAGATAATTCAATTGAATGTAATCTAGAATTGAAGAACACAAGGATTGACCCAAAACTGAAAACTGAAGATTTCTGTCCACTGGACAGCACGTCGGTATTTTGGCCGTAACTTTTTTCAGTTGTCGTTTTTCAATGATTCTTTTTTTCACCATTTTCTGACAACTTTTCTACAACTCTTGTTTTGGAGCCAAGTTCTGAAAACTAACTTAAAAATTCGCACAAAAATCACAAGTGCCGACTGTTGCAGATTCAATTTAGAAATTTGGGTCAAATTTCACTACAGATATCTTTTAACTGACTTGTGGAATAAAGGAAAATTTTAGGGACAGATGGATAAGGAAGTTATCTATCTAATGACACTAGTTTCACTTAAAAAGAATCTTGGAATCAAAAGTTATGGCATTTTTTGTGGCGGCTGTATAGAAAGGAAAAGATTAGCCAAATTGGAAGTGGGGTTTGGGGTGGGGGAGTTTTGTTTTGTTTGGATTTTTATAGGAACAAAGATATGACCAACAACTAGACAATGCTAAAATGGACGCAAATTCAATTTAGCAAACTAAAACTAACATATTGAAAGGCACAACGGGGTTTGGACAACGGAAATTAACTCTTTTTGTGGAGCAATTTTTTCTGGACTATAGGAAATAAAAACCAATCTACTAACTAAGGATACAAAAAATTTCTACCGGTCAACTGAAACTCTGATACCACCTGATGAGACAATAGGGCCCCGATCTTCTGATAGGATGATAACTTCGATTTGGACAAGAACGACTTTGACGATGCAGACTTCTAACCGGTCATGATCAGAACACCAAGCAATAGCTAAACCACACTCTAAGTCATTATCAACCGTGCCAAAAATTCGGTTGACCTGACCACGAAGGTCTATTCCTACATGTAACCAAAGAACACGCAAGAACAAGATAACAAGCAATCTGAATTACAAATATATAAATTGAGTTCAAAAAGGTGGGATTCCGTATAGGTTCTTTACTGTTGGTCTAGTTGACACAAGTAAAGAAGAAGAGTTTTCACAATGGAAAAACTAAGCAAACGAAATCCAAGGAAACTAGAAAGGTGCGGTCTCTTTAAATAGGGGAGGGAAAATCGCGCAAAACTAAGAAATAAGGGGTGATACTATTCATAATACTATTCACATTAATGGTATGGCCATGAATAGTATGGGCCAAGAGAGGGGCGCCTTCCCCTTGGGTCTAAGCATTACAAGACCCAATTTGGCCCAAACAGGTAATACAACATCTTGTTTTGATGATTATGGTGCATACAAAAGGAATTTCGAGGTGAGGCTAGATCCGTTGGAAAGAGGATGAGAAAATATTTCTAACAAGTACTCATAGACCTCAAACGGACTCCGTATATGAAAGTTAAGCATATTTGAAGTTAGGCCTGTTAAGCTAAATCCGAATTGATCTGGAGGCCGAATTGGATTCCAAAATGTATCCAACTTAAACTCTTACTTTACTTGGACCAAAAGAGGCGTGATGGCCTTGAGAAAGAGTTGAAAAAGACGCCGGCTTGGTCTTGATATGCTGGTTGGCTTCCTTTTAGGAGGACCCCAACCACGAGCTCGTAGTGTTGATACAATCCTCCTTGTATAACTGCACAATATTCATTTTCATCATTAGGAAGCATCATATTCTCATTTAAAATATGTTGAAGCTAAAGAAACAAATTTACCTTTAGTTCATCTTAATATTGGGTGCTATAGTCGTATGTATTTGTTGCATGGTCACATCATCCTCCCCTTCATGATAGAAAACCGTCCTCGGTTTTAACAGATGTGTAGCCTCACATGTTGCATGATCTTGATCATAAATCTTGGTACATGACAACAAACATAACGGACTCTCATTATGTAATATCATAAGTTCTTTACCAAACAAAGTAAAACCACTTTGAAAGAGCTCACCTGATAATTTAAGTGGTGCGTAGAAGCTCTTGTAATTAGAACAACAAGCATAGCAAATATGGTTGTATCCATAGGGGCCGTGTCCTCATCAAGACCCAGTCGGTCATGGATACTCATCATCTCCGACCAACCAAGTGATCCGATTGGTGTTGTAGATCAATGGGAGAGCGATTCCCACGCCCTTCTCCACCATTCAAAGGAGCTACCTCCATATCAAAGTGATGGCGTCCTCATCTTACATACTCTAGCCGTTTGCTGGCACCCTTCATTTTGGGCGTTGTCACTGTGTCCTCAAGTGGAATTCACTGAGGATGTAATTGACTGACTATCCAACCATGCATCCAGTACCTTTTCAAGGGGTTAATAGTCGCTTGGATTATCTCGGACACCGAACCTGCAAGCACATTGTGTCCTAGTGTTCCTGCAAGTTTGAGATATGGGTTATTAAGAACATCATGCACAAGTTGTAGGTTTTGCATCATTACTAAGTTGTACTGGGTGCGACCAGTTGAATGCCTCAACCAAGATGAAGCTTAGGGAAGGAAGTTGCATTACGAGTGTGTCTTGCACCATCCCCTTGTATGCCTTCCGGCTAGACTCCAATCGAGCTGATGAACAACCAGACCATGGTCTGCACATCCACCAAATATGTGATCTCCAGTTTTCTCGGGGAGTTCTGGCCTCCTGTGAAGGAGTGAGCATGGGAGATCCACCTGAATTCTCGATTGTGTTAACTTCATGTCTTCCCAATCGAAGTCACTCAATAAGCTCTCATCAAAACTGATGGACACATACCCATCGTTTTGATCAAATGCTTCCAAGAGGGGAAACAGTTGGAGATTGCCATCTTTGGTGGTTGACGTGGAGGGACAACTGATATAAAGGATTGCCGACCAAATGGTCAGCAATATCATCCTTGACCAGTTCTCAGGTGAGGGTACTCGCATGGTTACCATGACAAGGTGACGCCTTGCCCCCAAAGTATGTGGGAGTAGTTGGAGATTATGTCTAGCCCACCTCTAGGGTGATTGTAGCCTTGCTCTTAAGGAATGTCATTGCACCGTTAAAAACGCGAGATTTGCCAGGTGCACCAAACTCTAGAAAAGTGTAGGCACTTGCACTTGGCCCTTGAAGCAACATGTCCTCTTCCATGGGGTTGACATTGTTGGCTTTAGTGGCAAACGAGTCTGGCCCTGAGGATGCAGACAATGAGTCACCATGGTCGAGCACCACCAAGCATGCATCCATGTAAAGATCCCCATAGTCAACAAGGTCAAACAAGTTGTTTTCATCCTAGAAGTCCACCAAGAGCACATCTGACTTTGGGTTTCATGGACTTGTTGTGATCTCTCTATAGACAATGCCAACTGTCGATGATTTTGAAGTTGATCTTACGAGTATGAAGGAGAGGAAGATCACTCAATAAACTACACAAATGAAATAAGGGCTTCATTATTATTAAAGGAAGGTTTACAGAGGTGTTCAAGAACTTTGATTACATAGAGAATGAAATCAGATTCTACTTCTCATTGTTCATTGTGTTTGTCGCCTCTAGCCTAACCTTAAATTCTGAAGGGATGGTGGTTGCTGCTCGCCAAGATGTCTCCTTGCTTCCAACACTCAGTCAAGAGATGCTTGATCGATTCATGGAGTCTACACATGCTGTCGGTTACTGTCAGTGAGATATCCTCCGCACAGGAACTGTCGAGCAGTTATTATCAGAGAGACATTCTTCCCATAAGAACTATCATGTAGTTCATGTCAATGTCATGGGAGAACATGTGGGATTATGGTGGATTTATAACCGCACATGTTGTTCACCTCCAACTGCACAGAGCAAGGCACTAAAATCTTAACTACCACTCCAGGAATGGGCCCACATACCAAATTAGCAGATGCTTTTGAGTGGTTTTTGGTCAGGATATGCATTGATTGAGTACACTTGCCCTTAGACTAGGAGTATACTTGGAGGACCTTAGCTGGAGCTTCAATTAATAATAAAGTATTACTTATAGATTATTTAATCCTCATCAACAACTATTTCATTCTCGCATATCCTCAAAATTTGAGGTTATTTCATTGCTAACCAAATCTGCATCATTTTCTAAAATGAAATATCTGTGGTTGTTTCGCATTCCCATCATTATAGTTTGCACGTGCTTATGTTGCTGAGTTTTCATCTTCATGATGAGTCTCTTTCTACTGAACTTTCCTACTTAGCCTCTTTGTGAGGTCACCTTCTAGATGAATTCTCTCTAGAAGCCTTAAGGAGTGTCTAACCATTAGCTGACTAGTGTCATTTAGACCATAGAACCCACATGCGTCCCCACAGATTTAGCTCATTGGCCAACAAGTCATTCCGCTTAGGTGGATATATTATTCAAAAACCCAGTGTATACTACTCTTAACGATGAATTAGGTTCTAGTAAACATAATTTGGTTACTCTTTTATAATTTCTTGAAATTTATTTGGCAAGCTCCCACTTTTGGGTTAAAGAAGTATAAACTAAACCTCTAGATTAGCTTGGCTAGTGTGTGAATCTTAATATTAAAGATATTATTCATCCAGGAAAAATCAAGGCATTCAAGAATTTTTGGTCTTTTCTCTCCCCCTAATACCTTAGTTCTTTTTATAATAGCATAATATAAAAATCCCCTATCATGGGGACTAGATTGGTGAAATTTCATATGCAACATATATCCCTAACTACAAGTGGAGGCCCACAGATGTATGCTATGGTGGTGATTTTATGTGGAAAATATTTCATTCTTTTAGCACACACTAATTTCAATTGGGGGTTATTCATTATGGAGTGAGGCTAGACTTTTATTAATACAGTGGCATAAAAAACTGCATAACCCTGACAATCTTGTGGGTTATCCCATCTCCTGGAGGGTAATTGTTCTGCGACAAAGATCCTATACGGTGATCCATTTATTCTTTGCCGAAATATTTGACTCATTTACTCACACCATGTTTAAACTAATTTGCATCATTCAAACTTCACGTTTATAGTTACGCAACATATTTTCTATGGTCACAAGTAGTATGTTCTAACAACATAATATCGATCTACAAGATGCTCTTTAAGAATATAAATATATTGTTGCAACATAAAACATTGATCACAATTATCATGCACAAAAAATACAAGACTTTCTTCTGGAATATAACCTTAGTTGAATCACCGAAAGGACTCACCATTCTACAGGAATGTTCATTGTTCTACAAGAATATGACAATTTAGTTAAGAAAGTGATAAACAATATGCCTGACTTGTATTTATACTGCCAACATAAATATGGCCAATTTAGATCATTCTGGATCGTTATAATCCAATAGGTTATTTATCTTTTATTTTGGGAGCTATGTTTGCTCCTAGCAAATAATATAATTGGCAATGGCCATGTAGTTTCATACCGCTTATACCAATATACATATGTCATAGCCATATGGCATGATTCAGTGTGTGCCAAGCGGTAGCACTTCCTGCACTACGGCTAGCGATTGTCCTTCCCGCGCGGCGGATAGTGACAATTCAGTGGCATAGTGGCATCAGTCCATGTATGCACCTATGTGATGGTAGATGGCATATTGTTAAATGTACAAATTATTCGCCCTACCATGGGCTACAAATATTATGGCCATTAACAGATAACATGAATGTTATTCTTCATATATATGAGATACTGACAATCATTATGAAATTTATTAATCTCCCAAACAATCTAGATTTCTTAATTGTTTTGGGATTATTTTGCTTCTGGCTCTAACCTAGGATTTGTCATTATGCCTATCATGGATCTTGTTCCATAGTTTTCTTATGCCTCTCCATATCAAAGTTACCTCTCATGTCCAAATTCCTCCCTCATTCTGAGTAATAGCATATGCTTCCTACATGTGCTTTGAATTAACTCAAGTGCTTATAGTAATATATTGCAATCATATTTCTAAGTAAAATTTTCTTTGGCATGAAATGTAACATCCTGAAAAATCTGAATTTTAAAATATGAATTTCTTGAATGGTTTTGCAATATATTCTATTTGAGTTTGGATTTTTATGGTATTTTTAATGAAATTTGGTTGAGGTTCCAAAAATTTAAGAAGCTCCAAAAAGAAATAAACATTAGTGATGTTATAAAAGGAAACGTGCAGATAATAGAGAATAGGAATTTGAAATACGAATATGAAAAGATGACCCATAAAAAAAGAGGGAGAAACTTGAATTAGAGCATAAAATTTCATTTTGAAAATAATGGTATTATAAAAGGGCAACCATATATATATATATATATATATATATATATATATATATATATATATATATATATATATATATATATATATATATATATATATATATATATATATATATATATATATATATATATATATAACATATGCAAATATATACACACACACACACACAAAGGACTAGCATGGTAAACAAAATCATAAAAAATGTGTATATATATATGTATACCAAAAATAGACATAAAGAAATATATACTTGTACATATATGCAAGAAATAAAATAAATAGCAATGAAAAAAGAAGAAGAAAAGTTGGACGTCCGGCCGGCCGAAGGCCCGGCCCAACTCCCCTCTCGGTTCCTTCCCGCTCGCGGCCCGTTTTTCCTTCCCCCTCCCGCTTCACTGCCCGTGGGGCCGTCCCCGACTCCCTCTGCCATGTGGCCCTAGCGCCAGCACTCTTCCTCTGCCCGTGGACCCGTTCCACCCTGTACCCACACTCCTCTCTCTGGCCACGCGGGCCCATGCCCCCGCCTTCCTCTTCTCCCTCTCCCGGGCCCCCCTCCTCCTCTCCATTGCGGCCAAACCGCATGACACGGCCCCTGGCGGCCAGCGCACGCCTGCCGCCGCCCCTGTCCCCCCTCTCCACCCGGTTCCGTTGCCTCGCACGCCGACTGGCCGCGCCGCACGCCGCATGTCGCCCCCGCCCATACCCTGCCGCCTCGGCGCAACTCCCGCCGGCTCCCTTTGTCCTTGCGCCCAACCATGCACGTCGCCCGGTCGGCTCGGGATCCTTAAAAGCGAGAGAGCCTCCCCATCTGCCTCCCCTCATCCCCCTCCTCTCCCCACCACGGCGAATCGCCCCCAAAAGCCCCAAGCTCGCCGGAGTGGCCCTTTACCCCGAGTCCGGTCGTCGCCGCCATTATCGCCGTCGTTGCTAGCTCAGTGGACGCCGGCCCAATTCCTTTCGCTGGGAGCATCTCCACGAAGTCACGAACCTTCCCCAACCGCCGGCCAAGCCCCCCATCGACTGGTCTCCTCCCAAACGAGATACTGACAATCATTATGAAATTTATTAATCTCCCAAACGAGATGAGTAGGATTGTTACTCCTTTATCTACTGTTGTTGAGACTACATCTTTCACCTCATGTGAGGATAAGGACAATGCGTTTAGAGGTATTTATACCATGCTCCTGGATCTGCCCGAGTCTTGTGAAAATTGCAATAATTTGAAATTGAACTTAAAAAGGGCAGATCATAAAATTGCTGAGTTGCATGCTTCATTACTTGAGCATATTGTCTCTTGCACCAATTGTCCAAAATTAACTCTTGAGTTTGAGTCTGTTTCTAAGCAATTCCAAGAAATGGTTGATCATAACAACAAATTGGCTCAGTATGCGACTAAGGACCCTGTTAGCTCACCATGCAATAATTGTGAAAAACTAAAATATGAGTTGATTGCATTAGATGAAAAATGTGTGAAGCTAACTAAGGACCTTCTAGAGAAGTCACAATCTTCTTGTGATGTGATTGCTGGCGTGGGGGAGAAGCCCAAAGGAGTAGAGACGCTTAGGCACGATGACCAAACAGCTAGAAATAGGATTGTCTCTCCTAGTCCTTGCGAAGACCTCAATGTTGAGGCGGCCGTGCGTGCACATGCCATTCCTTCTTCTATTGTTGGTTCTTCCTCTTCTCCTACTGCTGTCTCCTCTTCCCCCTGCTCTTCTTGCACCTCTCTCTTTCAAGAGTGTCAGTATCTTATGAACACTCTTGAGAGGTTTGTAGGAGGCAAGAAGAAGCTAAATCTTATTCTAGACCAGTCCAAGATTTGCAAATTCAATCAAGGTCTAGGATATGATTTTCTTGAAGATGTTAGGAAGCATCCACCTGCCGTGCTCAAACCCATAGTCGCAGGTGTGATCGAGGTCAAGCCCAGAATTGAGAAAGTTCAATTCAAGTTAGCAGGCTTTGTCCAAGGGATTTCTGACAGCAAGGTGATTCCACCTGTTGCTTCGGCCTCTCAGAAGGTGAAGCCTTATCGTGCTGCTTCTACCTCTCAGAAGTGAGGTATCATTGCACCTTCTATCAGAAGGATGGACACTTGGTCGAGCGATGCTTCAGGCGCGCCAAGATTGCGCGGAGAGATCGTGTTCGCGATCTTAGGAGTATTCAGGGTCAACCCCAGACCTTGAGTGCACCTAAGACCAACACGAGGTCAAGGGTTGATCTCTCTGAGAGTTTTAGGCAGTATCGAGGACTTGGCTTTTCCGGTGTTTCTGATTTTCGTCCTCAGTTTGCCTCTGCTCGTGATATCCGCCGTCCTGAGGGTAGATCTCGTTTCCCCCATCGAGATAGCTACCCGCAGCGTGATCAGCATGTTGCTGGTGTCTTGACTCGCTTCTCTGTAGCAGTCAAGCCCAACAACAGCTTCAGGTCTGCACACAGACCTTCTGACTTGTTGAGCGACAGAGAGCGTAGGGTAGCTAGAGGTCAGTCGTGTGTAGCTACTTCTTCTACTCGACATGTTACTCAGTATTGGGTGCCAAAATCACTCTTGATTTACCCCAGTACTGAGACTTTACTCTCTCGTTGACTCAGGTTCGCCGGGCAAGGAAGAGAGAGGTTTGGCTCATTGACTTCGGGTGTTCTCGACACATGACCGGAGACTCTCGTTGGTTCTCTTCCCTAGCTCGTGTTCCAGGTGATGAGACGATCACTTTCGGAGACGCTTCGTCTGGGCGCGTCATCGCCAAATCTACAGTGCGCGTTAATGAGTCTTTTATTTTGAAAGATGTGGTCTTGGTTAGTAAGCTGCAGTATAATTTGCTTTCTGTTTCTCAGCTTACCGATGATGGCTTTGAGGTGAGCTTTAAGAAAAACGCTTGCAAAATGCTTGATTCTTCGGGTAGTCTAGTTTGCGGGATTTTTTTGTTATGGGAGGATCTTTCGTGCTGATTTTTCTGAGTCTTCTGGTGATCCTCTCCGGTGTTTAGTTGCGTCCGAGTCCCGTGACCTTACCTTCTAGCATAGGAGACTTGGTCATATTGGATTTGACCATTTGACTCGAGTTAGCAGCCACGATCTCATTTGTGGTCTGCCGAAACTCAAGATGGTCAAAGATATTGTTTGCGCTCCTTGCCGGCATGGCAAGATGGTTGCCGCTTCTCACCCTCCGGTCACAATGACTATGACCGATGCACCAGGATAGCTGCTCCACATGGACACAGTTGGACCAGCTCGAGTGCAGTCAGCAGGAGGGAAGTGGTATGTTCTTGTCGTGGTCATGACTTCTCGAGGTTCTCTTGGTGTTTTTCTTAGCCTTGAAGGATGAGACGTTTACACATTTTTGAGGACTTTTTAGTAGGCTTTCTGTTGAGCTCCCGAGTGCCTTACGAGCGATCCGTAGTGACAATGGCACGGAGTTCAAAAATTCCTACTTTGAGAGGTTCTGCGATGAGACAGGTGTAGACACCAGTTCTCTTCTCCGCACGTCCCACAGTAGAATGGCGTCGTAGAGAGGAAGAACCGTACCTTGGTCGAGATGGTCAGGATGATGCTTGATGAGTATTCTACACCTAGGAAGTTTTGGGCTGAGGCTATAGCGACTGCGTGCCATGTTTCGAACAGAGTTTTTCTTTGGACACACTTGCATCGCACTTCCTATGAGCTGAGATATGGGCGAAAGCCCAATGTCTCTTATTTTCGTGTGTTTGGTTGCAAGTGTTTCATTTTGAAGTCCGGGAACCTACATAAGTTCGAGTCACGCTCTTGTGATGGTATCTTTCTAGGTTACTCGACTTCTTCGCAGGCGTATAGGGTTTGGAACTACGAGTCTAGTAAGTTGGTAGAGACCTGTGAGGTGACCTTCGATGAGGCCAGTCCGAGGACTAGGCCCGATATCTCAGGTTCTTTAGAGCAGTCCGAGCCCATCTTTGTGGATGATAAGGAGGATGGAGATGAGGGTTGTCTACCCGATCCGGTTTCTCATCCTCCCCTTGAGGTGCCTTCTTCCACTGCACCTCCAGGTGATCAGCCTATGCCTTCGGCTTTCTCTGGAGCTAGTGGCTCCGTTCCTCCTCTTCAGCTCATGAGGTAGAGGCCACTTCTTCTTATCCTAGACCTCCCCGACATATCCAGAAAGATCGTCCTTCTGAGCAGATGATTGGAGACCTTTTTGAGCGAGTCACACGCTCAAAGTCTGGCATGTCACATTTTTGTCTCCATTCTGCCTTTGTTGCCTCCTTTGAGCCCAAAGATGTTTGTCATGCTCTTTCTGATGAGTCTTGGGTCAATGCAATGCATGAGGAGTTAGAAAATTTCGAGAGAAACAAGATCTAGCCGCTTGTTGAGCCCCCTCGAGGTCACAATATCATTGGGACTAAGTGGGTGTTCAAAAACAAGCAGAGTGAGGATGGGGTTGTCATTCGGAACAAGGCTAGATTGGTAGCTCAGGGTTTCTCCCAGGTTAAGGGTCTAGATTTTGAGGAGACCTTTGCCCCTGTAGCTAGACTTGAGGCCATTATAATCCTGCTTGCTTTCGCAGCTTCTAAGAGTTTCAAGCTTTACCAGATGGATGTTAAGAGTGCCTTCCTCAATGGGGTTATTGAGGAAGAGGTCTATGTGAGACAACCTCTAGGTTTCGAGAGCCCCAAATACCCAAATCATGTCTACAAGCTTTCCAAAGCCTTGTATGGACTTAAGCAGGCCCCTAGAGCTTGGTATGAGAGGCTTAAGTCCTATCTGTTGAGTCATGGTTTTGAGATGGGTAAAGTAGATAAGACCTTGTTCATCCGTAGGCATGACACTGACCTATTGCTCATTCAGATTTATGTGGATGACATCATCTTTGGCGGCTCTTCTCATACTCTTGTTTCGCAGTTCTCGGATGTCATGAGCACCGAGTTTGAGATGAGTATGATGGGTGAGTTGACCTTCTTCCTTAGCTTCCAGATCAAGCAGACTCGGGAAGGCACCTTCTTGCATCAGGGCAAGTACACTCGTGACCTCCTAAGATGCTTTGACATGAGTGATGGTAAGCCCGTGTCAACTCCTATGGCGTCCATAGCTTCTCTTGACCTAGATTAGGACGGCGAGCCAGTTGATCGAAGGAGTATCGCAGCATGATTGGCTCCCTCTTGTACCTCACTGTCTCGAGACCGGACATGCACTTCGTTGTGTGTCTTTGTGCTCGGTTTCAGGCTTCTCCTCGCTTATCTCACCGCCAGGCGGTGAAACGCATCCTTCGGTACCTTCGAGCTACCATTGACAATGGTATCTGGTACTCTTCCTCGTCCTGTCTTTCCTTGAGAGCCTACTCGGATGCAAATTTTGCTGGTTGTAGGATAGATATGAAGAGCACTTCTGGCACCTGCCAGTTCATTGGCACTTCTCTCATTTCCTGGTCTTTGAGGAAGCTGTCCGGTGTTGCACAGTCCACCGCTGAGGCCGAGTACGTTGCTGCCGCCAATTGCTGCAGCCAGGTGCTTTGG
This sequence comes from Dendrocalamus latiflorus, assembly GCA_017311315.1. Taxonomy (NCBI): domain Eukaryota; kingdom Viridiplantae; phylum Streptophyta; class Magnoliopsida; order Poales; family Poaceae; genus Dendrocalamus; species Dendrocalamus latiflorus. The sequence goes on along the minus strand of CM029618.1, from coordinate 7,886,081 downwards.
ATGGTCTCGACCCTGCGGGACTTTGGGTTAGTTATCGACAGTGTTCCACTCTTTTGTGATAACACTTCTGCGATTAACATTGCTAAGAACCCAGTGCAATATTCTCGACCAAGCACATTGATATCAGATATCACTTCCTTCGAGACCATGTGGAGAAGGGTGACATAGTGCTCCAATTTGTGGAGAGTGACCACCAGTTGGCTGATATCTTTACCAAGCCTTTGGATAGCTCTAGGTTTTTAGCTCTGCGGGGAGAGCTTGGGGTGGTTTGTCCTTATGGACTGCTGTGAGGGGGAGTTTTACGCTTCATGCTTTATCATGTTTATTATGCTCTTACTCCTTTTTGTTGCATTGCATATGGGTGCATGGGGTTAGTCCTTCTAGCATAGATTAGAGTGTTTCTCTTGTCTAGTTGTTTAGACTTCTTCCTCTCATCTTGTGATTCTAGGATGCTGTTTATTAGCTGTTTCTCTTCTCACTAGGTTGAGCTCACTCACTTCTTATAGGTTCTAGCAAGGGTTGGACTACCCTTGGGTAGACAGGGTACGTGTTTGCTCCTTAGTGTGTTAGATGATTAGTTGATAGTCCTGGAGTCATATGGGGTAGATGAGAGTCAGTCTGAACCATAGTATCCTCTATATCTTATCTATGCTTTAAGGACAGGCTTTTTCTGATTCTCTTGCCAGCTTCTCGATTTTATTGCTTTGGTTCAGGGGGGAGTTCATTTGGGAACTTCTAGATCTTAATATTGACATAACTCAACTTGAACTAAAAGTGCATCTCATGTTAAGGGGGAGCTGGATTTACTGCATTTCATTTTTTTCATTGTAATATAACTACATGGAGCCTTGATTATTATCCTGTTATGACATGTTTACAATGCATTACATCTTGCCATAATCTATGCTTACTTGCCAGATTTATCATGACTTTATATGTGTAAGTCAAGTCTTTGTCATGATAGGTTGATTAAAATGCTCAACTTGAACTAATTCATGTCATGTTAGCTCTTGAGACTAGTCTCTCTTTTGTTATCTCTTTATGATTCATGCTATATCAAATAGGCTGAGTTGAGTCTTGAATCTTTATTGAGCTTTAGATTGAGCTATACTAGTTTCTTGATGGAGCATGAGTTAGTACAACTTTTTAAGAAAGCAAAAAGATCTCTTGTGTGTGAAAGAACTGATCTCACCAATTCTTTCTCATGATACTGCTTGCCATTGCACTAGGCATAAACTCAGGGGGAGTTTTGGATGACCAAGACTACCTTCTTAAGCTTCTAGCTTGGAGTGGTCGCATAAGGCTTGAGATCTACCACATGATTAAACAAAAATCTGGTTGGAAACAATCATGAGATTTCTAAAAAAACATGTCAATTGTGCTAAATTTGCTTACATTACACAAAGACCAAGTACTTAAACAAGTGTCTCATTCTTAAACTTGTAGCACTCTAAACTGACTCAATACTAGCTTCTTGGTTCCACTTAGATTATTGACATGGCCTGCATCATCTTTGGATACCTTTAGCTAGACTATAATCATGGTTGACTTGGCATGCTAAGAAATTCGACTAATTTTCAGATTCTGACTTATTTGGCTTAGCTTGATTATACATGTCTTGTCATGATCTTGATAGCATACTTATATGTTATGGCTTGGTGTAATACTTCGAGGTCATTTAGAATAATCTTCATGGCTCATCATGCTTACAACTGAATAATATTCAGCCATTCCATCCATACTCATGATTGATTCTCTTCCGTGCACCTTGATGTGTTTATTGCCAAAAGGGGGAAAATAGCGGAGAAAAAGCCATTTGGGAACTTTCTTGAGCTTTGGAGAACAATTTGCTCTTTCTATTGTTGCTCTAGTGTTCCTTTTGTCGACATAGTCATGAGCTTCTTTGACTTCTTTTGGACCATATTTGATTTTCTTTCGTTTTCAAACTCAACTTTATGCTTTTTCTGTGTTTGTCAATATACTCATCAAGGGGGAGATTGATAGACCATGTGGAGGTGACCCCGCGTGTGTGATGAGTAATTGACATCGGTTTTAGGAAAGTCGAGTTTGGTCTGTGTGGTTTGGACCATGTCGTTACATGGTGCAATCGATTTTGGTCGGACTTGGTCAAACTTGGTCGAAGTGTTTAGGATGCTTATTCTTTTGATTCGACAGGTTTCGGCTTTTTCATGCTTAATATTTCTCTTAATGCTATTGTTGATCACATTATGTCGAGTGGTGCTATGTGATGTGTTTCTTGTCTGTGATGGCTGCGGGACATCGAGGCAGAGTCGTGGCGAGGCACGGGATGACCAGACTGGGCGCAGGTGGTGCCGAGGTCAAAGCGGTCGAGGTGTGCCGAAGACGGCGAGGGCTCGAGGTAGCTGCGAGGCTTGGGCGGCAAGGAATGAGGAAGCTTCCCGGAAGGTGCAGGAGGGGCGTTTTGGTGGATACGCAAAGCTGCACTAAAGGAAGTGGATTTGGTTAGAGTTAGTGGGTAAAGCGCAAAAGCTTAATGGGCAAAGCAAATGTGAACCCATTATGAAGGGCTATAAATAGAGAGGTGCTCTCTAGTGCTAGTGTATGATTTTGAGAGAGATGGCTTGAGAGAGTGGGTGTGAGTTTGTCTCCTGTGCATGTGTGCTATGAGTTCTTGATTTTCAAGCATGTATGGGGACTTAGTGTGAGATTGAGAGAGAGATGAGCTGAGAACAACTCTTTGTAATCGCGTATGTCTCTGTATCAATCTGAGAACTCATGTATTTGAGATGTTTTAGTGTTTTGTTTTCTTTTGGATTGCATCCGTTCATCTCTTGTGTTCTCTGTTTCTTGTCATGGTGTTCTTGTCTGTGTAGAGTTTTTGTGTTCCAAAGACTGAAATCTGATTTGCTCAGAACTCGGTATTGCCTAAAGGCCACTTGGCTAGATCATACTTGAGAGCAAGGTTCTTAAATTGCTTTTCTTCTCAAATGCTCTTTTGCTGCCCTCCCTCTGTATTCATCTATGGCTAGGGTGTTCTATTTCGATATGAGGGTTTTTGTTTTTGATATCCTGGCAGGTGGTGTTTGTTAGTTCGGTGCATTCTTGATCATAGGTGGGTCTCTTGTTTTAATCAAAAATCACCTGATCATTTGATTTGAGTTTCTCGAGTAAATTGGGTTTCATCTCATCTTGTGTTCTAATATTTTCAGCTTTTGATCTGTGTGCATTTCAGCCGAAATCCTTGTCCGTGGCTTCAAGATTATTTTGATCTCTCTGCTGCGTTAAGTCCTTTTGGTTATGCTTTGCAGTTTCTGTCCTGTTGAAATTTTCAGTTCTTTCTTGCTGAGTTTGTCAGACTGCAACCCCAGTATTTTCCTTTAAATCTGTTCGGCTGCTACTCTCGTATTTGGTTCCTGCTGTTCGGACAGAAAGTGCAGCCTGAATTCTTTCTTAACAGCCGCAGCTTTCGGTTTTGTTTTTACTGCTTTTTCTTTGCAAGCATCAGCTGTCTGCCCTCTAATATTTTTTCTACACTTTATTTCGGCAACAGAGTATTTCATATCTCTTTCAACAACTCTTGGTTTTCAGTGGATCTTTCTTTGCCATCAAGAAAAATCAGTTATGTCTCTCGGGTAGCTGCGATAGTTGTCTAAACTGCATCCAAACTCTTTCCTTTTGTCTACAATTTTAGCTTTTGGCTTTTAGCCTGTGCTCTTGGTTATCAGTTGGCTATTTCTTGGTTCTCTTCAGTCTGGCTGTTTGCCTCTTTTAGTAGATCCTTTTTGGTAGCAAGTGTTCAGCTTGTCTCTGGTTTGTGTTCGGTCTAGTCAGTGTGCATGTTGTGGTGTCTTAGGCCTTTGAAGCTGGACTCTACCTTGTAACCCTTTGAGCTTGGTTGTGTTTCTTCCCGTAAGAATTTTCAGTTCTCGACAAAAACTACTTTTCACGTCCAGTGAGCAAATATTCTTAACTTCATAGCTACCCTAGCTATCGGAGTTGAGATTTTTATGGATACTTTGGGGGTCGATTTTTAAGAGGCACCATTCACCCCCCTCTGTTGCCGTTTTCGATCCAACACCAGGAAAACAAGGTATCTCTCTTCCCTTTTGACTTCTCCAAGTGCTAACTTCTATTGTGCAGATTTTCATCTCTCTGTGGGGCTAAGGAACTATACGTCGAGCAACACCCCGAAACCCATTGCTAGCCAATATAACCCCACCTGCTTCTTTCTACTCTGCCGGAATCTCGGGGTCGAGATTCTTTTTAAGGGGGGTAGGTTTGTAACATCCTGAAAAATCTGAATTTTAAAATATGAATTTCTTGAATGGTTTTGCAATATATTCTATTTGAGTTTGGATTTTTATGGAATTTGGTTGAGGTTCCAAAAATTTAAGAAGCTCCAAAAAGAAATCAACATTAGTAATGTTATAAAAGGAAACGTGCAGATAATAGAGGATAGGAATTTGAAATACGAATTTGAAAAGATGATCCATAAAAAAAGAGGGAGAAACTTGAATTAGAGCATAAAATTTCATTTTGAAAATAATGGTATTATAAAAGGGCAACCAAAAATATATATATATATATAAATAAATAAAACATATGCAAATATATATATATATACACACACACACAAAGGACTAGCATGGTAAACAAAATCATAAAAAATGTGTATGTATATATATGTATGTATACCAAAAATAGACATAAAGAAATATATACTTGTACATATATGCAAGAAATAAAATAAATAGCAATGAAAAAGAAGAAGAAAAGGTGGAAGTCCGGCCGGCCCAACTCCCCTCTCGGTTCCTTCCCGCTCGCGGCCTGTTTTTCCTTCCCCCTCCCGCTTCACTGCCCGTGGGGCCGTCCCCGACTCCCTCTGTCGTGTGGCCCAAGCGCCAGCACTCTTCCTCTGCCCGTGGATCTGTTCCACCCCGCGCCCACTCTCCTCTCTCTGACCACGCGGGCCCGTGCCCCCGCCGCACTCCCTCTTCTCCCTCTCCCGGGCCCCCTCCTCCTCTCCACTGCGGCCAAACCGCACGACATGGCCCTTGGCGGCCAGCGCGCGCCTGCCGCCGCCCCTGTCCCCCCTCTCCTCCCGGTTCTGTTGCCTCGCACGCCGACTGGCCGAGCCGCACGCCGCATGTCGCCCCCGCCCATGCCCTGCCGCCTCGGCGCAACTCCCGCCGGCTCCCTCTGTCCTTGCGCCCAACCACGTACGTCGCCCGATCGGCTCGGGATCCTTAAAAGCGAGAGAGCCTCCCCATCCGCCTCCCCTCATCCCCCTCCTCTCCCCACCACGGCGAATCGCCCCCAAAAGCCCCAAGCTCGCCGGAGTGGCCCTTTACCCCGAGTCCGGCCGTCGCCGCCATTATCGCCGCCGTTGCTAGCTCAGTGGACACCGGCCCAATTCCTTTCGCTGGGAGCATCTCCACAAAGTCACGAACCTTCCCCAACCGCCGGCCAAGCCCCCCCATCGACTGGTCTCCTCCCGCCACAGCAACCTCCCTGCGCCAACACCGGTCATCGCCGCCGGCGCGCCTCGGTGGCTCCCCGACTCGGCCAGTCCCCTAGTAAGCTCCCCCTGTACCCTCTAGTGCTCACGCCCGCATCAATTCCGGCCCCCTCCACGTCGGCGCCACCGCCCCCCTTTCCACCCTCACCGCCGACCGCTTCCATCGTCGCCCGAGCTGCCTCGCCTCTTCTCGACTTACCCCACCGCCCCCTTGGCCTATACAGCTTCCCAGCAATCCATTTTGGCAGAGCACAACTCCCATCCGGCCGTTGCTCGCCGTCGGCAAAACCACGCCCCCGCCGGCATCGGCTTCCTATGTTTTGAGCCCAGGTGCCACCCAGCATAATACAATCTCTGTGCCTCTGCTGTCAGCCCAGGCATCCTGCCCCTTTGGCTAGCAGCGCTGCAGTGAACACTTAGTCCCCAGTTCTTGTGTTCGAATCCTAGCGAGGCACCTTTTTGTTTTTGTTTTTCTTTAGCCCTTTCCAGTGGAAAACAATGAGGCAATTAAATATTCACGTGCTTCAATGAATTATTAAATTAACCTTTACGAGAATACTTCGAATAATTAGTAAGTAAAACCCCATAAAATATGATAACTCAAGCAGCTTCATAAAATTAAATGATATGCCAAAGCCATTTAAAATGAAATGTCTATTTAAATTAGAAGGTCATGATTTACAATATAATTCCCATCCTTAGTACATCACTGATAAATAGATCTCAACGCTAGATTTAGTTAATAATGGCAATGAAATAAGCATTGGTATTTGGATTAACATTCCACATAAAATGACTAGGGATGAATATTAAAATATGCCTGTAGAATGTATGGTAAAAACTATTTGCACAACAAAAGCATTAAATAATTAAGTGATATAAAAGTTGACATCTAAAGTTTGACTGTCATTCCTATACCCTTAAAAGGTCATGAAAATATTTTCACAAATAACCATTAAATAAATCGAGGTGTAGGGCTGTTACTAACTAAACTATACGTACGTGACTTGTATAGAAGACCGTAATAAATATAACTATCAGGAGAATAAAGCTGGAAATTGTTAAACAAATCAACTAACCTTTAGCCCAGAATGTAAGATATATTAAAGACGATATATAAACCCCTAGGTCAGGGATAATACTCTTGCGATGTACAAATTAATGCCATTCAAGAAATAATAAGCTTAAGATTATCTATCAGCGCATAGGTCTAATCTGACTCATGTAACTTCCTTGATAAATACAAAAATAATAAAAGAGATTATAAATAAAAAGATCAAGTCATCGTACCCTACCACAGATCTTGCCTCAAATCACTCGAATCACCCATTAACTTATAATAAATCTAAATTAAGTTTATTTGGATTTATTTGGATCTTTTGAGTTATTTGCATTTATTTGGATTCAGTTGTTTAGCGCGTAATTAGAGATTGGGGTCCTGAAGAATCAAAGTATCAAGTGGAGCCAAGATCGAGGTGAGGATGAGGACCAGAGGTTCAAGACCATCGTATGAGAAAGCTTTTGAGTGAGCTCAAGACCGCGGTAAACCGCGCCAGGCGAGTCAATACTTTGATCATGTTAAACCTACATTTTCTGCAAATTACTTTGGTTTAAATTATCAAATTGCATGCTGTTATTTTATATGCAAATACATGTTTAGTTTAATATTCTAGTTATGTGCCCATTGTTTACCTTGAATAATATTACAACTCCCTTGGAATATTTGGATGTGTGAACCTTGTCGCCCTGCAAAATTATAATAGTAACCTTTCGAAAATAAGTCCCTAATTATACGCCTTGCTTAGTACTGCATAGATACTCGGAGGCGCTAACGTGCCCCAAGCATCATTATCACTTTTAATCATGAGAAAATTTGGTTGGGCAGTCATGGTGGTAATGACTGATATATAATGAATGTGATTATTTTATGCTTCCCAAAAACCTCAAACTACTTATCTATCTGGGCGGATGGTTCGTGGGTATGGTGCAGCGGTGCACGAGAGTGTGGTTTGTGGTAGAACCGCCCAGATACCACTAAGGACTGAATCTTGTTATGACCTCCTATGTAAATAGTACAACCACAAGTCTGTAAAGTACAACTTGGCTTAGTAGATTTACCGGACCCTGAAAGTCATCCTCACAGGAGGAGGTGGTGAGGTAGTGCAAGCGGTTGTCTAGGTGACGGCTTGAATGGGACACTCATAGAGGGTGAAGTTCTGCTGTGGCGGGCTAGCAGTGGGGGTAGCCAGCTGCTAGACGTTCAGAAGGAGAACATCCCGCACAACGTATGGGACCCACCGCAAGTGGGAGCGACTGTAACATCCTGAAATTTCAAGTGCTCAAAAATGTAGAGTTTTAAAAATTTTCTTGCATTTTGCTAGCGCTCAAATTTCTTCTGAGTATTTATTTGAAATCTTCTTCGGTTTTGTGCCATACAAATTAATAATCAAGAGTACTCCCAAATATAAATAATAGTCTTGCAACTTACAAAAATGGAAAGATGTCATTACAGATCATGAATTCAAAATGCCAATGTCTTGAATTCAAATTCAGAACAATAAAATATTAAAATGCAACCAAAAAGGAATATTAGAACATCTTTCTAAGCGATTAGACTAGGAGTTCAATTTCTTTACTTTAATTAGCATTCAAAAATTTATGAAGCCAATCATAGCAAAATAATGTTAAAATTTAAAACCCAAGGGCAAAATTAAGATAAAATAGAGAAATAGAAGATTTTGTGTCCAGATAATGGAACCAAGATTGGAATTCAACATTTCAATCAATAATCTTAAGCCTAAAATAGAATTTAAATTAAATATTCAAATATTCGAATCTTGCAAAGCTCAAAATCCATAAATATAAAATTTAAAATGTAAATTAAAAATGAAAATCCCAATTCTCAAAATTCTCCTCTCCTCTCACTCTCTCCTACATGTGGGCCCCCCTTCTTTTCCTCTCACTCCCTCTCTCTTTCCTTCTCTCCCCTGCCGCTGGGCCCCGGTTTCCCCTGTCTCCTCCTCTCTTCCTCGTTCGCTTGGTGGAGCAGGTGCCGCGTCTCCCTCAGCGCGCTGGCTCCTCCTTCCCCCTTCTTCCATGGCTGAGCTCGCTCCACGTCCTCCCTCCCCGCGCCATCATGCGCCTGCCGCAGCCCTGCCTCCCTCTGCCTTCGCTGCACGCTCGAGCCCCGTGCTGGACTTGTCCCTTCGCCGCTCGTTCCGTCCCCTCCGCGCGCCTGCGCGTGCTCTGCTGCCCCCTGCGCCGCGCCGGGCCCTGCACTGGACCTCCCCACCGCCCGATTCTCCGTGCCTCTCTCGCCCTCTGCGCCTACAAGAGCCCCGCTTCCTTTCCTCCTTGCTCCCCGCGCCACTCCCATCCTTTTTCCCCTTCCTCTTTTCCCTCCGCCCGTGAGCAAACGGCCACCGCCGTGCCGAGAGTAATTCCGGTGAACCGGTGGACCTCCGGCCAATTCCGCCGCAGTGAAGTATCTTCGTGGCATTCCGAGGCTGTCCCAATCGTCAGCCGGTGTCCTCCGCCGCCCAGGTCTCCCAGCCACGGCGACCCGGCCGCACCGCCGCATGCGCCTGCCGCCGGCTCACCTCCGCCACCCTCCGACCCGCTCGGCTGCTCAGGTAAGCTCCAGGAGTCCTGCTCGTGCTTCTCCGCGCCTTTACTCCTTCCCGCACCCCTCCAATCACCGGCGCCCGATCTCCCCCATTTGCCGTCCGCCAAGCGTCACCGTCGGCTTACCTTAGTTTCTCCCCTGCAGAAGTCAGCACCTCCCCGGGTTCCTCGTCAGCCGGGCAGTCCATTCTAGCGGCCGTCGTTGCCTTTCCAGCCCTTCCCGCCGGCGGCGTCGCCACGCATCCCCGGCGCCTCCCTACCCCTGTTCGGCCTCTGCTCTGTTCGGGTTCCCAGCCGAAGGCAGTGCCCCTTTGTCCATCTTCCCTGTGTCTATGGTTCTGAGTAGGTATGTGGGCTAGCTAGCTAAATACAATACATGATTCCTCACCCAATGATTTCAACAATGAATCCATGATCAAGCATGTAGCGAAATAATTTGTGGATGGTAAGAAGGGTAAAGAAATCACTTATAAATTTATGATAAAAAGATTGGTGTAACCTAATTAAAAACTTAACATTTGATTAGCTGTATGCCAACCAAGATTAAAAATTAGTCCTCGTATACAAGATTAACCCAAATAAGCTTATGCCATAAACTCTTTCCTTATTATTAAGAAGTTTACATGAAGATAATAAAATAGTAATACTAATAATAAAAATGACATAACATCTGGCCGGCAGCCATAAAATAAATCTTAATGGTAAATTCAATTAAATGATAAATCAAATAGTTTCATAAAATTTATTAAGTGATATGTCATAACCATTTAAAAGGAAGTACATATTTAAGTTAGAAGGTTGTGATTTATAATCTCCATCCTTAGTACATCCCCGATAAATAAATCTCAACGCTGGATATAGTTAATAATGGCAATAAAGTGAGAGTTGGTATTTGGATTAACGTTACACATAAAATGACTACGGATGAATATTGAAATACGCCGGTAGAATATATGGTAAGAACTATTTGCTCAACAAAAGCCCTAGGTCATCAAGATTCGAAATAATCCCACAGACATGTACATACTCTAAATTGAACCTGTTACCATTAACACAAGTGAATAGGATCACATAAAATGGTACATACCAAGCTTTGCTTAGATAGCTAAGTTTAAGCTAAGGTTAGAAATAAAACTAAGCCTAGTGGTAGATAGAGCATAAGCAAGATAATAATAGTACCATTAATTAAATCTTACACTAGCGTTAGTACATAATAGTGTTGAGCATAATTGTATATATAGTAAGATGGGACCCGTATGAATAGACCCCAATTCAAATCAAACTTAGTCGGACGATAAATGGTGGTACATAAAATGTCCTACCACAAAATGCCATACCCTAGATTACAAGGCTAATTTGGTAAGCTAAAATTTGCAAACATTACTTATATATATATATCATATGTCCTGAACATTAGCACTCGACAAAATGCACCAATTCATAGGTTTAACTTAGCTCATGGAATTTCCTCGATAAATACCAAATTAATAAAAGAAATTGTTAACAAAAAGATACAGTCATCGTACTCTACCATTGCCCTTACCTCAATTAACCCAAATCACCCATTAACTCATAATAAAACTAAATTGAGTTTATTCGGATTGATTTGAATCTTTTTGAGTTATTTGCTTTTATTTGGATTCAGTCGTTTGTCGCGTAATTAGAAAGTGGGAGTCGTGAAGATTCAGTGGATCTAGCGAGATTAAGCTCGAAGTGAAGATGAAGAATAGAATCTCAAGAGAAAGCTTCGAGTGAGCTCAAGACCGCGGTAAACCGCTCCAGGCGAGTCAATACTTTGATCATGTTGAACCTACGTTTTCTGCAAATTACTTTTGTTTAAATTATCAAATTGCATGCTGTTATGTTATATGCAAATACATGTTAATTTAAGATTTTAGTTATATGCCCATTGTTTGCTTGATTAATATTACACCTCCTTTAGAATACTTGAATATGTGAACATTGTCGCCCTAGCACAAATTATAATCGTAACCTTTCAAAAATAAGTCCGTAATTATATGCCATGCGTAGTATTGTTTAGATACTCATGGGCGCGAAAGCGCCCAAGCATCACTTTTTAATCCTGAGAAAAATTTGTTGGGCAGTCATGGTGGGAATGACTGGTATATTTTGGCATGATTATTTTATGCTCCCAAAAATCCCAACTTGCTTAAATATCTGGGCGGATTGATTCGAGGGTATGAGTGTGGTACAGTGGATGCACAAAGTGGGTTAGTGGTAGACCGCCCAGATACCAATAAGGACTGAATCTTGTCATGACCACCCATGTAAAACAGTACAACCACAAGTCTGTAAAATACAACTTGGCTAAGTAGACTTATCGAATCCCCGGACTCATCTCACCGGTAGTGGTTGGGAAGTGGCTACGCAAGGGCAAGAGAAGGCCTAAAGGGACACCGAGTGGAGGGTGAAGTTTCCCAGTCGTACTAGCGCAGAGGGGAGGGGAGCCCGTACGCTAGTAGCCGTGGGAAACATCCCGTGCAACGTATGGGACCCACCGCAAGTGGGAGAAGCCCATAAAGTGAGATGAGAAAAGGGACTAGATACTTTGAAAAGTCACTGTGATGGTCTACTCAACCACACGTCTAAGGAATCGTGTGGGGCAACGAGTTGATTGTCTCTTGTGGTGAAAGTGTACAAACTCTGCAGAGTCAAAACTATTCGAATAGCCGTGCCCACGGTTAAGGGCGGACATGGGAACTTAACCAGATATAGTTCTATTTAAAAATGTTTTGTGGGTGGGAATGGAAAAGTGAAGGGCGAAGGACTGCCCTGGTTTGGAATTGTCCTGGGTGTCGTCCCAGTGGTAAGTTAAGCGGCTATAACGCTGAAGAAATTGCTATATGGTGCAGATGCCATGTAACGGTGGGTGGAATTTGAATCGATATTAATAATGCCTTTCCTGGTACATTATGATTTGTTCCAAAATTGCTAAGTCATAGGGCTTTTTAATTAATTGTATTCAAAAGCACTCTACGCAAAACAAAATAGCCCGAGCCTCTCCTTTGTTAAGCCATGCATACTATTTATTTGCATTCTGTGTATTGGCTCGCGGAGCACGGGGTCGGAGTGCTCACGCTCGCTTTTGCGACAATATTCAGAATCAGGAGTCAAATCACCTCGCCTCAGCAACAAGATTGGACCAGCTGGTCGAGAAGATGAAGATGTCAAGGGTTAGGTCGCGAACCTCCAGTTGGCTGCCTGTGGGCACGTCCTGAAGGTCCCACCTGTGTGCTTCGTTCTTCCGCTGCTGCAATTTAATGATTTCGGCCTAATCGGCCCATGAGTAAGTCTACTATTAAATTTTACGCTTCCGCATGATATGTATTTTGATATTCATTACTGTAACTGTGAGCACTATCTATTGATCCAGGGAATAGTGCAGTAATCACAGAAGATTCCGGATGGTATAATCTGGGGTCTGACAGCGATGGTATCAGAGCATATCGACTGCAGGTCGTGACCTAGTTAGCCTGGCCGTTAGTTCATAATTAGAGCTATTTCCCTAATATCTATTTTCACAAATATAAGTTATATTCTCATCTCTCTTAGATGATTCCCCGTCTATATGCTGCTCTGGCCATTCTATTTCTGAAGCTCTCTTACCCCGAAGTTCAAAATGAAGAAAATCCAGTACCCTTTTGTAAATTTCTATGAAGACCCCCTTTAGGCCAAGAGTTATGAAGCCTACCCTTGAGACTTAATTGTTTTATTCTAGGCTGAAACAATAGAGTGAATTTAAAAAAAACTTGATGGAGCTTAAATAAATAGATTGTCTAGATAGATGAATTAAGTGATTTTGCAAAAGTAGGATGTACGTGGAGATTGGATACCTATAGTGGGAATTTGGATAAGTGAATTGGTGGAGCTCTAGTGGATAGATTGATCAGACAGATAAGTAAGTGATTCCGGAAGAAATAGAGAGTGCGAAACTAATTAAAGTATTGCAACACAGATGAATTGAAAAATCCCTGGAAGATGCTTATAACAATGGAATAGTAGGATATGATCGACAGCTGGAGGGATTGACCGAAATATTCAGAAGTTGGAGATGTGATCACAACTACCGAAGTACAGACCTGATTAATAACACAACTCTCGAAGGATGTATGGAATAACGGGACAGATAGGGGATAGTGAAGATTTAGGTTAATCATTGGAGAAGCAAATTAAGGATTTAAATTAATAACACCAGATTGGATTATTAGGGAGTCTCGCTACAAATATCATCGGTAGATCTAAGGTAAAGAATACTAGACTTTCATTGGATTCAAAAAAAAACTGATCAAGTGGGCAAATAATCGGTCTGAGATGGGATTATATGGCCATAATGAAATAAGAGAATTGAATTATAAATCTATGGTAGAAGATAAGGATTATGTGAAGATTAGATACCCGTAGCAGGATTAATGAAATTGAGAAGACACAATAGGAAGTGCACGATTGGTGGATCGAATAAGTAAAGATACTGTTGTTTGGAGTTCAGATCGCAATAATACTGTGACTAAATATGGAAGTAAGATAGCCTAAGAGCAAATTGTAAAAATGGAAATTAAACTATCAAGGCCATTGGATTCTAGGTCTTATATATGAAGATCATACGGGAGTGAATCAAATCATTGATGGATACTGGAGAGATTAGTATACCTATAAAAAAAGGGGTGTTGTAAGGTTTTGTACTTTCAAAACAATTACAAGAATGAGTACGATTACCCCCCGATACCTTCCTCTTCTTTCTATAGATTTTAAGAGAAAATTTTTATTCACCTTCTCTTACCCTTGCTCCAAAATTTAAGATTAGGATCGTCGACGATAGTCATGAAGATAAGGTACTCTCGTTCTAAACGGACTATGCAGATAAACCCTGTGCCCCACATATGTGTTTCCCCGAATAGACGTTGTCTTGTCGTGAGCTTTCACTTTGGCCCTGTGCACTGCCTTCTTGCCCTCGTGCGTTATCTTTCGCAGTCACAGGAAAAGATTGTTTTAAAGAACTTGCAAGATTTGTGTGCCACCCAGCTTCTCGGGTGTGCTCTTTTAAAATTTAGAATGAGTTTAGATTACCATATCCCCACGACTCAATCCTTACCTCATGCTATTCCCTCTCACCCTGTTTACTACAAACCCAGTCAAGTCTGCTGAAGCAAAGTGATGGATTGCCAAAGATCAAGACTCGAGACTCCGCCTTGCTAACACTCTCTCTTTACCACCTAGAGGACCCATAGATCAAGTTGCCGCCCACTAAGCACAATAACAAGGAGCGCGTCGACGATGCGAAGAAAAAAAAGACCATGCGCATACCCATGCTCCGTGAACTACTCCAACTGCATGGAAGACCACCAGCCTAGTGAGTGCCCTGTGAGCAATGTCACATGTATTCTTTGCGAAGAACAAGGACACTGTCCCAAAGATTGCCCTTGAACCTAATGCTGGCTAAGCAGCCAAAGTACAATGGACGAGTCTCCACATCGTCACAAGATCCATCATGCCTGGAGCTAGAAGAGATGAATAATGACTAGTGACATTTATTTAAGGGGGGTAGCCCCAAGAGACAAAATGTCGGAGAACTACTATGATGTATATGCTGGAGGTGCGATAACCGGGACTCAGAACTAATCGAACCAGTACAAGAAGACTTGCAAGACCGGAAGCCTTACAGCGATAAGGACAAAAGACCACCATACAGAAATGTTCATCGTCACCTCTGCATACCTAAAGCCCTCTACCCCTAGGGCACAGACCATTGCTACCCACTTCTACAACTAGATGTCCAACAGAAGATGCAACCACTCCATTCTACGATGACGTGAAGACAACCATGTCAACGAGCAAGTAATTGGAAGCCTACGACCTATCCAGGGGAACAAGGCTTTCTCTTCCCTTTTGACTTCTCCAAGTGCTAACCCCTATTGTGCAGATTTTTATCTCTCTGTGGAGCTAAGGAACTATACGTCAAGCAGCACCTTGAAACCCATTGCTAGCTAGTATAACCCATCTCCATTCTTTCTACTCTACCGGAATCTCGGGGTCGAGATTCATTTAAGGGGGGTAGGTTTGTAGCATCCTGAAATTTCAAGTGCTCAAAAATGTAGAGTTTTAAAAATTTTCTTGCATTTTGCTAGCGCTCAAATTTCTTCTGAGTATTTATTTGAAATCTTCTTCGGTTTTGTGCCATACAAATTAATAATCAAGAGTACTCCCAAATATAAATAATAGTCTTGCAACTTACAAAAATGGAAAGATGTCATTACAGATCATGAATTCAAAATGCCAATGTCTTGAATTCAAATTCAGAACAATAAAATATTAAAATGCAACCAAAAAGGAATATTAGAACATCTTTCTAAGCGATTAGACTAGGAGTTCAATTTCTTTACTTTAATTAGCATTCAAAAATTTATGAAGCCAATCATAGCAAAATAATGTTAAAATTTAAAACCCAAGGGCAAAATTAAGATAAAATAGAGAAATAGAAGATTTTGTGTCCAGATAATGGAACCAAGATTGGAATTCAACATTTCAATCAATAATCTTAAGCCTAAAATAGAATTTAAATTAAATATTCAAATATTCGAATCTTGCAAAGCTCAAAATCCATAAATATAAAATTTAAAATGTAAATTAAAAATGAAAATCCCAATTCTCAAAATTCTCCTCTCCTCTCACTCTCTCCTACATGTGGGCCCCCCTTCTTTTCCTCTCACTCCCTCTCTCTTTCCTTCTCTCCCCTGCCGCTGGGCCCCGGTTTCCCCTGTCTCCTCCTCTCTTCCTCGTTCGCTTGGTGGAGCAGGTGCCGCGTCTCCCTCAGCGCGCTGGCTCCTCCTTCCCCCTTCTTCCATGGCTGAGCTCGCTCCACGTCCTCCCTCCCCGCGCCATCATGCGCCTGCCGCAGCCCTGCCTCCCTCTGCCTTCGCTGCACGCTCGAGCCCCGTGCTGGACTTGTCCCTTCGCCGCTCGTTCCGTCCCCTCCGCGCGCCTGCGCGTGCTCTGCTGCCCCCTGCGCCGCGCCGGGCCCTGCACTGGACCTCCCCACCGCCCGATTCTCCGTGCCTCTCTCGCCCTCTGCGCCTACAAGAGCCCCGCTTCCTTTCCTCCTTGCTCCCCGCGCCACTCCCATCCTTTTTCCCCTTCCTCTTTTCCCTCCGCCCGTGAGCAAACGGCCACCGCCGTGCCGAGAGTAATTCCGGTGAACCGGTGGACCTCCGGCCAATTCCGCCGCAGTGAAGTATCTTCGTGGCATTCCGAGGCTGTCCCAATCGTCAGCCGGTGTCCTCCGCCGCCCAGGTCTCCCAGCCACGGCGACCCGGCCGCACCGCCGCATGCGCCCGCCGCCGGCTCACCTCCGCCACCCTCCGACCCGCTCGGCTGCTCAGGTAAGCTCCAGGAGTCCTGCTCGTGCTTCTCCGCGCCTTTACTCCTTCCCGCACCCCTCCAATCACCGGCGCCCGATCTCCCCCATTTGCCGTCCGCCAAGCGTCACCGTCGGCTTACCTTAGTTTCTCCCCTGCAGAAGTCAGCACCTCCCCGGGTTCCTCGTCAGCCGGGCAGTCCATTCTAGCGGCCGTCGTTGCCTTTCCAGCCCTTCCCGCCGGCGGCGTCGCCACGCATCCCCGGCGCCTCCCTACCCCTGTTCGGCCTCTGCTCTGTTCGGGTTCCCAGCCGAAGGCAGTGCCCCTTTGTCCATCTTCCCTGTGTCTATGGTTCTGAGTAGGTATGTGGGCTAGCTAGCTAAATACAATACATGATTCCTCACCCAATGATTTCAACAATGAATCCATGATCAAGCATGTAGCGAAATAATTTGTGGATGGTAAGAAGGGTAAAGAAATCACTTATAAATTTATGATAAAAAGATTGGTGTAACCTAATTAAAAACTTAACATTTGATTAGCTGTATGCCAACCAAGATTAAAAATTAGTCCTCGTATACAAGATTAACCCAAATAAGCTTATGCCATAAACTCTTTCCTTATTATTAAGAAGTTTACATGAAGATAATAAAATAGTAATACTAATAATAAAAATGACATAACATCTGGCCGGCAGCCATAAAATAAATCTTAATGGTAAATTCAATTAAATGATAAATCAAATAGTTTCATAAAATTTATTAAGTGATATGTCATAACCATTTAAAAGGAAGTACATATTTAAGTTAGAAGGTTGTGATTTATAATCTCCATCCTTAGTACATCCCCGATAAATAAATCTCAACGCTGGATATAGTTAATAATGGCAATAAAGTGAGAGTTGGTATTTGGATTAACGTTACACATAAAATGACTACGGATGAATATTGAAATACGCCGGTAGAATATATGGTAAGAACTATTTGCTCAACAAAAGCCCTAGGTCATCAAGATTCGAAATAATCCCACAGACATGTACATACTCTAAATTGAACCTGTTACCATTAACACAAGTGAATAGGATCACATAAAATGGTACATACCAAGCTTTGCTTAGATAGCTAAGTTTAAGCTAAGGTTAGAAATAAAACTAAGCCTAGTGGTAGATAGAGCATAAGCAAGATAATAATAGTACCATTAATTAAATCTTACACTAGCGTTAGTACATAATAGTGTTGAGCATAATTGTATATATAGTAAGATGGGACCCGTATGAATAGACCCCAATTCAAATCAAACTTAGTCGGACGATAAATGGTGGTACATAAAATGTCCTACCACAAAATGCCATACCCTAGATTACAAGGCTAATTTGGTAAGCTAAAATTTGCAAACATTACTTATATATATATATATCATATGTCCTGAACATTAGCACTCGACAAAATGCACCAATTCATAGGTTTAACTTAGCTCATGGAATTTCCTCGATAAATACCAAATTAATAAAAGAAATTGTTAACAAAAAGATACAGTCATCGTACTCTACCATTGCCCTTACCTCAATTAACCCAAATCACCCATTAACTCATAATAAAACTAAATTGAGTTTATTCGGATTGATTTGAATCTTTTTGAGTTATTTGCTTTTATTTGGATTCAGTCGTTTGTCGCGTAATTAGAAAGTGGGAGTCGTGAAGATTCAGTGGATCTAGCGAGATTAAGCTCGAAGTGAAGATGAAGAATAGAATCTCAAGAGAAAGCTTCGAGTGAGCTCAAGACCGCGGTAAACCGCTCCAGGCGAGTCAATACTTTGATCATGTTGAACCTACGTTTTCTGCAAATTACTTTTGTTTAAATTATCAAATTGCATGCTGTTATGTTATATGCAAATACATGTTAATTTAAGATTTTAGTTATATGCCCATTGTTTGCTTGATTAATATTACACCTCCTTTGGAATACTTGAATATGTGAACATTGTCGCCCTAGCACAAATTATAATCGTAACCTTTCAAAAATAAGTCCGTAATTATATGCCATGCGTAGTATTGTTTAGATACTCATGGGCGCGAAAGCGCCCAAGCATCACTTTTTAATCCTGAGAAAAATTTGTTGGGCAGTCATGGTGGGAATGACTGGTATATTTTGGCATGATTATTTTATGCTCCCAAAAATCCCAACTTGCTTAAATATCTGGGCGGATTGATTCGAGGGTATGAGTGTGGTACAGTGGATGCACAAAGTGGGTTAGTGGTAGACCGCCCAGATACCAATAAGGACTGAATCTTGTCATGACCACCCATGTAAAACAGTACAACCACAAGTCTGTAAAATACAACTTGGCTAAGTAGACTTATCGAATCCCCGGACTCATCTCACCGGTAGTGGTTGGGAAGTGGCTACGCAAGGGCAAGAGAAGGCCTAAAGGGACACCGAGTGGAGGGTGAAGTTTCCCAGTCGTACTAGCGCAGAGGGGAGGGGAGCCCGTACGCTAGTAGCCGTGGGAAACATCCCGTGCAACGTATGGGACCCACCGCAAGTGGGAGAAGCCCATAAAGTGAGATGAGAAAAGGGACTAGATACTTTGAAAAGTCACTGTGATGGTCTGCTCAACCACACGTCTAAGGAATCGTGTGGGGCAACGAGTTGATTGTCTCTTGTGGTGAAAGTGTACAAACTCTGCAGAGTCAAAACTATTCGAATAGCCGTGCCCACGGTTAAGGGCGGACATGGGAACTTAACCAGATATAGTTCTATTTAAAAATGTTTTGTGGGTGGGAATGGAAAAGTGAAGGGCGAAGGACTGCCCTGGTTTGGAATTGTCCTGGGTGTCGTCCCAGTGGTAAGTTAAGCGGCTATAACGCTGAAGAAATTGCTATATGGTGCAGATGCCATGTAACGGTGGGTGGAATTTGAATCGATATTAATAATGCCTTTCCTGGTACATTATGATTTGTTCCAAAATTGCTAAGTCATAGGGCTTTTTAATTAATTGTATTCAAAAGCACTCTACGCAAAACAAAATAGCCCGAGCCTCTCCTTTGTTAAGCCATGCATACTATTTATTTGCATTCTGTGTATTGGCTCGCGGAGCACGGGGTCGGAGTGCTCACGCTCGCTTTTGCGACAATATTCAGAATCAGGAGTCAAATCACCTCGCCTCAGCAACAAGATTGGACCAGCTGGTCGAGAAGATGAAGATGTCAAGGGTTAGGTCGCGAACCTCCAGTTGGCTGCCTGTGGGCACGTCCTGAAGGTCCCACCTGTGTGCTTCGTTCTTCCGCTGCTGCAATTTAATGATTTCGGCCTAATCGGCCCATGAGTAAGTCTACTATTAAATTTTACGCTTCCGCATGATATGTATTTTGATATTCATTACTGTAACTGTGAGCACTATCTATTGATCCAGGGAATAGTGCAGTAATCACAGAAGATTCCGGATGGTATAATCTGGGGTCTGACAGCGACCCATAGGGTGAAATGAAGGAAGGGGCGAGGTACTTTGAATGGTTATTGTGATGGTTTGCTCAACCGCATGACTAGGGAATCATGCGGGGCAACGAGTGAATTGTCTCTTGTGGTGAAAGTGTATAAACTCTGCAGAGTCAAAACTATTCGAATAGCCGTGCCCACGGTCAAGGGCGGACATGGGAACTTAACCAGATATAGTTCTGTTTCAAAAACAACCTTGTGGGTGGAAATAAAAAAGTGGAGGGCAGTGGAAAACCCTGATTTGAATTGTCTTGGGTGTCGTCCCAGTGGTAAGTTAAGCGGCTATAACGCTGAAAGATGCTATATGGTGCAGATGCCATGTAACGGTAGATGAAATCTGGATCGCTATTATTATTGCATTCTCTTACACATTATGTTTTTGTTCAAAATTACTAGGTCTCAGAAAATTTCTATGCATTATATTGTTGGACCGAAATGGCGACAGAGGGGGGGTGAATGTCGATCTCTAAAAATTCTACCCCTCAAAGAGTACCCACTCGAAACTCTTCTCCTATGGCTATGAATAGCTATTAAGGAGGATCACAAACTCACTGGAACTCCAAACTATCAGAGAGGAATTCTAGACAAATTAAAAGATACCAAAACAAGAAATGCCCAGCAGAAACAAGGGGGGCCGGTCAGACCGCAGGCTCTAGGCCGGTCAGACCGCACCCTGGCCGGCGGTCAGACCGCCCGAGCCACGCCGGTCTGACCGGCCCTGTAAATCCGATCTGACCGCCCACATTACTCCGGTCTGACCGCCCGACGAATTCAGAGCACAGCAGGGCAGAAAATCAGACAATCAAAAAGTAAAGATTGCTGACTTTGAATACCAGAGAATTATGAGGTTTCCCCTTGATCCTTTTGCCCCAGAATAGCAAGGAAATGATCACAATAGCTAGAGGGTCCTAGGAGATCCAAGAAATCCAACCCTAAGCCAAGAAATTCAGATTTGGGGATAAAGACTGAAAACTAACAGGGCAGCCCCAAAATCCAAATTGCTCTCTAACCCTTGATCCTTTGGCCATGAAACTTTGAGGATAGCTACTTTATAGCCTCAAAACTTATCATGTCAAGTTTCATGCCATCTCAAGAAAGAAAACACAAATTGCACCAAAACCCTAGAAAGTTCAAAAACTGAACATCTACAGAGAGAGGGCCAAAATCCAAATTTCTCTACAATCCCAAGTCCTTTGATCTTGAGCTTTTGCAAGAACATTAGCAATAGCCTCAGGAATAGAGACCTCAAATCTCAAGCCTTCTTTCAAAGAGAATCAAAGGGGGCTAAGAAACCCTAGAAAGCAAGAACAGGAACAGAGAAGCCCCACAAGAGAAATCTGAGATTAAATGCGATTATCTCTTGGGAAAATCGATCAAATGATCTTGAGGCATCATCCCAACATAGAGCAACCCATTTTGGACCTTCCCAGCAAGAAGCAACTCAAATCTCAGAAAATCACTCAAAAAGAGGAAACAAAGAACAGAGAGCACGAACAGGAGAAATAGACTTCAGATTTCCATTTCAAAACAAAAGAGGATTACAGAGGAGTCCTGATACGCATGGACATTAGAACAAGAGTTGATTACATGAAATCTCTACTCAATCCCTCTCCTCATCCTCTCCCAAACACAAGAACACACCCATTCTCTACATGTTTCTTGGAGAGACACAATACAGGAAGGAGATAATGAACGTAGGGGACACAACCTGCCCTCAACCACTAAAGAGCAAAGGCAAAACCACCTCCTAAAGACTCTTTTGACCAAGGCAAACCCTAACTCTCTCCCAAAGCCATGAGGGGGCATGCAGTCACTCCCTCCTATTTATAGCCTTTGGCTAACGGGTCTCCACCCCGTTACACCCGCTAAATCCAACAGAACCCGCTCCCGCTTGTGCAGCCTCGCGAAATTACCAATTCGCCCCTCCTGCACCTTCCGGGAAGCTTCCGCGTTCCTTGCCATCCACGACTCGCAACCACCTCGAGTCTCCGTCGTCTTCGACACATCTCGACCGTTCTAACCTCGACACCGCCCGTGTCTAGTCCGGTCACCTCGTCTCTCGCCACGACTCCGCCTCGATGTCCTGCAGCCATCACAAACAAGAAACACATCATAGCACCGCTCGATACATGAAAGCATAAATAGCATTAGTAAGTCATACTTACGCATAATAAAGTCCAAACCTGTCGAAACAACAGAATATGCAACCTAAGCACCTTGACCAGGTTTGACCAAATCCGACCGAGCCCGATTGCACCACGCAACGTCAAGGTCTGAACCAACCAAATCAAACTCGACTTCCCTAAACCAATGTCAATTACTCATCACACACATGGGATGACCTCCACATGGTCTCTCATATATTTTTAAATAATGATAATACTTCTCACAAATAAAATGTCAGGAAGAATAAATAGGGTCGTAAGAAAAGAAAATGGCTGTTTATGAAATCACATAAAGGAGTTGGTGGATTCATGTTGATCATAAAAGGGATAATGATAGTGTGGATTCTGGGAAAAATAAATGGGTGGAGCTTAAATGAATATATAGGCTAGATAGATGATTTAAATGATTTTTAGAGAATTAGGGAGTGCAAAGGTATTTGCTGGATTATGACACTGATAATTAATATAAATTCTTGAGAGATATTGGCGATAATGGAATTAATAGGATTTGATCGATTACTAGATGAGTCAATTGAATTGTTGGGAATTTGGAGATATGATAATTGGAGTATAGACTTGGTCAATGGTATTCTTGGTGGATGTATACTAGTGAATCGTAGATTTGATCAATGATATTCTTGGTGGAGGTATACTAGTGAATTAGTTAGAGATAGATAATGGAAAATAAGGTTGGTTATTGGAAGAGCAAATTGTGGTTGTGGATCAATAACAAAAGGAATGGGTTGTTATGAATTGGAATACAAAAGATATTGATGGTTGTATAATTGATGTCATTCGCTGTTTGGAGTTTTAGACAGCAATCAATATAGAAAGTGTATGATTGGTGGAATAATTAAATGATGTCACTCGCTGTTTGGAATCTTAGACAACAACCAGTAAGGAAAGTGTGTCTTTGGTGGATTAAGTCAATTATGGCAATCGCCGTGTGGAGTTTAGGTAGAAACAATAACACTATGATTTAATAATACTAAGGCTATCAAAAGCAATTTATGGCAAATAAAATAACCCGAGCCTCTCCTTTGATAAGCCATGCATACTATTTATTTGCATTCTGTGTATTGGCTCGCGGAGCACGGTGGTTTGTGCTCACACTCGCTTTCACAACAAATCCAGAATCAGAAATCAGATCACTACGCCTCAGCAACACGATTGGACATGATGGTAGAGAAGATAAAGATGTCAAGGGCTAGGTCGCGAACCTCCAGTTGGCTGCCTGTGGCATGTCCTGAAGGTCCCACCTGTGTGCTTCGTCCTTCCGCTGCTACAATTTAATGATTTGGGCCTAATCGGCCCATGAGTAAGTCTACTATTATATTTTCGCTTCTGCATGATATGTACTTTGATATTCAGAACTGTAAACTGTGAGCACTATCTACTTATCCAGGAAATAGTACGGTGGAATCACAGAGGAATTCGGATTGTAAAATATGGGTCCCTACATGAAACTAACATATATACTGTAAATTACTACTTATAGAGTTCTTAAAGTAGAAACAATGTGGTAATAGGTGGAATTATATAGATTTGAAGTCTCAAGGTGCAAGTTATTCTATACTTGTTTGATGATCATACATTTTTCTTAGCCAAAACGATTATTCAGAGATCAACATATGGCCAATGAATTCCATTTGTTCATATGCAGCTGGGAAAATCTATTTCCCTTTTGCCTACTAGGCATCAATGCACACAAAGAACTAGTTGATAACAACCTACGTGGTTAATTTGAGGCTTAGTGGATATCAAGAGCATATTTTTAGTAATTACTTCTAATAGCCAAGGCCTTTGATCATTGAAAATATCAGGCGTAACAATTCATAATTTGTTCCATATATATTAATGATTTTACTATAGGTAAGAACTCAATTCATTAAAATCTAGGAATAGATGCATATGTCTTCAGGCAAACAATAACCATGCTCTCCTAGAGCTTACAATAACCATATTTCTTCATGAACTCAATCTAAACTAAATGGACACACTTTTAATGTATAAATGTACGTGTAATAATGATAGTTAAGATACAAATTAGAATACTACTTTGAGTCCCTGTAATGGTCTTCATACTCTTTTCCAAGAAGATCATCATAATCATCCACCTCGACATCTTCAATGGCATCCTTCATGGTTGAGTCTTCATGCTTCTTATCAAGAGTCATCACTTCATGATTTTCAAGTTATTAATCCTTTGCTTATTTAGTAGCAAAGTATGACTCTGGACCATCCCGGGTCTCTTCCATCCACTCTTCTATTGGTAGAGGTCAACGAGATACTTAGGGGTGTGACAAATGTGAAACCAATGTCTTGCATTTCCACATCTGTAGTAGGACTGCCCCTACTCCCCATAATTACCACCTTGAGATTTCTTCTTGCATTTCACCTTTCCCTAATGCTTAGGCTTTCTCTTAAAAGTTACATGCTTCTTACCTTTTCCACTTCTTTGAACAAAATTGTTTTCATCGTTCTGTTTGTTCCCTTTATTGCAAGCATTGGCATGAGCTTCATGCGCAGCCATACTTCTAGTGGGAAGAGACGAGTGATTCTTCATGAGCAACCCATCTTCACTTTCTGTAATTAGCAACACACTCGTCAACTCTGAATACTTCATGTACTTTGAGTGACGATACTATCTTTGCATATTCACATTGTTAGCATGAAAAGTCAGCAACGTCTTGTCAATCATATATTCATTTGTGATCACCTTGCCATAGAGTTTTAGTTGAGTGATAGTACGATATAGGGGGGGTTGTAATCAGCCACAATCTTGTAGACTTGGAAACACAAATTCATCTAGTCACATCTTGCCTTTGGGAGCAAAGTGGACTTTTGTTTCTCATAACGTTCCTTTAGAGAGTCCCACAAGACCTTTGGATCTTTTTCTACCATGTAATCATCTTTCAGGGCTCACTTAAGGTGATGCCTTAGAGAGGATAAAACCTTATTCTTTTTAGAAGAAGTAAGCACAACACTTCTCCAAAATAGGGGAAGAGGAGAGGGATAAAGAGCACGGTAGGGAAAGACATCGATAGATCCAAATGTATATGACAAATGAGTGCAAGCATAACTTCTAAAACGCGCACATATATCTTAGTTGTAGTTGAGGTTAATGGTATATTGCCATTAGTATCGTACGAGTAGTGAAGCAAATATACACACCTAACCAAACTGTATGTGCCATGTAATTTGCACTTTCATTGTGAAGTGTTATGCCGGTTTACACATGGTCTATTACAATACTTTTTTCTAATAATGTATTTCTACTACTTAATACAGCGAGTTGGTAATGGTGGTTTATCTACCCTCTGAACTCCCCTTTGCACATTTCTACAAAATTTAAATTCAACTACCCTATAAATTGTTTAATAAATAAACAAAACACTACTGAGTGAGCGACAAACCAAGAGCGCAGAGAAACATCAGGTGACCGCGCATGTGGAGCCAAAGGCGTGGGCTAGGCATCCAGATTCTAGCAATACCGAGTCAACGCGTCCGGAGAATATGATTTTTTTTAATGCATACGAAAGCACAAGTATTCACCTAATTACAAAAAACTAAACGAGCACGGGCATTCATCTAATTATAAAAAAGCTAAATGAGTCATGATTGAGGAACTGACCGCTGCCGAGCCGTTGCTGCTCGGTAACACCTATAGAGCTAGGGAAGCTCGGCAACAACCTACGCCCAGCCGGTTGCCGCATAGTCTCGTCGTCTATTGCTGTTGCCTACTTTACCATGTGCTAAATGCCCTACAGAGCTAAGAAATATGACAGGTGATAGGTATGGTCTGAGCTTGAAAATAAGTCATTTTCGTAAAAAGAACTGTCTGAGACTAAATTTGTAAAAACAAATTGGCTGCACTGCCAAATCCGTAAACAGTTGCGCCATCTGCTCAGATCCGCCGCGACGCACTTCCCACTCCACTCGGCCACTCGCCCACTCCCACCGCCCACCCCGATGGCTGGCGGCCGCGCGTTCCGGCCGTCCGCGCCGCGCCGCGCGGCGTTCGCGGCGCTCCTGACGCTGTTCCTCCTCGCCTCCCTCTCCTTCCTCCTCTCCTCCGCGCCCGCTGCCCCGTCCCGCTCCTCCCCGCCGTCCCGCCTCGCCGCCGTCCGCCGCCACGCGGCGGACCACGCGGCCGTCCTCGCCGCGTACGCAGCCCACGCGCGCAAGCTCAAGGAGGCATCCGCCGTGCAGTCGCTCTCCTTCTCCACCCTCTCCTCCGACCTCTCCGACCTCTCCTCCCGCCTCGCCTCCCACCTCTCCCTCCCAGAGGACGCGCTCAAGTCCCTCGAGAAGGAGGCCCGCGACCGCATCAAGCTCGCCCGCCTCCTCGCCGCCGACGCCAAGGAGCGCTTCGACACGCAGTCCAAGATCCAGAAGCTCTCCGACACCGTCTTCGCCGTCGGCGAGCAGCTCGCCCGGGCCCGCCGCGCTGGCCGCATGTCATCGCGCATCGCCGCGGACTCCACCCCCAAGTCCCTCCACTGCCTCGCCATGCGCCTCCTCGAGGCCCGCCTCGCCAAACCCTCCGATTTCGCCGACGACCAGGACCCGTCCCCCGAGTTCTACAACCCCTCGCTGTACCACTATGCTGTTTTCTCCGACAACGTGCTCGCTGTCTCCGTCGTGGTGGCCTCAGCCGCACGCGCCGCGGCCGACCCCTCGCGCCACGTCTTCCACGTGGTCACCGCGCCGATGTACCTGCCGGCCTTCCGCGTCTGGTTCGCGCGCCGCCCGCCGCCGCTCGGCGTGCACGTCCAGCTCCTCACCTACTCCGACTTCCCGTTCCTTAACTCTTCCTTCTCGCCGGTGCTCAAGCAGATCGAGGCCGGTAAGAGGGACGTAGCATTGCTCGATTACCTGAGGTTCTACCTCCCGGATATGTTCCCGGCGCTGCGGAGGGTGGTGCTCTTGGAGGACGATGTGGTCGTGCAGAAGGATTTAGCAGGGCTTTGGCATGTCGACTTGGATGGGAAGGTGAATGGCGCTGTGGAGATGTGCTTCGGGGGGTTCAGGAGGTATAGGAAGTATCTCAACTTCACGCAGGCCATAGTGCGGGAGCGATTTAATCCCGGCGCCTGTGCATGGGCGTATGGGGTGAATGTGTTTGATCTCCAGGCATGGAGACAGGATGGCTGCACGGAGCTGTTTCATCAGTACATGGAAATGGTGAGTTGCGGTGATCTTTGCTTACAACTTACAAGAAGTAGTATTGTGGTACATTGGGATTGGTATCTGTCTGCATCAGTTAATTGTTATGCTTGGTGTCCAATGTCCTTGTGCCTTGTGGTTGTGCGCGCTTTACTTCTACAATTTGTCGATTTCACTAGCTTTATGCAAGTTCTGCTTATTTTTCTTTTCCAATGTCATTATTGTCATCATGTGAATTTTTTAGTTGCTGGTCATCAACTCATCATGTGATTTAGCCACGTTGATTTGGCCTTCGTTCTGTAAATTGCTTTAGTAGGCATTTAGTATAGAAGATTTTACCCCAAAAGATTCAACATCTTTATGAACTATTCTGGAAAAAAGACGTTGGTTAACCATTCTATTTAGCTCTTTCCATTGATGGCTGTGTAGGGAATATAGAATACCAACCGCATGCATATATCATTTATCATTGACCGCGCAATGTAGTCTTATATACTACATAGATTGATAATCTATCACAACTCAAATTCGACTAAAAGTATATATTAATGAGAGTTGTTTTTGTGGTTTTGAATGTTTTCGTATCTTCTTGAATTTAGGTAGATTCTGGATAACATCCAATGGTTGTCGTTTGGTTGTAATTAGGGTCCACTGGATTGAGGGATGGGTGTTTTTCCTTCATTGTGAGAATTTCTGGTATTTTCTCCCTTTTTTAGAACAAATGACCAAACCATGTCTCATCAGTTTTTAGTATATGATAGTCATAGGTTATTGACGGCACGGTTTTGCCTTCGTAACTAATGATTCATGAAACATGAAACGGCAACTTCACTAGGAAAAGCTCCTAATGAGACTTGGTGTCACGCACACCAACGTTTTCTTTTGCTGAGCCGTCAGTGTTTATGCTTTTATGGTTACCACAACAATAGTAAGATAATTAAAGACTTTATGTACAATTTATGTTTGCATGTTGTTCTGACTAAAGATATGCTCTGTGTTCTTTCCTGTGTATCATCTGTATGCCATTATGCAAATGATGCTGTTAGTTACCCATTTCTGCATCATTAATTGTCAATATTTTCGTTGCAGAATGAGGACGGTGACCTCTGGGATCCAACATCTGTTCTACCAGCTGGACTGATGGCCTTCTATGGAAATACAAAGCCACTCGATAAGTCATGGCATGTAATGGGCCTTGGGTATAATCCAAGCATCAGTCCTGAGGTGATCCGTGGTGCTGCAGTGATACACTTTAATGGGAACATGAAACCGTGGCTTGATGTTGCCTTGAACCAGTACAAGGCCCTGTGGACCAAGTATGTTGACACTGAAATGGAATTCCTGACACTATGTAACTTTGGTCTCTGAAGGAACTCAAGAAATGCTCCAATAATAATGAAACAACCAATTTGCTGTTGTTTTAGCTATGCAAAAGAGCCTACATGAATATTATCTCTTTATCCTGTAGTAAAGTTGCTCTTCTGCAGCAATTTGATACCTTTGTGCTGGGCAACAATGTTCTGTAGACTATGTAGTTTGTTGCTGATAGTGTTTATTTTGTTAGCTAATATGTACTGGATCATTGCGGCATAGAGAATGAGATAATCTGTTGGAAGAAAAGTTTAGTAAGCTTTCATGTACTATCTATAACAAACATATCTCCAATTGTATTTACTAAAAAGAAGAAAATTTACTGGCTCCACGTTAACATTTTATTTTGTCAATGTTGCCTCTTAGTTCAGTTCACTAATAATTATTGAGAATATTACTGGTTATTTTTAGTATGATGTTGGTAAACAGAATTGCATAGATGGGCACCAACTTTATCAACAATTCCTTCTAACATCCTGCGTGGAAAATTGGAAATGCTGCTCCTACCTAGATATAATTGTAGAATCCCAGGTATGATAACAAGTTTCTTTATATATGATAATGAATGGATACCTAATTTTGATATAATTGTAGGCATTTAGTGTGATGCTTGCTTTTCCTCCACAAATAACAGATAGGCAATGCAAAATAGATTTGTTGATAGTTGTTCTTGGCAGTCGCATAGATAAACTTTTCTTCACCATCCATATGGTGTTGTATCCCTTGGTATTTCCTCTTATATCTTCGCTCTTACTATGATTGCAGTTAGCTAGTTTTATTTATTTGTATTATGTGCATTTTTGCACTGGTTCAGGTGCTTACTCGACTACTTTCTCAATGCATAAACTCAATGTTTTTGCTACTGGTTGCGACAACAGGATCCGTTCTAGCACACGTCACAATGAGAACTGTTGGCCACCTTTTCTAGTGGAGTATGATTTTTTTCATGATACCGGTGGTACTAGTAGTTGGATGATATACTTACCATAATATATGTTGCTTAATAGTGCCTAGTAGTCACAACTATTTAGCCAGCTTCTTTCCTGTCCAACTAGATTTTTATTTTTGCCCTCCACAGTGAGGAGACTGATAAATTTCAAAATTCTTACATAGATCTATCGTTCTAGCACACATTTATCTTCTCTGATAAAGTTAAAGATTCAATTTTATGTCAGTTCTACAGATAATTGGATGTTTTGCTTTTCTACCAATTGTGACACTACTCAGTGTTTCTGGCAACTTACTGAACTCTGTTTTGCAGTGACTTTGCTACAGGGAGGAAACTACAACTTGCTCAGCACTCAGTGCGCTGTGATATGACAATTAATGCAAAGACATTTTGTAAGGTACCTTTATATATAGAATGTGCACAGGCATCTTGTTGATGGCTTGATCCGGTTCCAGGTTTTGTTTCTCCACCTGTGACTGGCGATTTGGCATGTTAATGGAATAAAAGAATGTGCGTGCGCATTCTTGACTGATATTTTACTCTTGATCACACCTATCTCCAGTGGAGTCGGGTTCTTTTGGCATTGTCACTTCTTTTTGCGATTTTTTCCCGTCATAATGTTATTTCTTTTTTCTTTTCCGGTACATGCGCCTATGTGAAATTTGTGTTAAAACTTTGATCTTAGAGAAAACGCACACATCGCAAATAAACGGAGAGAACACAGGAGAATTTCTTTATTGTCTTATTTGC
This sequence comes from Dendrocalamus latiflorus, assembly GCA_017311315.1. NCBI lineage: Eukaryota > Viridiplantae > Streptophyta > Magnoliopsida > Poales > Poaceae > Dendrocalamus > Dendrocalamus latiflorus. The sequence continues at coordinate 7,855,688 of CM029618.1, read as the reverse complement.
TTCTCCTTTTTCTTACTTTCTTTTTTGCTTTTTTTTACAAAACTGGTTACAAGCCTCCTCAATATATAGACTAATAATCTCCTACTATCATACGTATTTGGACTTTAAGTTGGATATAACTTCAACTTGAGTTACACACAGAGATAGATTCTACTACGTCTTGGACATGAAGTCAAGATTATTTCTAACAATTTGCATCTGATCTTCCTCTGTTTTCCACCAAGGAAGAAACGGGTGAAGAGATTAGTGTAACTGCAGTGCTTGGAATCAGGATTGTAACACGAAGAAATTTGTGTAGCCTCTCCTACTGTTTCCCTTAAAAAACACACGAGGAAAACAGGGAAACGAGCTACATCTAGGTGTTGCCTACGGACAAGTAAAGATTTGAAGCAAACCGTGGCTAAAAGAAGACAGAAACATGTGAGGGGGGAAATGCAGGCTACTACACACGCAGAGATGCAGCAGCGGCCTTGGAGTCGTCTGAAACAAAAACTTTGTATGATGATGCATACTTCTGTTTAGTGTTGCTATGTAAATTCCAAGTTGTAGCTACATCGAGAACAGTTCGAATGCTTTGGAAGTTGTTTTGTAGTCTGTAAAGAACACAAATAATAATTGTAATATAATTTCGGCAATGCTATGTTCGTGCGCCCGATCCGGATGTCTCCCGTCAGACGGCGCATCCAGCGGCACACGTATATCCATTGACTGGTGACACCCTAATTGTAGGTGGAATGTAGAGTTGATTTTTTTTTTTTTGCATGATAGATTATATTGTACCATATCTATGCAAATTGATTTGGATTTTTTTTCATGACCATTTAGACCTTTTTCAATGAGTGGGAGCACCAGTAGCACGAATTATGTTGAGAGCATAAGACATGTTCTCATAAGGATTTGATTGTAATTTCTTTTGTTTTTATGGTTGTAGACGATTTAGCAATCGATCTTACGAAGTAATGAAAGGAGCATAAAATTTGAGACTACGCAAAAGAGAGTGTGTGATATTGTAGTACAAAGTGTTACAATGTGGTGCTGACTGGTCAAGACGAACAGGGAGCATGTGTGTTACAATGGTCGATCACCCTTTTGGAGCCAATTCGTCGTCTTTTCATAGTTTCTAAAGGAATGGCAATTAAAGACGAACTGACGCCAATAGTTTGGAGCGGTTGATGTCAGTAGGCATGCCTCTTAAGCAATTATTATCAAAGACTCCATGCGTGCAGTTCTTGGCTATTGGCGGCCTCTTCCACGTACCCGATCTACAAATAAATGTACATAAGCAGTCATAGGTCATGTTCTAAATAACTTTTGACTTTTGGTTTTTGAAAACTAGCTTTTGAATGAAGTTGCTTCTCAAGATGGTTTTTATAAATCGTTTGTAAGAGTCACTGTGGGAACCGTTTTAAATAGAGTTACTTCTAAACACGAGTATTCCTTACTCAATTTCTCTCACAATTGGCCAAACACCAAAACCATAATACTTTTGAACAGGCCATAGTGGTCCACACTTGGTAGCCTCTTCCATGTGCCTAGTCTACAAAAAATGTACACTGAGCAGTTATAGTGGTCCACAGTTGGCCCTGTTTACTTATATTTGATTGGAGGATCTAAAGTTCAGACCAAATGTGTTCCAACAATAATTGATTTATGTAACTGGCATATAGATTATAGGATGTTATATCCTCGTCGAGAATCTTTCTCCAGAGTGGCGGAGGCAACATATTCATGGTGTTTTGCAAAAGAGAGAGAGAGAGCCTAATTAGCATTAATATTTACATACAAATCCATAAAAGTCTAAAGATTTTATACTGGCTGACCCTACATATTTAGAGACCAGGTTAGGCCACTATTTCTCCATGTTGGCAAATGCTATGCAGTGGACCCTCTACATAATCATTTGGTGGACACTCAACGCCCCCCAAATCCAGCAAAAAGGACAAAGTTTTACATATAGGCTTCTAACCCAAGAGAAAACAACGAACTAGTTTCGATAAAAAAAATCAAGAGAAAGCATCAAAATCAAAATGATACCACCATGTTCTTTATCCTAACTCCTGATGACTGTCTCTTCTGTGGCAACCGACAGCACAAGGGCGGAGACACTACCTGATGAACCTAGGCGGCTGCCCAGGCTCATGTGGCGATGAGCAATGGGGGATACCGGATACAGTGCTTCTTGTTGACGCTAGCATAGCCCTAGGGGCGACTTCCCAGGCAAGCAGCAGTGGGCAGCCTTAGCTGGCACTAGCAGGCTGAGGTTGTTGGCCATCATGGGCACATAAGGCAAGAGCCAAGGCATTGAGGTTCAGACAGCCCATACATCATCATTGAAGGTTGAAGCAATCCATCTCCACATGCCCAATCCTGCGCGCCACCCCGATTTTACCATCTCTGTCCCATCCCGAAGCCGAAGCACTGAAGCAGTCACTCCCTTCCTCAACTCCCCTAACCCTAATTCATTCCCCTCCCCAGATCTCACTGACAAGTTGAAGCCAACAAGGCGATCTGGCCACTCCGAGCAGGGCGAGTGGGCAAGGTGGGTCGCTGGGCGGTCGAGCGGAGTGGCGGATGGGCGGCAAGGGGCCAAGGGGAGGGCCGAAGGGGTCAAGGGGAGGCGGCAAGGGGCCAATGGGAGGGGATGCGTCCAATAGGGGCACAGGGTAGCTGGCAGCAGGGGCAGGCCACAGGTTGCAAGGCCAAGGGTAGGAGCGGCTAGCGGCAGAGAAGAGAAAAGGGTATTTCTCAATGAATGATATTTGTTAATTTGCTAGTGAATAATATTTGTTAGTGTCTCAATGAATGATATTTGTGAATATGTGAATCAATGAAATGTCATGCACTTATGCTCCTTGACTCCTTGTGAATCAGAGAAAGGTATTTGTCAGTGAATGATATTTGTGAATAAGTGAATTTGTCATGCTCCTTGACTCCTTAAGTCCTTATGAATGATATTTCATATTTGTGAACTTGTCATGCCTCATGCATTGTGAATTTGTTATGCTCTTTGACTCCTTGTGAATGATATTTATGAATTGTGAATTGAAGTGTGAATTGAATTGTGAATTGAGAATCAGATAATTGAGGATCATGTCTCAGTCAGTCATTGATATGATATTTGTGAATTATGATATGTTGATAGTCACAATCATATATATTTGAATATTTTTCCTAAAATAATGAGTATTTGAATGGTCAATTTCAGAAATAAGGAGATACAAGTCTAAATTGCTCAACAAATTGCCGATGATAGGCTCAATGACTTAATGGTGTGTTACACTGAATGTGAGCTATTTAAAGCACTTTTTGATGTTACCATTATCCGACGGTTTCAATCCACGAAGACTCGAAAAATGAATTTATCTTATAGGTGTGATTAGCATATTTATGATATGTTTCATTCTCTAATATGAATATATTATAATATTACACGATACACTAATCTATATTTTTATTCAGCTTCATCACATTTAAACCCTCAAAATTATCTGTCTTGGCCACTGTAGCGGCGAGCCTAGACCCTCCGGAACCGAGCCCTAAGCACGACCGCAGGGGGCCGCGAGGCGGATTTGGCCGCGAGAGCGATACTGTTGGCGAATTAATGAGTTTCGATCTCCGCTCGCTCCATCTGAGCCGTCCAAGCGAAATCAGAGGGTTAGCTAATAAAATATTGCACCTTTATTTATCCCATCGCCTCCGTCGCTCCTTTCCGAGCTCCGATCCCACATTCGCCGTCTCCCCAGGTACGCCATATGCAGCCCCCGCCCCCCGACTCGTAATCTAGGGTTTCCGCTTAATACCCCCTCCACCAAAAATCTCTTTCCAATCTAGCTGAATCGTTGAGTTTTGGTTCCAGATTACTCTTCTAGGCTGTACGATTGAATCTCCCGTGCGCCTTATCATTCGAGATATTTTGTTGATTTTGATGGATTCGATGCTATTCTTGTGGTGATATTTCTTGTTTGTTCCCCAAAGTTGCTCGGAGGAGCAACCATGGTGAAGAAGCTCACCAACGCCGCAAAGGCCAAGGGGCCCTCTGCCAGGGCCGGCGGGGCGGCCGGGCCGTCCAAGGCGAACGCTTCCACCCCTGGATCGGTCAAGACATCCAAGTTTAAGAAGCAGAAGGCCAAGGCCAACCGCGAGAAGGCCGCAGCTGCCGCCGTGGCCGCTGAAGCGGCCAACGGGGCCGGCGATGCACCTGCGTCGGCGTCCGTGTCTAAGCCGGCCACTGTTGCTGAAGCGTCGTCTGTGGCATTGGCGCTGAAGCCGGCCACCGCCGCTGAAGGGTCGGTGGCTGCGTTGGCACTGGCACCAACGCCAACCACTGCTGAAGCATCGGCATCGGCTCCAAAGACAAAGCCGGCTGACACTGATGCTGCAGCCGCCACCAACAATGGTGTGGGTGCTGATAACAGCGGTGGTGATGGCAGGAGGAAGAACAAAATAGAGCGGGCTAGGGAGAGGGCTATGAATGGGAAGGGGAAGGACAAGGAGGAGGAGCAGGAGAAGAAGGGGAAGGGGAAGGAGGGAGGGGGCAAGAAGGGAGAGGGGATTGATAGTAAGGGAGGAGGGCTTATATTCATGTGCAATGCACAGACTAAACCGGAGTGCTTCCAGAACCGCTTGTTCGGGTTTCCCAGGGGGAAGCTTGGGGTGGTGGAGAAGATCCGACCAGGGGCAAAGCTGTTCCTGTATGATTTTGACTTGAAGCTGCTGTACGGAGTGTACAAGGCGACATCAAGGGGTGGGCTGAACCTTGTCCAAGATGCATTCAATGGGAAGTTCCCTGCACAGGTAATCCCGGTCTTGCATTGTTTAGACCTGTATGTGGTAAATATGGTAGTCGGGTGATCTGTTTCGCTGTTTGTGGGCGTATGTATGTATTGCTCCGAAGGATGTGTGGGACGGAGGTGTTGTTGGGATACGTGGTAGGTTACACTAGTGCAAATTAAAATTTTTACCGCATAAACGAGGAAGCCAAGCGAGTAAGAGATCATGGATCGTTACCACTAGACGCGCAGTGCAGCGGAAGTAGAGTTGAAGCAGCTGGTTCAATGTAACGTGTGTCGATGTAGTGGAAATAGTCGATCGTCCACGAGCAACAGTCTATCTTTACGAATCAACTGTCTTCTTTTTGCGATCGTCTCGATTAGTGCTGCAGTCAATAGCAACGCCTTTACCGAAGTCTACGCGTCAAGGGATGGAATGACGTGCGTCGGTGTGCTAGCACCAACGCACAAGGTAGAGATTTTGTGAGGTGATGGCTAGAGTTTCGATGGGTGTGTCTCCAATACTTCTCTCAGTCCCACACCTCTCTTAATATATAATATCAAATCGGGCCCTTATTCGATACGATTAGAGATTGTATCCAATTCGGGGAGCATCTAATCAGGTCCTTATCTAATACGAGAGAGATCGTATCCCACTTGGAGAGCCTCTGATCGGATCCTTATCCGATACGAATAGAGATCGTATCCCACTTGGAGTTTATCATTCAGACCCTTAGTGCTTCAACCCGTTAAGTGTGTGACCCTATAATTTCATGTATATTCGGTCATTGCCTTAAAACTCTTTTCTAGTCCATAAGTCGGTAGTAATCCCTAGCAGGGCATAGTGACTCTCAAATATGCATAAATATCATATCGGACAAATCTATAGTGCTTATGCACCGATCCCTTTGCCTCTTGATACTAGATCGAACTTACAGCGAGAAGCATTCCATTCTCTGATAATTCGATTCTTCACTCGAATCTGTAGTGGATTACTCAGTTTGTGATTGACTCCTCAATCACATTCAGCATAGCTATGCACTTTCTTAATCCAACCACATCGAGGGGTGTAGAGATCTCTTCCGTTATATAGGAGAGATAAATTCCATCTTGATCGCTCACATTTCTCCGTATATTTTATAGTAAATTCGAAAGCTACCTTTATAACCATCAAGTTACGGAGTAGTGTTTGGTAACCACTACGTAAATTATTACACATATAGAAAACTATAACGATCTCAGATCTAAGAATCCTGCATACACTATGTATGAGATCAACTGATGACACTTAAACTATATCCAACACATGTTCTCTAACATGTGTCCACATTATTGATTTGATATTTCCATATCTATGGTCCGCGAAACATAATCATCAATCAATACATGTGTTGATCTATAAATCATAATTGTCCCTCATAATGATATATGATCAAGGATAATTTAGAATAACATCAAAGCATGAATAAAGAGGTTTACAAACAACTTACATACTTATTGATCAATACAAAAGATATTTATTCAATACGAACAAGTTACATATTTGTTGATTAATACGAAAGATATTTATTCAATGAATAAAATAACACATTTAAAAGATCATAAATATAGAAATAATACAATCATCTTTATAATCACCTCTACGGCATATCACTAATAGGTGCACCAATGGTTTTGGTACACAAAAGAATGGTGGACATGAGTAGAAATGGCCTTGCTGGGTCACACTCTTTCTGAGAACAAATAAGTTCTGCTGTAGGTCCATATGGCCTTATCGTTTTCATAAGATTGATGTGTATGGACTATAGATGTTGGTGACAGTTGTAACTTTAATTCTGCATTTGTATTGGTAAGCTTTTACAAACAGCAATACTGAGGGGTGTGCTCCCTTGTTTGACACAAAAAAAAAAAAAAACAGCGGTAGTGTATCCAAAGAGGTAATAGACTAGTAAAAGAATAATCACTGCCCATATTTGTTAGAAACTGTTTGTGTTTGTGTCCCATATTTGTTAGAAACTGTTTGTGCTTGTGTCCGTATATGTCCAGAGGGTTCCTAGGATGGTTGGCTTCTATCCAAGTTATTATGACAGATGCAGTTAGGCGAAGCTTTGATTCTGGCTGGCATCATCAAACGAAAGTTCCATCTTACAATCATGATTGCGATGCATTGCTATAGCTTATAAAAATGGCCACTATTTAACTCAGTGCCCCTATATATTATTCTATGCTTTCTCATTCTTTCGGAGAACTGAACAGGCCCTTTCATTTCTTTGATATTTTCCATTGGTGAGTTTCCTTCTCTTTTATGCTTCAGTGTTCTTCCGCAATGGACTTCATAGTTAATTCAACTCACAGGGAACAATGACATTTAAAGAAATCACTTGCTAATGAAGTTGCTATAAGCATGATTGGTTCATATGATATAGCAAGCTTTTGCATTTATGAAAGTGATATATCGAATGTGAGATATGCTTGGAAACCTATGTTTTGATTGTCACATATAATCTCATGTTAAATGGTTGGTTGACTAGATGAGATTTAGTTGAGATTATTAAGGTTCTGTTTAGGAGTAATCTAATGTAAGCTTAGTGTAAATAGATGTGTAAGCCCTCAAGCACAAGTTCTGGTTCGACGGGCATTCTAGGGGAAGTATTTAATGCAAACCCAATTTTTGGGCGCTAACATGCTGACTCTTCACATGAGTTGTTGGATGAGGTATGGATGTATTTAGATTTAGAGGTATGTGAGGATACAATGGATGGAATTTTTTTTAATGAACCCCCTTAGATGGAGAAATCATTTATGAATTATGAAGGATCCTATCTCTTTACAACCTTCAGGCTTAGATCTGCCAAAGCTTGTCCAATTGTCATGTAAAGAGTTTACATGTTAGCACCCCATAAAATGGGTTTGTACTTGACACATCCCCGCTTTCTTGATAAGCTTACTCCTTCTGAATTAGGCCCTTCTATCCAAGTTTCTCTAAGCAGCCCAGCTTATAATGTGCTATTGAGAGAAGCTAGGCTAGGTCCTCCAAGTAGGGCCCATTGAAGGATAGCAAGTGATGTTGAGCTATCATTTTCTTTACAAAAGCACGATTCGTCCTAATAACTCTTTTGCATGATGTTGGCCTTCATTTACCTTTGTCTTGTTTAAGAATTTCATTGTTGAATGCTCCTCATGGTAGTTAGTTAAGTTTTTTTCACTACTTGCTAAAAGGGCATTTGTTCAATCCTTTGGATGGTTTGTTGGTGATGTGCCAAAATCACGTCAAAAGTAATGCAGCTTGTCGCCTTCTCTCTCAAATAAAAAGGTGATTTAGCTTGTCAATTGTAATTCCAATGGTAGTGCTAAATTGCCATTTGTGATGATATTGATCATGGCCACTTTTGATCATAGTGAGAAGTATAGATATTGATTAATGAGGAATTAAAGTGGGTGTGGAGTAAGAAAATGGAGTCCAAGTTCCATAGTTAAAATGATTGGTGATGTTTACCGTAGTTGTATCTTCATCTTGTATGCAAGTATAGTCTTGTAATTGTATTTACTATTAAGGGCTAATTTGTTTCATTGCACTTTCGTTGGGTGGTTGGAAGGTTGGCATGAGTAAGGTTGGGTGATTGTAGGTTGAAAAGTTTTGAAATTTTGTATGTACCATTGGCCAGGGAAAAAAAGCCAGTTACTGGCTAATAACCGGCGGTAACCGGAAAAACCGGTTGGAATCGGGAGAGAAAACCGCTCGAATTTTTTCAAATTGAAATTTAAAATTATGACTGCATAACACGCTTACTAGGTTGGTTTAGTCCTTTTTTTGCTAGATTACGTATTGTATGAGCTAAATATGCTTCAATTATTGTACTCCTAAGTCCCAACATTTTTTAGACAAACTAGCCTAGCTAGTACATGCTAATTGGAATATGCCCATCAAACATTCACTTGAGATCACTTGCTTGTTACTTCATTAAACCTTTTCTAATTAATATTTGCATTATTCCAATTGCTAATTACTCATAACTGGTTTTCTCTTGCTTTTCCTGGTTTTTGTAGCGGTTTTTCTACTGGTTTTTCCGGTTTTTGTGCAGTAACCATTCCGGTTACCGGTTTTAAAACAGCCTAAATTGAAATTTCAATATTCGAAATTCATCCTTTTTTCCTCGGTTTTTCCCGTTACCAGCCACCGGGCTGGTTTTACTCCGGTACCAAGATTTGTATCCCTTCCATTGGCTATCTTGCTGACATGCGGATTCTAGTTCACCGTGTTAGCCTCATGACATAAATTTTCAAGACTTTGTAGTGGCATATGCGAAGTTTTATGTACTTCCAACGGTCACGCACTAATTCATGGGCACAAGATTCTACACAACCTTTTGATCGAAGATAGGCCTCATGCCAGAGTAGTTAATGTTGAAGAGTTGACATTCTTGTTGTTCTCAACACTTTTTTACATGTCTGATGTAGGTGAAATTTAAGATTGATAAAGATTGCCTTCCTCTTCCTGAGAGTAGTTTCAAGC